>OX387660.1:22573194-22954013 GCA_947568875.1 Fissipunctia ypsillon
TAAAACCAAGACAGGTTCCTTTTTAACCTCAAACTGGGAGAAGTTCTCAGTAGATGTGGATGCAAAACTGGGAGAAGTTCTCAGTAGATGTGGATGCAAAACTAGGAGAAGTTCTCAGTAGATGTGGATGCAAAACTAGGAGAAGTTCTCAGTAGATGTGGGTGCAAAACTAGGAGAAGTTCTCAGTAGATGTGGATGCAAAACTTGGAGAAATTCTCAGTAGATGTGGATGCCAAATTAGGAGAAGTTCTCAGTAGATGTAGATGCAAAACTAGGAGAAGTTCTCAGTAGATGTGGATCCAAAACTAGGAGAAGTTCTCAGTAGATGTGGATGCCAAACTAGGAGAAGTTCTCAGTAGATGTGAATGCAAAACTAGGAGAAGTTCTCAGTAGATGTGGATACAAAACTAGGAGAAGTTCTCAGTAGATGTGGATGCCAAACTAGGAGAAGTTCTCAGTAGATGTGGATGCAAAACAAGGAGAAGTTCTCAGTAGATGTGGATGCAAAACTATGAGAAGTTCTCAGTAGATGTGGATGCAAAACTAGGAGAAGTTCTCAGTAGATGTGGATGCAAAACTACGCGACTTAGAGTCTACACCGTCCAATCACGAACAGTTCGTTGATACCTTTTGGACTGTGTCGTGACAATGTATACCCAGAGGCTCTGGCCTTACTCCAGAGTCCTCAAAGCTTCATTAAACCTGCGAAGACCTGTATAAAAATTACCCTTTCCCTGAGGATCCTCTTGCTGCTGCGGAAGTGTTGGTGTACATGGTTGGTGAAAATCGGAAACAAAAATGTATCACCACAATTACAACACCAACATGACTCACAACAGTAACAAAGCCTGGTCTGCAATACCTACAGAGACTCACTGGAGACCCACCGGAACTTGTCAACCAAGGTTATGTCACAGCCAATCAAATAGTGCAACAACTGCTTCTCAACGACAAACTTCCACACAAACTACCAAGAGCCAAGGGATCTGCTGATACTCCTGCAGATTCCACCGAGGTTAGCAAGCCCTTCACTCTCACAGACATCATTCTGGCCATTAAGGCACTAAAAAGTGGTGTTGTTGAAAGAAAACACATGCAACGTTCGACTTGCTGAACTTTCTGAAACAATTTCTATTTCGTATATGCTCTTTAATTTTTAAGGTGTTCAAGTATTGTTTTGAAACGTTAAAGTTATTTCTAGGTATCTCACTGACATAAATAAAATCCTGCTATTTAAGAAATAAATTTTTCGTCAAGCTACTTACCTGCCTATAGGTATTCGGTATCTTGTATTTCAAAAAAAGGTGTTTGTTAGCGAAATGTAGTATCCGCTCATATTCATAAGAACGGATCCAATAAAATATTTCGTGTATCTAATAAGGTATTCTATATTCATCGTCATAATATTCAACCTGACATGTCTTATTATAATGTAGACATAATATTTCTAAATGTCAGGGAAGCATTTATTTAATAGCTTTTCCTTTGTGCCTATTCAGTAGGAATGGGGAATATTTACGAACGACACGCGTTGCTAAGGAGATGATATGGGTAAGTAATTGGTTCTAACTAAAGCCTCTTTTAAACATAAACTCACGTCTTCTTCCCATGGGGGTAGGCAGAAACTACAGACCACCACCTGCTACGACCCCTACATTCATACACCTGAGGGCAATTCCGGTCATTTTAAGAACGTTCGCATTCTAATCTCAGTCACAATCTGTCAAAAACTGTGTAGCGTTTAACTAAATTTTTGACATTTGATTATCTGAGATGAGATTGCGACTAGATTTTTAACGTTTTTAATTACGGGAATTGAACTTCTGGTCATACACGCACGCCGGTTGTGAGTACTACGCACCTGACCTTTCTGAAGAACATCACCAAAAAGATCACTATGTGTCTTCCTAGGGCGTCCTCTGCCGGCGTTTCCACTCACATCTGCCGTCTAAATACCTTTTGTTAGTCACCTTTCATTCATCCTCTCAACATGACCAAACCATCTAAGCATACTCTTTTCAATTTTTGTCACTACATCTTCTTTAAACCGTACTGTTGCCTTAGCACAACATTCCTCAGTCGTATAATTAATTTTCATTAATTCATAAAGCCTCTTTATTTCTCCAAAATGTGTAATGTAGCTACGATTATTTCATTGAGTCAGTTTGGTATATTGCTGACTACTTTAGTATGTAAGTATCGTAATTAAAACAATGTTAGTTAAGGAGCTGAAAAAACCCCTTATCCAAAAAATATAAGCATGTACATATGTAGGTACAAAACAAACGTATTATTTATTACAGTTGACTTGAACACAAATACTCGTATAATGAGGTTACGTCTTGATACTTTTTTTCCATTGACGTATGACGGGTGCGTAACGTTAGTACTTGGTCGTTTATCAAACTGGAGCAACACATTCATTGCTTGTACTTATTGACCATCTGAAGAATTTCTGTGTTTTGTATTAGACAATCTAGGGACTTTTATTGATAGATAAACATTTGTTATGTCATGGTATTGCTCTTAATGTAATCATTAGGATCAATCATAATAACGTTGTGTAGAAATATACTCTAATACATTTTTATACATTGGTCAAAAGGCTTTCGTCTTGAAAGCGTATTACAATGTTACAAAAGAAAGTGTTCATAACCAATGACTCCGTGTAATGTGTACACGAGTTTCTTACGTTATTGCATTCTCCTTTTTGCAGTCCACATCCATCCATGCTTAGTAATTCAACGCAGAGTTTTTATGGCTGACCATAACACTGCTTTATTGCAGACATTACGTTTTTACTATTTTATACTAATGTAGTTTTCACTTTAATGGCGGACTGTCTCTCACATTATTCCAAGATTTTATTCCGCAATTAAAAATATCTAGATCAATTTTAACTAGCATTGCGAAACGGCTGTTTTATGAGCGTTTTTGATCATCCACTTACTTTTAGTTTTTTTTTTTTTTAGAAATCAATATTAAGGCTATGTTCCATAATGAACGGTTTATCAATGTTCGACTTTCTGAAACTACCCTAATTATGTAATATTTTGTTTTCATTCAAAGACAAATGATTTAATGATTTCATGACAAATCTCATGTAAAAGTAAATGTGTGTATTCTGCGAAAAGTAACACAAACTTATAGTCCTTCAGGGCTCCCCGGATGTCGACAGGCAGATTTAGTGACAGTAGTGATAAAAGGATGTCTTGTAGTTTTGTACTTTACGAGCTTTGAGCCTTTTGCTGATCATGTTTCGTAAAAAATTGGTGGCATACTCGTGGGAAAAACACCTATATTTCATCACATTAAATCATAGACAATGTGAATGTGAAACAACCCAAATTAGATAAACGAGAAGAAAATAATCTAGACAAAGAATGACAGCACAGTGATATTACTAAGTGTTGTTATATTATTATCTAGTCCGGAGATAATCTGCCCCCCGGTCATAACAAGGTCGCCTAAAAACGTGTCTTAAACTTTAGATGGCCGTTGTAACCTTGGGGTTCGTGAAACGGCTATGTTACGAATAAAGTTTCTTTGAACCAATAAAAGTGTTTGTTTGTCCCAGTTAAAGATACCGAATGAAAATGGTAGCTAAAAGTTAAACTAGATTCTAAAACTTTTAGTTTGATTTGATCAGATTTTCCAAAGTATGCAATTAGATGTAAAAGCCAAGCTGGAATGAAAACTCATGCTAAACCACAATAAAAAAACGGCAATTATTGCATTTACGGCTATATGTAAGATGCACAGGAACGTCAGACACATTTAGCTAAAGTCACTGGCTGGATTAAATAAGGTTTTATCTTTTAAAGATATATCCGATTTTATCGAAAACTAATTATTACGAAAGTATGTAAAAGATTTTAATGTTCAAGTCTCTTAGTAAATACCAAAACAAAGAATCCTCTAACTCTATCCCTTTTCGTTACAGATTGCCTCCACCTCCAACTCTACCGCGACCCAAAGGACCGCTACAAGAAAGGCCAGACGAAAGCCTCTCTCTCCCTTCAACACTTCCTGGGCTTCGAGTCAGGTTTCACTCTGGACAAGGAGTCCAACACCATAGCCATCATCTGCCAAGACGTCACAGTGGTCCTAGCATTCGAGACAAGGGAGAGGCTAATAGCCTGGCAAGTGAAGGTGGGCGGACAGCTCGGATCCTCCAAGGAGTTCCTGGTGATGATTGGAGGAGGTGGGTCGAGAAAGCTGCCGGCTGGACCTGCCAGGATGCACCTTCAAGGGAGGAGGTTTGCTCTCACGAGTGGGGTCCCGCCGCGTTTGCTGGGGTTGTGGGAGTTAGCGCATTTGAGGTGAGTTGACCCAATTTTTATGAGAAATTTAATAATTGAATAAACCATTAGTTTGATCTAGATTTTTACGAACTATCGTAACGAATACTACGTTCGTTATGATAGTTCGTTATGATAGTTCTATAGACGAAAACTATTAAAAAGCTAATCAGCCAAGTAAACGAATAACATTCCTAATGTTCATTAAGTTGTTATACTCAAAGTTATGTTCATGATCTTGTCAAACTATATTACTACTGAAATGTTCTGACCTAGATATGAAAACTTATGACACGCGAAATGAATTACTCCCAAGTTTCATGAATTCGTGGATGATAGTTTTAATGCCATCCTTAAACTCAATAATATGAGCGAAATGCGAAAACAATAGAGCCATATGAAGTACCATAAATTGACAGTTAACCCGAATAAAATAAAGTAATAAAGTGAACAGTAAAACAACATCGGAAGATATAATCGTGGCAGTAAAGGAGGTTCGTGGTACGTCCGTGTCCTGTCCTAGCAGAGGTTCGTGGTACGTCCGTGTCCTGTCCTAGCAGAGGTTCGTGGTACGTCCGTGTCCTGTCCTAGCAGAGGTTCGTGGTACGTCCGTGTCCTGTCCTAGCAGAGCGAGACAAGCGCGGCGACGGTGACGCCATATGAAATGTTTGACTTAGTGGCCGGTCTATGCGGATGGAAACAAATTCGCTGTGCGTCGCATTTTGTCACTTGACGAGTATCAGCAACTGAGACCAGTCTGCAATGAAAATTGCTTACCACCGTTACTTTTACATAATATTTAAATTAACACGGAATATTGTTATTTGGAGGTAAAAATAATAGCTATTTTTCTAAATAATACGGTGTTTAGTTAAGATTTAATTTTAAAGTGTTAAGCAATGACATAATATGTTATTGTATATTATTAAGTCCTAACTAAACACCGTATTATTTAGAAAAATAGTCAATATTTTTATGCAGTTGATGGTGAGTTGTTGTTTTATTGCTGACTGTACCATCAACTGCATTAAACGTTACTAGTTATTTTATATTTTAATATCGCATCGAAAAAAACATGCTGTTCTCGGTCACCTAGGACGATAGATAACGCATAAAAGCGCGTGACGAGTTTATACGCTCAAGCGGCGCGCGGACGCCAACCAACGCTAATGGCCGCCGCTTCCGGCCGCCATCTTGTGGAGCGATGCGCGAGCTAGGGCTGCCACGGTGCGGAAATACGCTCGTTGGGAAAAATTTTTGGAAGGAAATGATAGAATAGATCTTAGAGAGAGGGGCGCTACTTTTAAGTTAAATGCCAAAAATTGTGTGAAAATATACAGCAAGCGGTATTTTTAATGTTTAAATTATCGTGTACAGTGTTTGTTCTTTTATTGTTTACTAAACTTTCTGACTTTATTTGCTACACGTGTATTATACATTACAGTAAAAGGTAAAAATAAGATCAAATACCAGAAAACAACCTATATCAAATTCAATCACTCAGGTAGACAGCTCACAGGTGAAAACATTACACATTATTGATACAAAAGTTCGGTCACAAAGTTTTATAAAAGTCAAACGGAACAATAATGTAACTCTTAATGTATGAAAACCAATTCATTATCTTAATTTCCATTGGTGTCCCAGCAAAGACAGTATGTTAGTCCACAAATGCACATGAGTTGCTTAACTGCACTTTGCGACACACTGCACCCGCGACTAAATCTGCACTTTGTCCAAGCGAGAGAGAGACAACCATGCCCCATCCTATATGCTAGAAAGAGAAGATCAAACAGTTATGTCATAAAGCTCTCGACAATTCATGCCGAAGTTGCCGAAAGTAGATAATATTTTCTGAATTTTGTGAAATGTGTGGTGAGTTGGTGACTATTTATAAGCGTGTGGATCACGGGCGGCTAATTTCATTTTCATGTGCTGAAGTTGAGATTCATATCATAATCTTATTCCGTTTCGTTACATTTCACCCGATAAACAAGCTTTGAGTCTGAGAAAAAAAAATAGATTATCGTAAGCATTTAAGTCGTACTCAACTTAGGACGAATTTGACCAAACTTTAACAGTATAAGCCAGTTTTTTTTTTTAAATAGTTTAAGTCATAATTATAATAGCTTAGTTAGCCACCGATAATATATATCTGACTGATAGAATCAGCCCTCAATGATCAGTGATCTGAAGTTTTATAAAATATTATATTATCATTGAGATGCCAAAGTTTTCAAGCGAGAAGTTGGATTATTTCTGAATTATTTTTTAAAATTTGTTTAGCAGTCATGTAGATTAAAGACGTGTTTGTAAGATGAACTTAATTCGTTGCCAGTGTGTTATACTGTAACATTAAGGACACACTTCTTATCTTTATGCAAGTTTTTATTCGTTAGATACACACATCAAAAGTGTCTAAGGATCAAGTACATTTTTAACTATAAAAATTATCCAATTAATATTTACCAAATCTAGTCTTCCAGACTGGCTTTTTACATTAATTCCTATGTTTAAAATAACAACTTGTCCCTATATTTTGTAAAAATTTAGAAAAATTGCAAATTAATGTCGTCAATTAAATGGCAAAAAAGGGAAAAATGAGGATTTTTTAAATTTTTATGGTAAAGATAAAAAAATTGAATACTCTGTGTTTCCATCATTGACACGAATCACACAATCGCAGCGATTTGGCATGCGTAAAATCAGTTCAACAAAATCACTTTGAGGAATGGCCGCCCACGTTTTTTCCAACAAGTCAAAAAGTTGTTGTGGGGTATGCACGGCATCCATACTCAGCAGAGCTCTTCTTTGGAGCATAATTCATGCGTGCTCAATTGGGCTGAGGTCTGGCAATTAAGTAAGCCATGGCAGGACGTTGATGCGAGCATCGGCAAGAGTCCGTGTGTGGATGTGCATTGTCGTGCATTAGTCGAAACGAATCACCCAACCGGCTTCGCAAAGGGATTATCACGTATGAAACAATCCTCTCCGCATAAATCTGAGCATTGAGGTTGCCCCTGATCCAAATGAGCTCGGTTCTTCCACCGAGCCAAATACCGGCCCAAACCATTATTGTTCCCCCTCCATATGAATGAAATTCCTGACAATATTTCAAACGTTCTTGACGTCCAGAGGTCCTCCAAAGTCGAGTACGTCTTGTATCCGGTTTACCAAAACGAGATTCATCGGAAAAGCAAACGCAACGCCAGTATTCTTCCTCCCAATTTCTGTGTTCGCGAGCCCATTGTAAACGGGCCTTACGATTGCGGGGTGGAACTCTCAGCAGCCTTCGGGAACGCAGACCCACTTCACGTAAATGATTCCGGATGGTTTGATGGCTTATCAGCAAGCCTGAAGAGCTGTGGAGCCTCGTAGCCAACATCATGGCGATCATGGTACGATTCCGTTGAGCAGTATTTTAGATGTACCGGCCCGTCTGCGTGTGGCGCGAGATGCGAGATCCTCCTCCATGTCGCTCGGCCACGCTACCCGTGATATGATAGCGTGTCCAGAGGCGGCTTATGACGCTCTGTGTAGTGCCAAGAGCAACAGCCACAGTACGTTGCCTAGAACCAGCTTGCAACATCCCGACGGCTCTCATCATCTCTTCTCTTGTCAAATGATGTCGTCGCTCCATATCGATGCAATTTTTTTCAGTTTCAATGCAGAAATTGTAATGGTTTTGTAAAAACACTATTACAAACTTTTATAGGAATCCTGATTGACAGTTGATTTTGTATTTTTAATCAAAATTTAAAGAAAATTCTTTATTCAAAAAGTGAAATTCACGAAAGAGAATCAATAACGATCCAAAAAAGTTCAAATAATAGTCCTCAATTGCGGCGATACTATAATTGATCCCTAGACACTTTTTACTAATTAAATTCTTTTTTCAGACTAAATTAATGTATCCATAATTGTTAGTTGAATGGTCTTACATCTATTTGATATGTGTATTTTCTAGTTACTAACTTCAATGTATTTACGTATATTTGCTATCTTTAATACTTTACTGTGTTACATCCAGGCGCTATGGTGTAGTGGAGGGCCGGTTCTGCTTCGAAGGGGGCTCTCACTGTGGCAAAGGCGAAGGCCTGCACATGCTTATCACCGACCAAGCACAAGACATTACTGATGCCTTTGATATGGCTGCCCAAGGAACCCTGCAAAGGACACCGGCAGCTTCCAGAAAAAACACAGGTATCATTTTTTACTCAAAGAGTTAAGCTCACTTTAAACTGGTGTAAAAATAAATATGTAAAAATATATAGTAATAATGGAGTAAAAGTAAAAGAAGAAATAAAAACGACTAATTTGTATTTTTTTTTGCAGGAAACAAAACACGTGCTAGTACAAGGCTATCAGACTTTAATTCCACAGAACAATCAATCCCAGACACAGCCAGTGGTTTGTACGAAGAAAACTTCTTCGGAGAAGACTGTGGACGAGTTTCACCCTACTGGCCTTCTGACGAAAGGCGACTTTACGATGACGACGTAGAAGTTGGTGCGAGACCACCCTGGACTGGCTCTGATCACGTTACTTTAGAACGTTGTAATAACTGCCTCACTAAACTTGGTGCGATATCTCGTTCATCAACAGTGGCACTTACTCCTGGCAATACATTTAACCCTGCATGGACGATGGAAGCTGTTCCTGAAAGTAGTTCTGATAACTCCTCGAATAGCACAGAGTATTTAACGCCGAGAGCGATCAAAAAAAGTCTAGAAGCATGCCAGTGTAAAGAAAAACCTCCAGAGAGACCACCGAAGCCTGCTCGTCTCGATCAGAAGAAGCCTCCAGTACCGCTGCCAATACAAGCCTGCTCATGCTCTCTTAATGATAATAACTACCCAACAAATAATCCTAAAGTAGGACCCTATGAAAATTATGACGTTCCTAAATCTAAACATATTGAAGTAAGTATTTATTAGTCTAGTTCCCACTTTATCTAATCGAAAAAAAAATTGTTAAAACATTTAAAATCTATTCTATTCTTCTAAACAAGACATTGTTACAGATTGACCCTTCAGAACATTACGACACTCCAAAAAGAATAAAACAAGCGCTAGCAGATGACCTCTTCAAAATAACAAATAGCTCAGTCCCCGGATCTTTAGTACTAAAGAAGAATTGTGGATGTATACTAAAGTTTGCTTCTAAAAAGAAACCAGTTATTGTAGAATGTGAAGAAAACATCCAACCTGTAGAATGTCCCTGTCAAAAGGTGACGAATTGGGCAAACAATCTAATAAGTCTTCCTTACTGTAAAAGAACTAGTGAACACGTAATAACTGAAGTTCTAACGCATCAAAAGTCAGAAGAAATGGCACTATACGCTACCATTGATGTTTCAAGAAAAACTAACAGACAAAGCGCAGTAAGTGCTGATAAAGAAAATACCAACGAATATCCAAACGAAACACAATTTACTAACTATCAAAACATTGAACCGAAGGAAGTGGAAAAATTCGAAGGACCTTACGCAAACTATGAAAATCTAGAATTCGCTTTATCATTGGAATATTACGAAAATGCCAAAGATTTGCTGAAGAAGGCGGGAGTAACCCAGAATGAGTTAGATGCACTCAGTGCTAACATAGATCTTGCTGTAAATTCGATGCCAAAGAAACCTAAACTGTGCACTAAATGTGGACACTCACAAACTGCCCTAAACAAACAAGACACGAAGAAGAATCGAAATGACGAATACTTACTAATGGAACCGACCAATGAACCGAAACATGAGTTTTGTACTAAAACATTAGCGCCTAACCCTGGATATACGCCAATGTCTCCCAATCCGAACTGGTCACAAAGTTTGAAGCATCCTATGCACAAGCATAGAGTAGAGATAGAAAAATCTCTCAGCATACCAACGTTAGCTGGCAATGAAAGCAGAATATCAATCTTTGGAGCTGGCAATAATAATAAGGAGTCACTGCAGAAGAGATCGAGTTCAGTAGACTCTGCGAGACTTCTTGAAGATTTGAAAGAATTTGACAGCAGCATAGGAAGCCACGCAACATCTTCTTCACTAGAAACGCTAAGGAATATAGCTATAGAAAATAGAAGAACCTCGTCACCATGTGAGAACGAGACGGAATGTTATGACTGCTGCAAATCGTCAGGATCTGAGAACAAAACTTCTGAGGAGAGTTGTTGCAAAGAAATACCGCATTTGCGGAACAAACTTATGGACAATGCACAAATTAAAAGATCTTCGAGTGTTCCCTGCAAGTCTGGTGGGAATAGAGACTCTTCGAGTTCAAACGATTCAGGAGTATCTAGTTGTTCTATGAAGCATGGTGGTCCGGACTTCAACGAATTCGAAATGCCACTGACCTCTGGACATTCTCGGTACCACTACATGGTCCATAAGAGGATGAGAGGGCATCTGACTGGTTGTGTGCACTCCTCACTGCCGAGGAAGTCAAAGTCGTCAGATCCTCTCAGAGATATGTCGATGCAGTTACACAAAGCTGCTGTACCGGCAAAGTCTTCGTCGGCTGAGGCTGAAATTCCGGTATTACCTCCAAAGCAATTCAAAGGTATGTCCATATCAGGAACACTTACTCCCGTCTGTACTAAACTTTGACAACGTCTATGTTCATGCAACATCTCTAGAACGCATTAATCAAAAAAATGCGTTGTACCAACTTTTAGCAACCATCTAAACGCTTTCAAAATTTATTTGATACTAGCTGTGCGCCGCGATTTCGTTTACGTGGAAGTCGTATGATACATAATAAACTAAAATTACAGCCACATTTTAATAAAACTCCCTTGTGAGGGACAAGGGAGTTTTATTAAAATCCCCCCGACCCGCCCGAGCCGCGCGCTTTTACTACATTTTCGCTTAGCGTTCTTTCTGACTTTTTTTGCTCGGCTCCTTAGGGTCATAGCGTGATCTTTAATAAACTTTGACCATTCTCGAGAACAGGGCTACCAAATTCAAAAAGAATTTTTCAAATCCAACTGGTAGTTCCAGAGTATTTTTGATCACAATTTCATGGGTTTTCATTTTTTTGCGAGGAAACCTAAGGACAAGAGAATAAGAGAGGAGAGGATAAGGTCGGGGAAAAAGTTTTTTTCGTATTATATACAAATTCAAGACATTTTTTTTCATAGTTTATTTACATTTGATTATAATATATATGTGCCATTTTGTTCGATAACTTGTTGTCATTTTGTAGGTAGTGCCATAATCCGATTGCTGTAGAAATTTTGGGACTTCTGATCAAAAAACTGCGTCAAGTAGTTTTGACAGGCCTCTCTTGATGTTAACCTAACACTACCTAAAGAATTCTGAAGAGACCGAAACAGATGAAAATCTGAGGGTGCAAGGTCAGGGCTATATGGTGGATGCGTTAACACTTCCCAGTCAAGCTCTATCAATTTTTGCTGAGTGGCTAAAGATGAAAGACCACGCCCTATCTGTTGATCAATTCCGGCCGTTTTTTCTCAATTTCTTGCTAGAGTCTCATCAGCTGTTGGCAGCAGAGATCCAAATCGATGGTTTTGCCCGGCGGTAAAAGCTCATAATGAAGGATGCCCATTCAATCCTACCATACACACAGCATCACCTTATTGCGAGTTAATCCGGGTTTCGCCATAGTCTGTGCAGCTTGATTGCCCTTTGACCATGATCTTTTTCACACATTCTTGTCATAGGTGGGATCACCTACCTACCTACCTACCTACCTACTGGTGATGAAAAGTGGATACTTTTCATCAACATTCATTCATTCATTCATGATTCATTGATTCATAATTCATTGATTCATGATTCATTGATGATTCATTGATTCATTTTGGCGGACAGAAAACCAATTGAAAAATGGTGGGAAATCGTTTTAACTTTGTATTTTTCATTTATAAAATGTCATCTATGTAATGGTTTCAAAACCAGCCAGATACAAACAGTACAGCCGAAGAGATTTTACTACATCTTTATACCTACAAGATACGAAAAAAAACTTTTAATAAACGTAGCTTAAGTTACTCCTTATAACATCAGCTATCTGCCAGTGAAAGTTCCGTCAAAATCAGTCTAGCCGTTTTGGAGATTAGCCGGAACAAACAGACAGAAAAAAAAGTTGTTATTAGTACTGTACATACTTTCATGCATTTAGTAAAAAGCTGTTATTTTGACATTACAAATAACACGTCAATGTTATTTATTTGTATAGATTTAGGATTGACTTAGTTTAAGAGTTTTTAGTTGAGCTCTGAATTAGCCGTGTGTTGTGCAGACGGGCATAAGATTATTTATGTCACTAACTGACTCAATTACTGTTAAATTGATTTTGAAAACATTTGATAGACCAATATTCGATATCCTGACGTCAGGATTGTTTGCAGGTGTAATGGACACGCACAGCACGTCGAGCGGTACCTCGGACATGTCGGACTACATCGAAACCCTCTCGATGACGTCATCACACTCCTCCTCTGACACGGGATTGAGGTAAGTATTTGTGAACGTATCTGTTTTATTTTTTGGTTTTAATACAAAATGGGTTGAGATTTAAGTAACTTAATTATGTTTTATAATAATAATAAATTCATTTATTTCAGAACCAGTCCATATGCATACATGTGAAATTAAAAATATTAGAATTAGATATAAACATTACAAAAGTCATCAATAAAAAAATTTAAGTTAAAATTTTACAAACAAAAAAATTAACATAACAAACATAATATCACGCCTTGTTTCCCCAAAGGGTTAGGCAGAGGTGTACCTATATAGTACACCCACATTTGGCCAGTTATGTTTAAGTCCCATGTAATAGGGGGCGAACCTATTGCCATCAACCGGGCACAAATCCAGACTCCGGGCTGCTACTAAGAAATTCCAGATAGAAATACCCAATAACACTTTGCCTGACCTGGGAATCGAACCCAGGATCTCATGTTTAGCAGTAGCGCTTGCGACCGCTAGACCAATGAGGCAGACGAAAAAAAAATACACAAAAAAAATCAAATATTTAAAATGTTTCATCTTAGTCTAAATTTAGGTTTGGATCCGGAGTGCTCAACATGCAGCCTGATCCAGTACCGTATTATTGCGCAATCCAGATCCAGATCCATCCTCCATGCGAACAGCTGAAGGTAGCTCTTGGAACTGCCTCGTATGCGGCGCATCAGGGTCACAACTCTCTTGCGAATAATTGCCGCAAATCCATCTTTTTCATATACTTGACCCCTAAGCTGCACGGGTAAAACGATTAGGAAAATGCCCTAGACAACATAGCTTTTACCCCCGTAGTACAGTAGTATAGTTACAAGTCAATCATATTTTTTTAAACTAGATGAGGCCGGCGTTTCCTATCTGACTACTCTGAGAAGAAAGGCCGAAACAAACTCAGAGGTCACAGTCTCTTTTAAAGTCCAAATATAATCTTGGTCTGATCATGTAAATACCATGTATCATAGATTGGTGTCTGAAATGGTCTTTTGAGGAAAGAACCACACAGATTGAATGGACCTGTCCAGTCAGAGCACGCATCTGTTAGTAATCGTACAGCTCAACTCAGAACTTAAGGAGATCAACGGTACGACGAACAATACCAAAGATAGGACATTTGGGTGCGCCGCATAAATAACTCAAGCTGCCAGACCATGAATAAAACTGAGAGAAAAAAAAGAAGGACCCACATAGTCTTCACAAGCACAATAATTTAAAAAAAATACTTTACAAAGTAAATATTCATGTCATTGTTTATATGAAATTCATAAATGTCAAAAAATTAAAAAAAGAACAAAAAAAAAACAAAAAACATTCAGTAGGTATGTAATAATAAAGAAAAGAAATGAAATTGCAGCAGCTCAATCCCAAGCCTTTTTGTCTTCAATATAATCATTAACAGCATAAAAGGCTTTCTGCCACAACTAACGTTTAATGAATGATTTGAATTTGTTGAGGCTCAGATCTTGAACGTGGCTTGGAAGTTTATTATAAAGACGTAAACATTGACATCTGAACGAGCCACCAATTTTCTTGAGCCTTGTTGTAGGTACAACAAATGTTTGTTTGTTTCTTGCATTTATACTATGGATATCACTGTATTTAAAAAAAATATATTGTTATATGGGCATTTCAAAGATTTTCATAAATATACTGAGAAGGCACTCATAACATTAATTCCCTTGAATTTCTCTCTGAGAGAGTGTCTTGGACCTAATTTATAAATTGATCGAACAGCTCATTTCTGCAAAACAAAGATAGTCTGAATGTCGGTGGCATTTCCCCACAACAGGATACCGTACCACATTACACTATGAAAACAGCGAAAGTACACTAAACGAGCTGTCTTTATGTTAGTTAAATTTCGAATTTTTCTAACAGCGTATGCTGCAGAGCTTAATTTTTTTAACAATTTATTGATATGTGGGCTCCGTTGAAGCTTAGCATCCAAAGTTAAGCCCAAGAATACTGTGCTATATTAAGGTTTAAGAACAACTTTATTTCTCATAACTGTCATATTTTAAGTTTAAACAAAAGAGAAGTGTCATCCGCAAACAACACTATATCATGATTGTCTTTTATGAGGTAAGGCAAGTCGTTAATATAAATAAGAAACAAGAAAGGACCAAGAATTGAGCCATGTGGAACTCCTATTGTTACTTTAGATCCGGGAGATCTTTTTCCATTTACGTCAACGCACTGAATCCTATTACTCAAGTATGCAGTAAGAAGATCCAGAGCGGTATTCCGGATCCCGTAGTGGCGGAGATTCCTGATTAACGTTTCATGAAGAACGCAATCGAATGCCTTGAACAAATCACAAATGATGCTCAAGGCATCGCATTTATCTTCCCATGCATTATAAATATGTCCTAAAAGTTCAACACCAGTCAACACCAGTCCAACATCAGTAGTTGAACCACCCCTTGTAAAACCAAACTGTTTGTTATGTAATACTTTATGTTTATTAAAAATTCTTTGCAATTGTTCTAAAACTTATTTGTCAAAAATTTTACTAAAAGTAGTTAGTACTGAAATAGGTATATAATTTGTGGGGTCGGATGTACTACCTGATTTAAACAAAGATATTATTTTACCATTTTTCATAAGGTCAGGAAACTCCCCACAGTCGATACAATGATTAATGATAAGAGTTAAAGTAGGTGCTACAATATCAATAATATACTTAGCAACTTCTACAGAATTACCCCACAGATATGCTGTCTTTTTTACATTTAAAGTGTGAAAGGTTTTAATTATATCTCTACAGGTAATATGTCAAAATAAAATTCCGAATCGCAAACATTAACATTTTCCCTAAGCAAAGACTCAGCAACAGAAGGTGATGTGTTTAGGGATTTAGTAATTGAAACGGGAATATCCGCAAATAAATTTACAAAGGCCATGGTGACTTGTGAGTCTGATTTTATTATGTTTTCATTAATAGACAGGCTGTAGTCAGTATTTCGGTTACTAGACCTTCCCGTTTCGCTATTAATAATATTCAAAGTCGTTTTAATTACATTACTACTGTTTTTTTTTTTATATTTTAGAACTCAAATAACGCGACTTGGCCATACAGCAAACTTCAACACATAACGCCTGCAAGGGGCGTCACGCCTTGTTTCCCCGAAGGGTTAGGCAGAGGTGTACCTATGGTATACCTACATTTCGCCAGTTATGTTTAAGCCAGTTGTGTTTTACAACAAACTTTTTTAAATAATTTTGAAGATTTTCTAACATATAAATTAAACTCAGCAGTGTTTACATAAGTCCTTTCATGTTATAGCTCATAAAGCTGTATTCTACTTTTATGAATACCAACGGTAGCCCAGTCACTGAAAGGCACATTACTAATAAATGATAAACGAGAATATAGCTGCAGTATCATCACAACGTTAAGGTTTTCCCATTGTTTGTCTTATTTGTTTTAGTATATTCGTGTATTTATGTATACATATATTTATTTGCGCTTATCTACACTAATATTATAAAGAGGAAAAATTTGTATTTTTGTTTGTTTGTAATAGATAAACTCAAAAACTACTGGACCGATTTTAAAAATTCTTTCACCATTAGAAAGATACATTATCTGCGAGTAACAAAGGCTATATTTTATTTTAGAAAAAATAGGGGTCCGTAAGATTTTTGGGTTTTTCGGACCCAAGGTGTAAAAAATCATCCAAAAAAGTTCCTTATTTGGCGTACGCCGCCTAAACTATAAAAGATAAAACCATAAAATGTTCTAATTAATTAAAGACCTTAAAAATATCTACAAAAAAAAAAAACCGCGACACACTATACCTATCTATTTCGAGTTAAGCACAACAACCATTTTTTTATTTAAAAATCTTGATTTTTTTTTTTTTATCAAAATAAACTATTTTGTCACAAAGTACTGTTTATGTAGATAATATTTAGTCTGTAATTCATTAAAATTGGACGTTTGGTTTGAAAGTTATGGCGAAATCAATATAATACTATTAAAATTTCTGCGCTCCGCGGCCCGTGGCGACAGGCGAAGTAGGCGTCACCAAGGATGTGATGCGGGAGAGTTTAGATCTATGAGTAAGGTACCCGCGCGGCTCAGACGCGTGGTCGTCTCCTAACGCAGCGGTCGCGCGTGGTTTTTAATAATTTCGTACGAAAATTTTTAGATTTCGTTGTTAAAACTAAACCTAACAAAAAGTTCTTTTCAGAGCTACATAAAAGTTTCTTTTCAAAGCTATATAAAAGTTCTTTTCAGAGCTATATAAAAGTTAATTTCAGAGCTATATAAAAGTTCTTTTCAGAGCTATATAAAAGTTCTTTTCAGAACTAAACAAAAGTTATTTTCAGATTTAAACAAATGTTCTTTTCAGAGCTAAACAACAGTTCTTTTCAGGGCTAAAAACAGTTCTTTACAGGGCTAAAAAAAACAGTTCTTTTTAGTGCTAAACAGTTGTTTTCTGAGCTAAAATATTATACGCTATTAACATTTTCTTAATTATATATATTTTTTGTTTGTTACATATCTACAGATATATCTAAAGTCTGTAAAATGCCTAAAAGAACGAGGTCTCAACTTTCTAAACACAGTTCTCAAGCAAGGGCAGCAAGAATACGTCGTATTGAAGAATCTTCACCTAAACGTTCACAACGTCTTGCCGAACAAAATCTGAGAACCTCACAGGTACGCGCACGACAGTCGAGTTTCGAGCGTTCGCAACGACTTCATGAACAAAATGTAAGAACCTCTGAGTTACGCGCACGAGAGTCGAGTGTCGAGCGTTCGCAACGACTTCATGAACAAAATGGAAGAACCTCTGAGTTACGCGCACGAGAGTCGAGTGTCGAGCGTTCGCAACGACTTCATGAACAAAATGGAAGAACCTCTGAGTTACGAGCACGAGAGTCGAGTGTCGAGCGTTCGCAACGACTTCATGAACAAAATGGAAGAACCTCTGAGTTACGCGCACGAGAGTCGAGTGTCGAGCGTTCGCAACGACTTCATGAACAAAATGGAAGAACCTCTGAGTTACGCGCACGAGAGTCGAGTGTCGAGCGTTCGCAACGACTTCATGAACAAAATGGAAGAACCTCTGAGTTACGCGCACGAGAGTCGAGTGTCGAGCGTTCGCAACGACTTCATGAACAAAATGTAAGAACCTCTGAGTTACGCGCACGAGAGTCGAGTGTCGAGCGTTCGCAACGACTTCATGAACAAAATGTAAGAACCTCTGAGTTACGCGCACGAGAGTCGAGTGTCGAGCGTTCGCAACGACTTCATGAACAAAATGGAAGAACCTCTGAGTTACGCGCACGAGAGTCGAGTGTCGAGCGTTCGCAACGACTTCATGAACAAAATGGAAGAACCTCTGAGTTACGCGCACGAGAGTCGAGTGTCGAGCGTTCGCAACGACTTCATGAACAAAATGGAAGAACCTCTGAGTTACGCGCACGAGAGTCGAGTGTCGAGCGTTCGCAACGACTTCATGAACAAAATGGAAGAACCTCTGAGTTACGCGCACGAGAGTCGAGTGTCGAGCGTTCGCAACGACTTCATGAACAAAATGGAAGAACCTCTGAGTTACGCGCACGAGAGTCGAGTGTCGAGCGTTCGCAACGACTTCATGAACAAAATGTAAGAACCTCTGAGTTACGCGCACGAGAGTCGAGTGTCGAGCGTTCGCAACGACTTCATGAACAAAATGGAAGAACCTCTGAGTTACGCGCACGAGAGTCGAGTGTCGAGCGTTCGCAACGACTTCATGAACAAAATGTAAGAACCTCTGAGTTACGCGCACGAGAGTCGAGTGTCGAGCGTTCGCAACGACTTCATGAACAAAATGCAAGAACCTCCGAGATACGCGCTCGAGAGTTGAGTGTTGCGCGTTCGCGGCGACTTCATGAACAAAACCTCCGAACCTCGCAAGTACACTCTCGCCAGTTGAGCGTTGAGCGTTCGCAGCGGCTTGACGAAGCTAGGGCTAGAAATTCACAAAGACGTGCAAGAACATCGAGTACCGAACGCTCACAACGACTTAGAGCTCAGGCAGAGAGACAGCAGTTGTCAACAAATAGAGTTCGCAATCAAGTTTTATCTTACTGCAACAGACTGGCTTTCCGATATGATCCACAGGTTGATTATGCTCAAAGAACATCCGTCCAAATCGGAGCCATGAATAAGATCTGCTCTAACTGCTCTGCAAAAAAATGGGCTGACGAACCTAATGGTACCTATGTGTTGCGCTTCAGGAAAAGTTAGTCTTCCTAACATTCAGGAGCCACCACAACCAATAAAAAATCTTTTAATCAATAACCATCCACTATCAGGTCATTTTTTAACAAACATACGTAGATACAATAGTCTTTTCCAAATTCCTTCGTTTGGCGCAAAAGAGATCAGGGAAGGCAATTTTATGCCCACTTTTAAAATAGAAGGACAGGTGTATCATCTCATTGGTAGCATTTTACCACCATCAGACGAAGACCGACAATTTTTGTAGATATATTTTATTTCAGACGCAGATCAGTTATCGTTGCGGTCAAAAATCGCCCCAACCTTAAAAATGGATTTAATTCGCGAATTACAGGCCGCTTTGAATAATCATAACGTGAATATTCATAATTTAGAACTTAACTACTCAGATGATTTAAAGTTAATTATTCACTCAGATCGCACGCCACAGACAGCACACCGAGGCAGATATAATGCTCCTACTGTAAACGAGATAGCCGTTCTCTTGGTTGATGAGGAAAATGGTCCCCGGGATATAGTTATACACGGTAGAGACGGACAGCTCAAAAGAGTTTCTGAGTTACACCACTCCTATGATCCGCTACAGTATCCCGTAATGTTTGTGACAGGAGAAGACGGTTATTATTTGACCATCCTTCAGCAAGGTTCAGCGCGTAATAAAACTGTTTCGTGTATGCAATTTTACGCATTTAGATTAATGGTTAGAACTAACTCTTTTAATCAGTTACATTATTATAGAGACTTATTTAGTCAATATTGTGTTGACATGATGGCCAAAATGATAACTGAAAGATAAAATTACATTTCTCGGAATCAAAAAAGACTGAGGGCTGACGACTACATTCATCTCAGGGATGCCTTAAATCCAGACGCAAATGTTGACCCATCAAATATCGGTCAACATGTCATATTACCATCGTCATTTACAGGTTCTCCGCGTTACATGCACGAAAAAACGCAGGACGCAATGACGTACGTCCGAAATTATGGTAGACCTGACTTATTTGTCACTTTTACATGTAACCCCGAATGGCCTGAAATTAAAGCGGAGCTGCTCCCAGGACAACGGTCATTCGACCGTCATGACATAATTTCACGAGTATTTCATTTAAAGATGAAAAAATTCATTAAATTATTTGTCAAAGAACAGATATTCGGCAAAGTAAAATGTTATATGGCAAGTGTGGAATGGCAGAAGCGTGGATTACCTCATTGTAATTTGCTGTTCTGGTTAGAAACAAAAATCCAACCAGATGAAATTGACAATTTTAGTTGCGGAACTACCCGATCAACAAATTGATCCGGTACTGTACGACATAATAACTAAAAATATGGTACATGGACCTTGCGGAGAACACAATTTAGCTGCACCATGCATCAAAAACGGTGTCTGCACAAAAAATACCCTCGGCGTTTCGTTAATGATACCCAGACCGGAGAGGATGGGTATCCAGTTTATCGTAGGCGTGATACAGAAAATGGAGGTCGGAGCGCTACGTTAAATATCAGGGGAAATAGAGTCACCATCGATAATAGGTGGATTGTTCCTTATTCTCCGTAGCTATGTAAGACTTTCAACGCTCATATAAATAACACATACGCTACTTTTTGTCGCGAAAACCGACATCCACGTGGGCGGAACCGCGGGCGACCGCTAGTTTATACATAATTAGGTATATATTATTATATTTATTGTTTTTAATAGGTATATTTAAATAAATATGTATTCCACGATTTCTCATAATTGCACCTACCACTGTTTGTCTCTGCATCACCCAAAGGTTGACTGGTAGAAAATGCCTATGGCATTAAGTCCGCCTCTGTACTTTTCTGTGCATGAAGTATTAAATAAATAAATAAATAAATATAATTACAAGTTGAAGAGAGTCGGCGAAGTTAGCCCGCCTTGTCTTACACCACATTCCAACCTGTACTCAACCGATAGTGACCCCGACCACCGCACAAAATTGCTCTGGTTGCCATAACAATACTAAAGGAGACTTATGTACTCAGTAGGTAGATCTTTATCATCTAACAACTTTTTTCACAACCTGTCGTATACAACAAGATCAAATGCTTTAGATAAATCTAAGAAGCAGACATAGACAGGTGTGCTTCTGTCAGTGTAGTATCGGACGGTATTCTTGAGATTCAGTATAGCCATTTCTGTTGAGAAACCAGGGCGAAAGCCAAACTGTGCATTATGAAACTGTAGGTGTTGTCGTAATTGAATATCAATAACTCCGTCCAATACTTTGGCAATGAGTGTCGCGAGCGATATAGGCCTGTAGTTACTTAATTTAGAGACATCTCCTGTTTTGCTTTTTATCACGGGGACAACTATAGTTTTCATCATTGCCTCAGTGAGGTATGAATGCCTTATGCAGAATGTAAACTGTTGTTTACATTCTGCCATGCGCTATGTTTAGCGAGCACCTTCAGCAGATGAACACCCGCATGCTGCAAGTGTTCTATGCTGAGCGAGTCATGGCCCGGGGATTTTCCTCGTTTCATGTCTGTGATCACCTTGGCAACTTGTTTCGCAGTGATCCGAACAAGCGGTATCGCCAGACTAGTACCTCCCGCGTCTCTAGTGGTCGTCGCGGATACCAGTGGAGAAAGTATTCTAAAATGCTCCTTGAATAAGTTTGCATTTTGTTTGGCGTCACTAACCTCCTCTACGCTAACTGGAACACTCGGCCTCGGATTTAATTTGTTGGTCTCCTTCCAGAACTTACTTAACTTTTTTGTGGCATACTGTGATGCAAGACTGTGATCTCTATCAGTGTTTTATTGTCCGTACACCACTTGAGCTGATGTTTTATTGTCCGTACACCACTTGAGCTGATGTTTTATTGTCCGTACACCACTTGAGCTGATGTTTTATTGTCCGTACACCACTTGAGCTGATGTTTTATTGTCCGTACACCACTTGAGCTGATGTTTTATTGTCCGTACACCACTTGAGCTGATGTTTTATTGTCCGTACACCACTTGAGCTGATGTTTTATTGTCCGTACACCACTTGAGCTGATGTTTTATTGTCCGTACACCACTTGAGCTGATGTTTTATTGTCCGTACACCACTTGAGCTGATGTTTTATTGTCCGTACACCACTTGAGCTGATGTTTTATTGTCCGTACACCACTTGAGCTGATGTTTTATTGTCCGTACACCACTTGAGCTGATGTTTTAACCGACTTAGTGAGTTCCGCATTTGATAATAAGTCTGACCGGACGTATTTTTGCCCTGGGCGACCCACTCATGAAACCAACGCCTAGCCTCCTCATATGCCTTTTTGCAATGTTTGTTCCAGCCTTTATACTGTCTACGAAAAAAATAGTTTTCAATTACATTCAACAAATCTCACTGGTATAAGTCATCCTAATCTAGTCATGTATGATATGATGTACGTACATACATTATTGTCACGCCTTCTCCCCATGGAGGTAAGCAGAAAATACAGAACGCCACCTCAGCTACGATTGTTACATACTCCTTTTGCTTCGTTTACGTTCATACACGCACGCTGGTTGCGACTACTACGCACCTGACCTTTCTGAAGAACACGTGACATGGTATGACATGGCCTAAATAAAAACGTCCTTATTTTTCCTTAAAAAATGAGCTTATGAAAATCAAATTATTCCAAATTGATCATAGCAGAAACACATGTTTACGATCGCAAACAATGAAGCGCACAATATTGTTCAATTATTACACACTGGAAATTAATCTGCCAAACAATTTATTTTGGTCCAGTTTCCAGCGCCGTTCAAAAGCAATATAAAACCGATCATGTATGTTCGAATACCGATATTAATATTGTTCGTATTTATGTAAGTTCGCCTTGCGGGTCTAGCGCTCGCAAACATGACGCGGGTCTAGCGCTCGCAAACATGACGCGGGTCTAGCGCTCGCAAACATGACGTGGGTCTAGCGCTCGCAAACATGACGCGGGTCTAGCGCTCGCAAACATGACGCAGGTCTAGCGCTCGCAAACATGACGCGGGTCTAGCGCTCGCAAACATGACGCGGGTCTAGCGTTTGCAAACATGACGCGGGTCTAGCGGTCGCAAACATGACTGCAGAACGTGGACCTGAGTTCAGTTTTCAGATAGGACAATGTGTTATTGGATTTTCCAGTCAGGAATAATTTCTCAGTAGCAACCCGGAGTTTAGATTTGGTCCTAGTAAATGGCAATAATCCCTGTTACACGGGACTTATGCGGACTACCAACCTTTTTGGGGAGTACAGATGTGATGTTATGTTATTAATACTGTTCTTTTTTTCTCAGACTAAGCCGACAACCAACGAACACGCTTCGGCCACGCTCAGGCAAGGAGTACCACAACATCGACCCCATTATCACCTCCATGTACAAGAATGGAAAGGATCTCGCCAACTACACGAATATTCCTTAAACATGTTGAACCCGAGATTGTTTATTTATGTCAGAACCATATTGGTTGTTTTGGCTTTGAAGTGTTTTCGTAGAGCTATAGCTAAGTTATTCAAGAGTCTGGCAAAATGTGGTAAAAAATAATGCTACGATGAAATAATGTAATAATTGGATAGATGCTATATTATTTAGAATCTATCGAAAAATACAGAGAAGTTGGCACAAATAACTTCTATTCTATATATTTTGCGAAGAAAACTATCAAATCTGAAACCGCTAGTGTGTGGTTTAGACTTTAGTCATATTGATTTTAGTACCACAATACAGCAAACTGTTTTAGTAACGTTAGTAACGTTAGTAACGTTAGTAACGTTAGCTAACCATAACATGTGTTACCTACTTAGTAACGTTAGTAACGTTAGCTAACCATAACATGTGTTACCTACTTAGTAACGTTAGTAACGTTAGCTAACCATAACATGTGTTACCTACTTAGTAACGTTAGTAACGTTAGTAACGTTAGTAACGTTAGCTAACCATAACATGTGTTACCTACTTAGTAACGTTAGTAACGTTAGTAACGTTAGCTAACCATAACATGTGTTACCTACTTAGTAACGTTAGTAACGTTAGCTAACCATAACATGTGTTACCTACTTAGTAACGTTAGTAACGTTAGTAACGTTAGTAACGTTAGCTAACCATAACATGTGTTACCTACTTAGTAACGTTAGTAACGTTAGTAACGTTAGCTAACCATAACATGTGTTACCTACTTAGTAACGTTAGTAACGTTAGTAACGTTAGTAACGTTAGCTAACCATAACATGTGTTACCTACTTAGTAACGTTAGTAACGTTAGTAACGTTAGTAACGTTAGCTAACCATAACATGTGTTACCTACTTAGTAACGTTAGTAACGTTAGTAACGTTAGTAACGTTAGCTAACCATAACATGTGTTACCTACTTAGTAACGTTAGTAACGTTAGCTAACCATAACATGTGTTACCTACTTAGTAACGTTAGTAACGTTAGTAACGTTAGTAACGTTAGCTAACCATAACATGTGTTACCTACTTAGTAACGTTAGTAACGTTAGTAACGTTAGCTAACCATAACATGTGTTACCTACTTAGTAACGTTAGTAACGTTAGTAACGTTAGTAACGTTAGCTAACCATAACATGTGTTACCTACTTAGTAACGTTAGTAACGTTAGTAACGTTAGTAACGTTAGCTAACCATAACATGTGTTACCTACTTAGTAACGTTAGTAACGTTAGTAACGTTAGTAACGTTAGCTAACCATAACATGTGTTACCTACTTAGTAACGTTAGTAACGTTAGTAACGTTAGTAACGTTAGCTAACCATAACATGTGTTACCTACTTAGTAACGTTACTAACGTTAGTAACGTTAGTAACGTTAGCTAACCATAACATGTGTTACCTACTTAGTAACGTTAGTAACGTTAGCTAACCATAACATGTGTTACCTACTTAGTAACGTTAGTAACGTTAGTAACGTTAGTAACGTTAGCTAACCATAACATGTGTTACCTACTTAGTAACGTTAGTAACGTTAGTAACGTTAGCTAACCATAACATGTGTTACCTACTTAGTAACGTTAGTTAGCCATAACATGTGTTACCTACTTAGTAACGTTAGTAACGTTAGTAACGTTAGTAACGTTAGCTAACCATAACATGTGTTACCTACTTAGTAACGTTAGTAACGTTAGTAACGTTAGTAACGTTAGCTAACCATAACATGTGTTACCTACTTAGTAACGTTACTAACGTTAGTAACGTTAGTAACGTTAGCTAACCATAACATGTGTTACCTACTTAGTAACGTTAGTAACGTTAGCTAACCATAACATGTGTTACCTACTTAGTAACGTTAGTAACGTTAGTAACGTTAGTAACGTTAGCTAACCATAACATGTGTTACCTACTTAGTAACGTTAGTAACGTTAGTAACGTTAGCTAACCATAACATGTGTTACCTACTTAGTAACGTTAGTTAGCCATAACATGTGTTACCTACTTAGTAATAGTTTACATAACAGTGCTCAAGTTATGTGTTGTGTTATCACAATTTATTATTTATCTTCGCGTATAAGACTGAATGTTTAAATTATCACTTAATTTATTTTAAAAATTGAAATTTAATCTAGTCATCATCCGAAATGTAATATTAAATGTAAAATAAGTGTTTACGTTTAGCGTAAATGTAAAAATTTTGGATAATTTTTATTAAACAACGATTAATTTTTAAACAATTTATAGTCACTAGTTCATAACGCGCATTTTATACGAAGTTTTACTGAGAATAGATTGGTTTGTATTGTGATATGTCAAACATTTTCAACACGAAACTTTACGAACCAAACACTCAATCGAGCCTTGTTTCAACTTCTATCTAGAATGTGGTCTGCATTCTCAATCAATTGTAAACAACGTAACAAGCGCTTAGCTAACAAAAGTAGTTTTTCACATTTCCGTAATAAAACGATTTACTTGATCGTTTCAAACGGTCTCAGACAAAGCTCTACGCTTTCGTAGCACGCTACGAATTTCGTAGACCCTCACGTAGCACTCGCTACGAACATCTACGACA
Organism: Fissipunctia ypsillon; assembly: GCA_947568875.1. Classification (NCBI taxonomy): domain Eukaryota; kingdom Metazoa; phylum Arthropoda; class Insecta; order Lepidoptera; family Noctuidae; genus Fissipunctia; species Fissipunctia ypsillon. The sequence goes on from OX387660.1 coordinate 22,599,240, forward strand.
TTAACATTGTTTGACATTACAATACAAACATTATTGACATTGTACATTTGATATAATCCTACTAATACATTCGTTGCAGCAATAAGTATAAAGTTCCCAGAGAGTAGTGTTATCGGTTAAGATGTGACTTGTTCTACTGTAAGGGTCGTGTTAAGGTTATCAAGCCATGAAACGAGCTTTTTATGTAAGCTTGCTATGTGATTGGACTATCAAACGAAGAAAATATGATTGTTTGTATTAAACGCAACATATAAAATCCAAAGAATTGTTCGAAATGTATTTAGACTTTTTATTTTTACGGTTTTCTGTTTCCAGTCACATAACAAGTTCTAGGCGTGGGACTCTGCGTGCAATACCACAGAATGGCGTGTTTACGGTATGCCTTTATATCTGTAGTATCTTCGCTAGCTCATATACTGCCCACATACCAGGCTGTATATCATCCTCGATCTAAATGTATACCTTATACATATGAATAAACATTATAGTAATTTGTAACGAAGAGTTTTATTGAACCCTATTATTTTTTGAAGACAAACAAAATTCTATCTTGCAATAAATACATGAAAAAATAGTCTGTATACAAAAACATATATATCGGTTGAGTTGTATTCCCTCCTCTTAATAATCACATCCAGCAGCGTTCAAAAATCGCAATTCGACAAAAATCAACCTCAATACAATCCTATTTACTGTCCACTGCTCCCGAATTGGCTCAAATTCAATTCATCCTCAAATTGCGACTTTGATTCTCTGCCAAAAGAATTAACATACACACTGATTGCACAAAACTCTTTTTTATTGTTACCTGGAGTATAAGGCGGGTTGCAGGCGGCCGGCAGTCGCTTGTGTGCTCAGGGGCCCCGGCGCATACATCGGTGGGGTGCACATGACGTCGCGATCCGACGCCGTGTTACGTAACGGCAAGCCGAGAGTGTGCAGGTAGCCTGTTCGCAAGCTGACAGAGATGTTACACATTCTTTTTTATTTTTGTTTTGTATTTTGAATTGTACTTCTACTTTCAAAATGCTATGTCTATTTTGTTGACTGTAGAAGGTTTTTATTACCCAGTAACTGGGTTGTGAAGTTCAGATAGGCAGTAGCTCCATGTAAAATACTGGTATTCAGCCGCATCCAGTTAGACAGGAAGCCGTCATTAACATAATTGGAAAAAGGCTAGGCAGATTATGAGGTTTTTATCTCAATAATAGTATTGAGAGATCATGAATGTTACCGAATATTAATTAAAATTCTTCCACCTATTAGGAATGACGTAAAAAATATTATAGTAAAACAGAATTTGTGAAAATGCTATGAAAATTAAATGCTAGCTAGTGCGTTCAAGGATCAGTTATTTATATATACATATCTTTAAACACAAACCACCATAAAATTTAACGAGAACGTCTTAGCTCTGCGAGAATACAATAACGTACATAAAATATTGTTTTCTTTATCAACCGTAAACATAAGACTCTCAAGAACGAACAACATAAAACATCACCATTTTAAAAGCGGAACATAAATAGAAATATTCTTCGCTCAAACAACTGAAATGCCAAAGAAAATAAAACGTATTATAGAACGAATGCCATACAATACGTAAGCAATAAAGTAGGGAGAATAAAATAAATAAATTCTTACTTAAGTATAAAATGAACAGAGACATAAAAGAATATGGCGGATACTTGGGTTAACAGCTTGAGTAGGAATATGCAATCTTGTGTTCAGTTGTAAAGTGGAGTGAGTATTATATGACGACGTGTTTTGGCAAAACAATAATATGAGTTCTCATAAGTTCTATACAAAATCACGACGGCTGGTAGACGGATTAGCAACTGCAAGTTGTATTGTGAAGCAGTAAGTTGCAGAAAGGAAAGCACTGCGTGTTCATCCTCTTTTGTATTCATCCTTGTTACGCCCAAGTGTAGGGAACGACTGGCCTACTTGTTGAACTTGTTCTGTTCTTCGTGTGTGCAATCTTCGTGTGTGCAATCTTCGTGTGTGAAATCGTTCATGAGTGACAATTCACGTTACTTTATTTTCCATTTACCGTAATTTGTGTCGGACAAGCATTCATTCAATTTATGACAGTCAACATTTTTATTCGCTTACAATAATGTCAGGAAACACGACAATAATTTCATCGAGCGTCATCGAAATGTCTGCCGCATTTCCTACTATCCTAACTAGAGACCGAAATTCCAGAAAGAAACAATATCAAATTCCATCAATAAGAGGTCGGGTAACATCATTTTAGGACGAAATGAACTCTCTCTGTGGGTAGTTGAAACATTTTTTGCCAAAAAACGCTGTTATAAATTGCGCGCGAACTTTTCCCGGGAACATTTTTGGACGTATAATTTTTTTTAATAATTTCCTGGGCGCGTTGTATTTGCATAGCATTAACATTACAATACACCGGTTTATTGTGCTCGGCCGCGCTGGGAACAAAGCGCAGCTCCGAAACAAAACCAGATGATAAATATGTTATTTTTGCATTCTTAAGTGTTTGCTCTGGCAATACTAGTTAAAACTTTTAGTTTGTTGGGCAGTGTAATTTGCATTACATAATAAGTTGAATTTTCTAAATAATAATCTCTACGTATGTCTAGTTTAATATTTATGAACCAACTCCAGGTTTTTTCTCTACATCCATCTGATGGCCCAGAGACTAGGTTTTGACCCTTTTGTTAAGCAACTTGTTACAAATTGTCCATTGTATGTAATTTTATTATCAACACAAAATAAATAATGATAACTGAAGCCTTGCCTGACATTCATACGTCATAGTTACGTTATACCACAAATTGTTTTTCTTCCTCTTCAAAATCAGAGTACCAAAAAGCAAGCGTAATGAGATTGATCTTCCTTTGTACAGACATACACGTGGCACATGCACGGCCTATAATTTGCTCATAAACGACGTGTGAGCAATATGACACCATTCGAGCACATAACGATAATGTAAGGGGAGGCAATGCTTCTAACATCATTATACAACCGTGCTTTATTACCTGTAATCGTTACACTCTGTGGGTTTACTGCATGAACTCTTGGCAGACTCAAATTATAGCCGTCCATAAAATGTCCGGTGTTAAAACATGGAAGAATGAGTTTATAGGAATTTTAATAATCATCGTGAAGGGCGACTCGCGCCGCGATCAATTCTCCTGAAAAAAAAAAAAACTGAACAGAAGATTAGTTTTAGGCTTTGATAACGCTTCATTTGCTACACAGCAAAACATCACTCCAACATAGGAAACTATTTAGAAAATCTTATCACTCGTTTCCCCTTTCCCAACAACACAGCCCATCAAATATTTACTAAACCAAAAGGATAAGTACTTGCGAATCTCAAAAACAATTCCAATTACATAATGGGTATGAAAAACAAACGATTGCTAATTTCATATTTACTCAAACATCAGCCGCAGCAAATTAAACAACAATAGGTAAGTGAATTAGGGATGGGCAAACACGCGAGCGATCCCGCAGTGATCCCGGGACGAGCATGGAAAAGGCGGGACGGACAGATTGGTGTATTGACGCGAGGTTCGCTGTTGTCGCGTTTAGAAGTGATTGACGATGAATGAAACGCGAGTTTAGTTGCAGTGGCGCTGAACTAAATGGATTACTCGGATATTTGATGCTTCACATCATAACAGTGTTGTCTGATGCGAATCTTTTATCACTTAAACATAAAATATTATGTTTGAAGATATTTTCTTGAATTCCTTCCTTACTGATACACTCTCCAGTAGTTTAGTAATGTATACGTATACGACTAACAATCTAAGCCTACGTCTAGGGACCTTTTGACTCAGTTTAACGTCCACGACCTAAGTAATTACCGCAAGTAGTGGTGGGAGTGAACACATTTCATGAGCGGGATCCCGAGACGAGCACGGGAAAGGCGGGCCGGACTAATGCGCAGCTCAGTTAACATGGTGTACGATTGGAGCCCTCTCGATGACGTAGGAACCACGTCACTGACCTAATTCTAGCAGATCTACTGACTACTATGTGTCATCCATCCATACATTTAAAAATTAACGTCACTTTTCGTGTCTGTCTGTGTAACCGCGTCATTTTTTCTATTCTACGCCATAGATAATACACTATATGCAACGAATTTATTCCGGAAGGTTTATTTGTATAGTACCAACCCACCGAGTTGCTCCTTGCAAATAATAAAGAAATCTCGATGTGTCGTCAAGTCGTAAAAACCGTACAAAGCAGAGCCGCGTCACTAGTCATTCATAAAATAAAAGTAAATTTATTTATTTTTTATTTATTTATTTACCTTCTACTGGAACGCCTTATAGAAATTACACCCAACGGATCACAAAAATGACTTCATGTGCTGCTTTCCATCCTCTGCGCGGTGGACATCGAACGAGCGGCGATCCCGCGTGCTCCCGCAGCGTCAAGACACTTCTCCATGGTTCCATAACTCCATCCATATTACTCGTTCTTTGCGATTTTTTTGAGACTCAATGAATTTTAAAATAAATACATTAAAACTGAACTAACGGAAAATTTTGATGCCTGCCTGACAGATGACAGGATATAATATTGTTGTAAAATCTTGTTTTGTTCAAAAACAGCCAAATTAAAGAGAAATTAATAAAACAAGACAAACAAAACTTCACGATTGTTTAAACAAGACCGAAACCACACCAATTAACACTAAACAAAAACAAAACACGAACTATTTCTCTAAGCTGAACAATAAAACAAACATTCCTCTCTCGAACAAAGTGGAACTAACTCCGAACTAGAACAAAGACAAGTTATTTATATAACAGTCCATTCTCAGGCGAAATTATCGCATAATCAATGGAGGCTAATAAATGGGAGCGATCACGAACCATTGCGAACAGACCTCACTACCACAGAGTAGCTAGCACAGAATCACAGCACACATATTTATTAGCACAGAAGGCCGGCTCCATACAACAAACGAATACTGGCGCACGCACACATATTTATTTATTTACTGCATGGAAGATTTGCAGCCAAATAAAATCATTAACTTAAAATAAAAACCGTTTAATAAATAGTCCTCTGCCAGTTACAAACATTCACAACAAAAGTATAAAAATCTATTTTTCAAGCACTCCTGGCATTCGATTGAGTTGAAACTTGCCATACTTATATAACTTTGGTGACAATGCAAGAATTTTATACCATGGAGTTGGTCTGATGATGCAGCCCGAATGTGGCCGTAGGAACTCTTCAACTAAACAAGATAGCCTTCTTGTGTTTGGGTTCGTTTGTTTTGTCCTGACATAAACTGTATCCCAAGGTATAACTTGGGCTATATATTACCCTGGGGCTGCAGCCTCGACATAGATAGCGATAGCTTTACGACCAAATTCGATCACAAAGTTCTAATGGGGTCCCTAGACGGTAAAAATTGCTTGACTAGCACGTGATTTTTTCGTGCTTGTCAAGCAATTTCAACCGTCTAATGATGACAGATGATGGAGCCAGATAGTGACTATAGAACCTTCTCATCTAAACATAATAGCCCCATTGTCTTCCGGCCATTTGAATAATGTCTTGACAAGTAGGTACGTTAGACCAAGGTGTAGTTCAGGATCTAATGACAGAGCCGGAAGCACGCCATAGGAACTCCTTAACGAAACAAGATAGCCCCGTCGTCTTTCAGCTATTTTGGTTTGTCTTGACAAGTACTTATAGCCCTGGTTGAAGTCTAAAATATGATGGCGGAGCCAGAAGATGGCTACAGGAACTCCTCAACTAAACAAGATAGTCCTGATGTGTTTGGGCTCGTTAATTTTGCCTTGACAGAAACTATTGTCTAAGATGTAGTCCAGGGCCTGATGATGGATCCGGAAGGTGGCCACAAGAACTCCTCAACTAAATAAGATAGTCCTGATGTGTTTGGGCTCGTTAGTTTTGCCGTGACAGAAACTATTGTCTAAGGTGTAGTCCAGGGCCTGATGATGGATCCGGAAGGTGGCCACAAGAACTCCTCAACTAAATAAGATAGTCCTGATGTGTTTGGGCTCGTTAATTTTGCCTTGACAGAAACTATTGTCTAAGATGTAGTCCAGGGCCTGATGATGGATCCGGAAGGTGGCCACAAGAACTCCTCAACTAAATAAGATAGTCCTGATGTGTTTGGGCTCGTTAGTTTTGCCTTGACAGAAACCATTGTCTAAGGTGTAGTCCAGGGTCTGATGATGGATACGGAAGGTGGCCACAGGAACTCTTCAACTGTACAAGATAGTCCTGTTGTGCTAGGCCTGTTTGAATTTGTCTTGACAAGTACCTTACAAGTGAAGGTGCAGATAAATATCGGGTGTAAAAAGACACTTTCCGAAGCCGAAAGCTACATATTCTGCCCATTATTTGGATAATTTTTTTCCACAAGACCATACCTGGGAATCCATTAGTTCTAGAGATATTGAAGGTCAACTTCGTATTTTATTTTATGAAAATTAATTCTAAGTGTTATTACTAAACTTTTTTCCAAGCAAAACATTACCTGAATTTTCGATTTTTCTTACCAAATGACGCATTTGAAGTTACAAAAATGCAATGAATATCAAACGGACACTACCACGTCGCGATTGCGTCTACGACAACAAACGCACGATACAGTGTCGCGCGGTGTAAGCTAGCCCGGCCGAGCCGTGAACGTTACGACGACCCGTGTTTGTAACAGCTGATCGGTTGTTTTTGACATTTGTTGCAGTTTTTGATTTCAAAGACATTGTTATGAGTTGCAGTCCGTTGTCTGTAATGTCGAAGAGCACGCCCTTGTAAAAACTACAAATCTTATCTGTAAACTCCTTGCATATTCAAAACTGATAATTATTACCTACATTCAAGATACTGGCAAATAATGAAGAATTTATTAAGCTATCAAAACCACGTTCTGGAGCTTGACCACCACCTCTTAAAGCAGTAGGTATTATTTTAATCTTACTTGCGTGTGGGAAAGAGATGGAGCTAGACGTCCTGTATAGCTTCATCTCTTTCTCACACTAAAGTAACATTAAAATAATACTGCTTTACGAGGTGGTGATTGGCCCCCTGGTTTGAGCTATTTATTTACTACTTATTGCAAAAATAAAGTTACCTACCATGTTTAAATTCTTACCACTTTATTCACACAAAACCGTACTGCCAATAGGGTATTTTTTCATTGTAAATAAACGTTTATGCCTGGCAATAATTACGTAACTGCAATAATTGAAGTCTGGGAGACTTCTTGTAGGTACCTACTTATGTGTTACACAGAAATAAAATAACATTGATTATTTAGGTAACCTTATGACAGCCCATAGGTAGATCCTAATAACGCAATGAATTAAAATACCTACCTAACGCTCCGAACGCGCGCGATTCGCATAGGTCAAAGAAAGCCACCGCTCCTAGGCCTTAGCCCCCTCCATCAAGCCATCAAAACGCAAGTTTTTTGGTATTATTACTTTATTAGTTCGGGTTGTTACGTTATCGAAAGCGCTCGTGTTGTTTTTACGAAAAACATTACACACTGTCTTAGTTAGATACTGTGACTGCGTACTCGCTGACACAAAGTGTCTTGTCATCTTACGTGAGTACGTACTTACCTGAGTTTTTTTGTTAGCACGTTAGTGTTATTTGCGTTTTAGTTGCGAAGATGCAGTTTCATGATTATTCTGCGCACGAGTATGTTAACATGGTGCACTGCTACGGTATGGCCCGTGGACATGCTGCCGAAGCCCTGTAACTTTACGGTACTGAATATCCTGCTGCGGGTCAGTCCTCTGATTCACGTATTTTCACTCGGGCAGTGCAACAACGGTTGTTGGACAACCAGCCGATCGTGCCGGTTTCACAGGGAGGCGGCAGGCAAATTAGACCGGCAGTAATGGCCATCCTATCTGTGATGCGGGAAAACACACGTTTGGGAGTGCGTTGCGTACAGCGTACAGTGGCTAAAGTATTGCGGAGACGGCATGGCAATCGCGCTAGGTCTGTCTTCGCGTGGGAGGTCGGCAGCTTGAACCACAGCTCGTGAGTGTCGAGCTGTGTCTAGAGGCCACCGATATTTGACGATGAAAAAGACAATCTGATACAAAAGCGTATCAATTAAGTATTATTTAAGAACACCAAAATGGGAATTATTTGAGGCTCACAAAATGAGATTAATTTATTAAAATAGCGTATCCATTAATATGTATACGAAATTAAAATGGGTACTTATTATTTCCGTATTTTACTAGTTTTGAGATACTAGTTTATAGTTTTGGGATACTGTTCTCAATGGCATTAAGAGTTAGGTACAATCAGCAAAAAGTGGTTTGTAGTTTTTTTTATTGCGTCGCGGAGCGCGGTATCGAATGGTATTCAAGACACGGCGAGAAATAAATGAAGAATAAATTAGATCACAAATATAAAACCTATCGTGTCCTAATCAGATTCAGTATATTTTTACTCGATTACAGCAAATCCAAAGGAGGGTTATTTTTTCACAGGCTATGTAAGTATGTATATTTGTAAGTATTTATGTTCATCTGTTCCCTCATAACTCCTAAGCTACTCGTCGTATTTTTAAAATCGAGGTAGGTATCGTTGGAAACGTCATGTTGTTCGGCGGGGCTACATGACGTCATATTAGACTTAAATGTGTTAAAAACATTACATCACGAGTCAAAGTCAAAGTCAAAGTATTTATTAGTGTGTTTTTTGGTGATACAATAGGTCTTATAATTAGGATATGGTAACTCAAAAAACTACCCATTAGGGCATACACTATTTAGCTATTTAAGAATATAAAATCAATATTACATACAAATTAACATAAATTTCAATAAGTACTTCGAATACAGTCTATTTTTATAATAACCATTTTGAATACAATTAATAAGTCAGGTTTTTGAATTGTCAAGCATAAATACATAATTATCATTTAGTTTACTTATTACATTTTGTCAAAAAGGAATTCGTCAATGGTATAATAGCATTTTTCAGTCAATAAGTTATTTAATCTCCGTTTAAATTGTGTCAAGTTAAGATCTTTAATATCATTTGGTACTTTGTTGAATATCTTCGGGGCCATACAGAGGATGCTTTTGTGCATAAGGGCGGTCTTTGAGGGTCTTAGACGTAATTCATGACGATATTCTTGTCTTGTCGATCTATATCGTTGCTCTGAAGCTTTCTTAAACAGTTCGCTATTTTTCTTGACAAACAATGCTGTCTCGTAAATGTAAATACACGGTAATGTTAGTATTTTAAGTTTTTTGAAATGCGGTTTGCAACTTTCCGTTGATTTGAGACTGCATATTGATCTAATGCACCTCTTCTGTGCTTTAAAAATGTTCTCTTTTTCGCAGGAATTTGCCCAAAAAATTACTCCGTAACGTAATATGGAATCTACATAGCCATAATACGCAGCTACAACAGCTGCCTGATTAACTATTTTCTTAAGTTTATATAAAGCAAAGGCGAACCTACTTAATCTTGTCATAATAATTGATGCATGTTGTTTCCAAGTCAGTTTTGAGTCAATTGTCAAGCCTAAAAATTTTATATGTCCTACTTCATCAATTCTATTATCGTCAAAAGATATATTTATGTCAGGAGCGGTCAATCTTTGTCGAAATTGCATAATTTTAGTTTTATTTAAATTTAATTTTAAATTATTATGTTCAAGCCAGTTAATTGATTGTTGCAATGCGTCTTTGATGTCACATTCATAGTTTCTATTTTTATTATTTCTTACTATTACCGTGCTGTCATCAGCAAAAAGAACCATAGGAAAAGCGACGTGTTTTGGGAAGTCATTTATATACGCTAAAAACATCGGCGGACCCAATACGCTGGCCTGTGGGACGCCAAAAGTGATTTTACGTTTTCCTGAAATATGTTTAAGTTCTTTTTTATCCTTTTTAGAAATCCGTCTAATTTCTGTGCACTGCGTTCTATTGTCTAAATAAGACTGTATAAGAGAAAGTGCATTGCCCCTTATTCCATAAGCATTAAGTTTATGTAGAAGTATTTTGTGATCAACTAGATCGAATGCTTTCGTCATGTCCATAAATATGGCGCAAATAGGAGTTCTTTCATCAATATCTGTCATAATAGTATTGAGAAAATCATAGATAGCCATATTTATAGACTACTCGAGGTCTTACATGTTCGAAACGAAATAACACTTATACTATGCAAAACGTTTTCAGCTATAGATGGGGAAGAATTTAAGGAGTTATAGGTATGTTGGCAAAAAACTGATTGAATGGCTCAGTTATATCAGCTGCTTTATTAAATAATTTGCTGTCGACCATGATCTCAAGTTGTTTTTCTTGTTTAACCGACTTACTCGTTTCAATGTTAATATTTTTCCTGGTAGTTTTTACTTTATTGTGGGAAATTTTAATTGCATCGCTTAAAAATTTAAATTTAGCAAAAACAAAAATATTTTTATACAATTTGAATCATTTTTGACATATTCTAAGAAAGGAGTATCAAACCTGTATTTTATCAAACCATATAACTCGTATAGTCTCGTTCTATTTTTATAAATACCTGGAGTAGCCCATTGGTTAGAGCCAACGGAGGTGCCATTAATATAGTACTTGTTAAGACAAAACCAATGAGCTCAAACACAACTACGCTATCTTATTTAGTTGAGGAGTTCCTGTGGCAACCTTCGGGCTTTATCATCAGACCAGCTCCATGGTAATATATTTTCATTTCATTTCATTTCAAAGGTGTTACTTTTACGTTGTCACCAAAGTTATGGTATTCCAAGTCAGCTCAATTGAATGCTAGGAAGTGCTTAAAAATGTATGACAAAGAGAGTAACCAGAAGCATACGAACGAAGCAAGATAATATAAAACTTGTAAAAACGTAGCTGTGTAAGTACGGCGATCTCGAGCTATCTCAAAGTGGGCCTAGACCAAACGAGCAAATGCACATTCTGTCCCCACTCTGTCACATTGTCTTTGTGTATACAGGGAAAGAACACTCTTTAGTCCTATCTATAACAAAATATCAAGAAAGGGGAGCATTCCTTTCTTGATAATTTAGTATTTACTCTTGTAAGTTCTGGTTCTATGTTCGTTTGGTCTATCGACCTTAAACGAATGCCAGTCGCCAGTGCGCTTGCGCTCGCTGTATGTAGACGTGTGGCAATGTGTGAGCGCGTTTTCGCTCGTTGTATGAAGCCAACCTTCTGTATCTATTTAATTGGTGTCGCTACTTAAACGTTTAGTATGGCTACTATTCACTGCCGCTGTGAAAAGTTTGACGATTTGTTAACTAAATCACTGTTAAGTTGCAGATTAGTGGTCCAATTAGCAGTAATTGTCGATTTTTTTCATTAGCTACGGATTTAGAGTTTAGTTTTTTTTTTAAGTTAAATGGTAACGGGAACTGGGTATTAAGTAATAACAGCCGCACGGGTCGAACGATCAGGTTAAACTACGCTTGCCGCGGTTGGTCCGTGGATGGGTGACCATCTTTACATACCAAGACACCCTCCGTGCCTCGGAAAGCACGTTAAGCCGTTAGTCCTGGCTGTTATTCGTGGATCTTTGACAGTCATTACGGGTCTTCAGAAGCCCGCAAGTCTGACAACCAGTCTTACCAAGGGATATCGTATTACCCAGTAACTGGGTTGTGGAGGTCAGATAGCCAGTCTTTCCATGTAAAATACTGGTATTCAGCTGCATCCGGTTAGACTGGAAGCCGACCCCAACATCGTTGGGAAAAGTGGGGAATGGTGGGGGTAACGGGAACTGGGCTTTTTTTTATTATCGTTGGTGTTTCTGAATTTCATAGGATCTTAATGCTATATAGCTTATTTATTTTTTTACGTAATTATGATCAAATAAGGCATCATCTGCAACACTGACTGAAAAATAATTTTTGATTCAGTGTTTTTCATAAATAAAGCGTGTAGTTAAAATGTAACTTTTTGGAATTGTTTGCATTTTTTTCATTTCATTTTTTTTCTTGATTTTCCAGCAAAAAACATTTCCATCAAAAATGCGTTCCTAGAACAAGATATTTCTCCCTCAAAACAAACACCGCAAACAGGCAGGTTAGGTATCATTAATCAGGTCAGTTTAATTGAAGCCAAAGTGGACTCGTAAAAATTCTACGAACAGCAAGCACATTGAATTAAAGTCGATCGTCAAAGGGTTTTGAGGAGCGAAGTGAAAAACTTTTAATTGCCTTTGATTTAAATGGGATATAAAGGTTGAATTTTTACCGAAAGCTTTGAGTAAATAGCGTGCGGTAAAATGTTCGGTAAATGAACGTCTTGCTCCAATGATTAAGAAACTGAATTATGTTTAAGTGGACACTGTTTTGTGGAGGTGGCAATTATCAAGGTTTAATTTTCGGTTTTGATGATTTCGGAGAAAAAAGGTAAATTAGGCACTTGAATTAGTTTATTAAGAGAAAGTGAAATTATACTACGCGTGGCTTGAGTCAAAGTTAATTCGTCACTTCTAGGTGACGAAGATCCAAGTTTAAAAACTTGTATCAAACGAAGTACGAGTAAGTTATTGATGGATCAGATCAAGCGAGAGGACCATAATTATAATGTTGTAGTAATAGACACCTACGTGGTGGCAGGAAAGTATAATAAATGCTGTGAAAATGCGTTCCCTGCAAAGCATGAATGGTGTAGATACATATGAATGACAGGCTGAGAAACGATGTGATAAGGCAACGGTGCGGCATAAAGATGAAGTGACAAAATTTTAAAAGAGTATGCTTAGATGGTTTGGTCATGTTGAGAGAATAAATGAAAGGCGACTATAAAAAGGTATTGACAAGGCAGATGTGAGTGGAAACGCTGGAAAGGGACGCTCTAGAAGGACATAAATATTATTGGTGAAATTCTTCAGAAAGGTCAGGTGCGAAGTCCTCGCAGCCGGCCTGCTTGTATAGTCAGCCGACCAATTCTGAAAAACGTATGTAGGTGAAGTGACCCTGAAGCGTTGAAGTGATTGACACTGTTGACAGCTCAGTTCACCCAAATTTTCACCGTGAGACTTTTACAGAATAGCTCGGCAGATGTATGAACGTAAACGGAGCAAAATAAATATGTAAGGATCTTAGCAGGCGGCGTTCTGCCTACCCCCACGGGAAGAAGGCGTGAGTTTATGTATTGTATATAATAGTTGCCTTAAGAGTCTGATGTAATAAGACTTTTATTTTCATACCTAGTTTATTGTGATGCAAGATTAACCCTATGTAAAGGCAGAAACCAACACTACTTGATCTTAATTTAGTACCTCTATATTTCCCTGTGGTTACCACCCATCAATTTTAAGTCAACAACAATATAGTTTCGGGACAGCCATACCGATGCAATGATAGCGGTCTGATATCTGACCCGTCAAACTGTTAGTGAGTTAACTCTAAACACGGCCTATTGTGTTGAAGCGGGACAAATAGAGTATCATCGGTGTACACCACAAAGTACGCTGTGGGTTTTGGATGTAGGTAAGTATTTTAGATCAACATTCTTTTGGCGTTTTTGACTTATTGAAGGATACTTTGTGGTTTGAGAGGAATTACCACAATTATTTCGTGGTCTTACGATCCTTACAACCTTAGCCTCTTATTTTTAGTTTAGTAACGAAACAAATATAGTAAAGAATGGGGTTATACAATAATCATCACGCTTGTGATTAAAAATATTTGATCAGAAATTTTAAAGTTTTATGGTCACATAGGCAGGTAGTCGCTCCATGCAAAATACAGCTGCATCCAGTTAGACTGGAAGCCGACCCCAAAATAGTTGAGAAAGGCTTTTTTTGGGTGGGAAATCATCAAATGACTTCTCCCGCTCTAGGCAGAGCGGGAGGGCGTGTCATAATTTAACTGACTAAAACCCTCCCATGTTCCTTCAGTTGCCTGTGCTATGGGCCACGGTAACTCCTTGAAACAACCCGTGACTAGTTGAGAAAGGCTGGCAGATTGAGTTGAGAAAGGCTGGCAGATTGATTGAATTGTAAAGTTTTCATACAAAAGGGGCCTACTAAAAACAAAATTCTCATCAAAGCGAAATCTCTATACCGTAAACTGGGGTGAATAGATAGGTTTTCGATTTTTGTAACGATTTTTGTAATTTTACAGACTTGATACCATTTCTTTATGCATGTATTTATTGAGTCTTAGGCCAAACTACTGAAATATGTTCATTTTTATTTGAAAAAATATACGTGATTTTTATTTACCTCCCATCAGGGGACAATAGACACACCTGAGGGATGATTAGAAAAATGCCTGAAAAGCTGCTTCATTGAAGCTTCCCTAAATTGATTATTGTTTAATATTAAGGTAAGCAAATTAAAGTCGAGTACCTAATACAAAGTAAGTAGGTACTACAGAGAATTTGAAGAAAACCACAACCAACCTAAAAATTGAAGAAGAAACCTTACGCTTGGCCATGAGCGCCAACAGACAAATAGTTTAGCCATAATTCAATGCTGGTGATTCATTAACTGTTGAACAAAACTATCCGAATAATAACCTTTCATTTCCTTAGCATACAACTAATGTCTACCTCGCAAATCGCTAACTACAAGCAGATTCAGTTAGTCGGCCATATTTCACGCTGGAAACGAAAACAAGGGGGATGACACAGAGCATCGCTTACATGAGATAAACAGGATTGAATCACGCAGTATCCCCATTGTCCCACTGTCTCGTTTATGAAGCTAATGGCAGAAGAATACGCTCATAATTCAGGATGAATACTTGCCTAGGGGTGGCCATGATGATGTCGAGGGAATGGAAGAGACGAGATATTTGCTAAAGGTATAATTATTAGAATTAACCAGATGAGAAGTAACCAAGACTTAGAAAGAGAAATCAGTCAGTTTTTTTTCTCTTTCAAAGTTCAGTCTCTAACTTGTATTGTATTTTATTAATTTGTTTGCAAAACACTTCGCCTATTTTATTTACAATTTGGTTTCAGCCACACAACGAATACCTCTCAGGCTTTACCCGTGTGATGGCGAGCCGTTCATTATTTGTAGGTACATTAATTGGAAAAAAAATATATGCAAACGTTTTGATTTGTACACATAACTTTTCGAACTTATTTTGTATAACGTTTGCATGTCTTCTGGAAGTTTCACAAGGAAAAAAGAGGTACTAAATATTCTGCAACCCCCATCCCGTACAGATTATTGACCTTTGGTAGAATGAATTTATTTTTAACTGGTAAGTACTTTATGCAATTACGGCTTCACGAATGAACTACACTGGAGGTATATGCTTTGTAGCTATAATCAGATGCAAGCTTATTTTAAGAACAGCTCACTCAGTTCACGCTGTCAACCTTCGGTTGGAAAGAATTTAAACGCTGCTTAATAACTATGACTCTCAGTGTCTCTTAGTGCTTCCAGTATTGTATATCCTCAACGCTGGAGTGGGGCAGCAGTATAAAAAGTAGGTAAGAAGTAGGGTACTGTGGCACATTAATCAGGGCCTGGCAGTCGCGGCGCCGCCCGCTACCGGTCACGGGGTCTTGTTCTGTGACTGTTAATACCAGATCTTATTGGTGTTGTATAGAATTTGAAGTTACTTTAATCTAGCGTTCTGTATCAAGTTTAAAAAGGTAATCTAAAAGCTACATACAAACACGATATATTGGGATTTCGAATAGGTATATACTCGTACATTAAAATTCGAATCAGGTGTTGTATCTGCCACTCACCCGATAGAGCTTACATACAAGCTACCTATACATTGTTTTATTATGTTTAAACCTATATTTAGTAAGACTTCGCCACGTGTATATAACTCTGACACAAATTGCATCACCCAGGTTGTTACCTGGGTGATGCAATTTGTTGTTTATTCGAACCAACGAAGTGGTACGAACAGTTCGAATAAACAGAGTTCCGTGTACGATTTTTACATCGAAACTCGTGAGTTTTAGTGATAGTCACTTAGCAAAATACCTATCGTAAAATAAACTCATTATTACAAAATGAAGTGGAGCCCAACAGCAGATTCAAAATAAAGATAAAACCTGCTGAAACAAACACCGCAAAAAAAAACTAGCGAGCTCTTAATTATTTTTTCCACAAAAATCCTCAATTACGGCGGTCCAATTAGATTTTAGATTCGCTGAACAAAATTAAGTGGGATATTAAAAGTGCTGACTTCGTCCGGAGAGACTTCGGCCTGCCAATTATAGAATTAGCCACGAACTAATCAAGTGTCTCTAGAGGTTGGTAAACGAACACTAGGTCGGGAGTTAAGAGGGAGAAATATTTTGTTCTATTGTTTGGTTGGAACAAATCAATAAGTTTGCAGGTATCTCCATCATCTTCGATGTGCTAAGTGCTCAATTAATCCTTAGCCGTTGTTCTTCTAACTGTCGTGACAAAACAAGGCGTACACGAATAAGTCATCGCCACACAGCTACCGATATCACACATCTCAGAAACGCGAAGGCAGCAAAGTTCTTCCACAAATTCAAATCCCGCATAAAAGTTGTGTGACAATAAGTTTGTCGTAAGTGGGTCGACACTACTCGGCACTAACTAGCGAAAGATTTGTGCGACTCGCACAATGACAAGGATAGAAGTGGTGCTATCTCTTTCTTTCATTAGGGTGGCCATGTGAGTGCCGCGGGTTCTATTAGAGGGGACTAAACGAACGAAAATTATTCACAAGTGGAAATAAGACAATAAAATTGGTAGTCTTTGAAAGAATTGGAGTTACAGGGATGAGAGGGGTTGGAGACTTTGAAGATGCAATTGCAGTAAATAATAGATATTTTAGCAATGAATTGAGTATTTAAATGTCAGTAGCAGAAAATGCGCATCAGTTACAAGTCCACTTTAGTAGACATGAAATAAGCGGATGTTTTGCCAACAGAATCAGTTTTATCGTCAACCAACGAACAATTAATAACTTGGACATTGTAATTTTACTTTATTACTTCCAAAACAAAACATAATTAAGCATTTTTCCAAACAAACAAACAAAAACAAAAAGCAGGTTCACCGTACGAGAATGAAATTACTCCGCACCACCATTGATTTTGGCAAAATTCGGGACAAATTCAGGACAGGCGCGTCGCTAAAAATCGTGTTACTCAACTCTAGGTCCCCTATTAAGAGCGAATGTGGGTCAACGTTTAATCCCATTACAGAATTGACCTCCGCAAGGGTACCTATTGAGTTAACTTGGCAAAATCTTAATGAAATTCCCGTAACACAGCCCCGTATTCCGGAGAACATAAAAATGATGGAATCATCTAAGTATGTGAGAAATCATAAAAGCCGTTGCTCGAATGAAGGAAGAAATTAATGAGTTAATTGAGTATTAGAATAAAATTGACTCGTTGAAGTCTCTACACTCGAAGCAGTGCTTGTGTCAGTTAGTTTATGGGAATGATAAATTAATTAATGTATTCCTGAATGAGTCTGGTTACGCCTTAAGCTAACTAAATGCTTTATATAGCAATACCACCCTATTACATGATAATAAAAGAAAAAAATATTTAAAAAAAAGTAATAGACACCAAACTTCCCGATTCAAACAAGTAAAAATCAATATTCTATTGGAAGCGTTAGAATTGACAAAGTGATCAATGGAACCCCTCTAATTTTGGCAAACGAATGTGGAATTTGAGATAAAAATCAATACATGGCGTGTTGGGCCAAGTTAACATAAATGAGTATAGCTCAAGTTATCGTATTTATTTGTATTAAGAAGTTGTATTACTGGAACAGCCCGCTTGATGTATTATTTGTTCTTTTTATTTTACAAAAGGTTTCTGGAATTGAGGTAGCCAATGGAAAACTAAAACAAAAACTCTTTGTTACACGGCCTTAAGTAATATTTTATACTAACAAGAGTTTTATGTTTCCCAGGTTTCAGGTCCTGTAATATTTCAGAGATGTCTAAACTACACCTGAATTGAGAACAATAACTCATCAACTTGCGCAACTCGACAGAGCAACAGTGCCACTGTCGCAAACAAAACAAAAATTGTTGGAACCGATTGATTTATAGAATTACTATTGAACGCGCTCCCTCCAGCGGGGAGGATTGCCCTCTAAGCCCTCGCCCGCGCGCCCTCCGGGGACTAAGATTAGGGTCTACAATAGCGAAGTGAACCAAAAATTTACATAATCTTGGTTACACCGGCGGACCGTGAATCCAAAGGTTGCGGAGGGCGAACATTTTCTACTTTTCAAACGATGGCAAATGATTGCGATCTGAATCCCATAGGTTGTTATCTGTGAGAACCTTCTTACCTGGTAGCGATATCCCTGGTTGTGCGGATTTACAAATTTGTTGAAGTTGTTTTGTGTGTGAGTAAGAGCTCTGCCGACGGCGGGATGGTAGCGAGCCATATCCGTTGACATAAAGTATTCAGGTGACAGATTGCGCGAATGTTTGCGTTGGGACACACTTTTAGCGAGAATGTGTTACCCACCTAAAGTGACTTCCAAAGTAAGAATAGGTACGTTATTATTTATTATCATTGTTTTGTTATATTGAAATGCCTGAACTTATCTTCAGTACCGCAGGGAAATCGGAAATGAACATACAGCTTTAGAAACCTATTCTAGGTAATGATATCCCAAGATATCTAAATATTCATCGGTTTTATTCACTAGTATTGCCAAAAACCGTTCAAACGGACACGGGTTTGTATATAAACCACAGAAAATACGTGCCGTTTATATACATAGCGGAGTAAAAAAATAAAAAGTGTTTTCTGCCGTCACGTGTAACAATCGGTATCGAGAAGTCGGAGTTTTTGTCGATTCTCGGCGCGTATTGTGCGGCTGCCCTAGTCGCAGTGAGGTACAAAGGGAGTGTTTCAATAGGTGATTGTATGGCTACAGGCGTAGGTAGGGTTGTGTTCCTGGTCCTATTGTTAGAACGAAATCTGGTCTGAGCTGTAATTGAGGTTAGTAATGATCGTGGTTAGAGTTTTGTGTTACTTTGTCTGCTCTTGTCTTTCTGTAGCGTACGATCGTGGTATAAGTCGTTGAGAAAATTATACTGAAAATGTTAACCTACGTCGGTTTAGATACATCATAGTGCGTACGTAGTTGGTCATTATACCGTTTATCTTTCATAATTCTTGTACATAATGTTATGTTAATGTTATGTTGAATATAAGTGATTCACAAACCAGTTTTTATACGGGTTTGTTTTGTACTTAAATACTTAAATTATTCTACGTACTCACTTTTTACATTTAGAACTATTTGGTATTCAAAACTAGACCATATATCTTTTTTAATACTCGTACCAACCAATATCAATTTAAAACACAAAATGTTTATAAACGCGCTGTAAAATGCTCACGTGAGGCGTTCATATAAAATATTCAGTGGCACTCAACGGCAGTCAGCATGACGTCACGGGAATGTAGAACATAGTCCTAGAGGTAGGGCACGATTCATAAGATGTCTACTCCGTCACTTTGTGAATTATTCAATTCCAATAACGATGAATGGTTTCAAGAAATTGAATGGAATTTTAAGAGATTTTACAATTTCAAAACGACATTATTCCTGCCCTATACCAGAATATTAATTTTCTTTGGATATTTGACAAAATGAAAAACCACTGCCACTAGGCCGTAAATACGCTACTAAATTAGATATGGATACCTACTTTAAAACAGCTGACTTTAACCCATAGATTTTTAGCATCCGCTCTAAACAACGTTAAAATATGCACCAAGTCTTCATTCCGTCATCAACAATAAACGCTGCTCAAGGGACGCCGTAATTTTGCTTACATTTAGCTGAGCGGTGTGGCTGACTCGATTTTAATACTACACCATTTCATTAGGATTGCGAGCGGCTGCAACTAGATCAGGACTTTCAAGTCGGAAAGCTGCACGACACTGCAGCGCTGCTGTTGACTGTACGGAGAGAAAGTACTGTCGAGAATATATCATAATTAGTTTGATTGTTCACTAAATATTAACATAATCAGCCTATAATATTCCCACTGCTGGGACACAGGCCTCCTCTCTTCGAGAAGGAGTGGGCTGTAATCCACCACGCAGGTCCAGTGTCTAAACATTATAAGACCAACCGTACAAGCTAAATATCAATATCAATAGCTTTTTTTTTTGGATGCGAAATCATCAAATGACTTCTCCCGCTCTGGGCGGAGCGGAAGGGCGTGTCAGACTTTTACTAACTAAAACCCACCCGTGTTCCTTCTGTTGCCTGTGCCGGGGCCAAGGTAACTCTTTCGAACATCCCGCGACCCCGGCTGGAAAATCAATAGCTTGGTTTGTCATTTCGTAAACTGGTAATATCTGACACTTGAGGGTCAGCCGTCGGTATTTCACTACACAGTATTGCGGTTTACAGAAAACATCTGCAAAGTTTTATAAAAATTATTTCAGTTGTGTAGATTTCAAGTCGAGCAAGACGGACGCGGTATGTAAAAAATTGGTCCTTGTTCGACTACAAAACCCAAAAATAATGTCGACTGACCTAAACTTACAAGTTACAAAATTGACACAAAGACCTAACAGAATAAACAACACCCAACATCACGTTTTAAAGCAAAACACGCGTATATTCTAGACTTAAAGCGCTGTACAGCGATACATACAAAGGGGTATTTATTCTCAATACCAGGGGTATGTTTCTTGAAACCGCTGAGCGGTCGCTGGCAGCGCTCCAGCCACGCACTCGACTGTTTTTTAGCTTTCAATTGTTTTCTCTACTGTTAATGTGCCGCGCTTTTTATTGTACTCTAGCAGCACTTTGTTACTCGGAATGTTTTAATTTGTGAGATTATTTTCTTCTCGTTCTCAATTTTATTGTGGTTTATTACAATTGTTGGTACGGGGTTAGTTAGGGTCGGAGTTGATTGTGGGTCAGTTATTACTACGTGGTTTGCAAATTATATAGGTACGTGTTAAAACAATACGTAGACCACTTTAGAGCAAGAAGATGTTTTTATTTAAAAGCAATCAAGTGTAATTTCTTTATCTATATATATAAAAGGAGAAACTGACTGACTGACTGACTGACTGACTGACATATCAACGCACAGCCGAAACTACTGGGACTAGGAACGTGAAATTTTGCACACGGCTTCCTTTTGTAATGTAGGGGAGGACTAAGAAGGGGTTTTTGGAAATTCGACCTTTAAGGGGGTGAAAAGGGGGTATTTCGTTTGTATGAAAAATCTTATTCCTTGAGTTAATAAACTTGAAACTTAGCCCAAATACTTAACTTAGTAAATTATGAACTTTGTAATTTTTGGTTTTTATAAACTACCCCCACGAGGGGGATTGGGGGGTGTCAAAATTTGTATGGAAGAATTTTAACACGCAGTCCGATTAACTCGAAACTCAGTATTTATACTTAAGTCCAAAAATAAAGAATAACCTGTATCAAGGTTTTTCGAAAATCTACCCCGAATGGGATGAAAAGGGGCTGTCAATATTACAGGGGAGAATTTTACTGCTTAGCTTGATTAACTCGAAAATTGGTATGAATAATCTTTGAGTCAAGGTTTGGAAATATCCTAAACGATTTTTTAAAATTCCACCCCTGTGGGGCTGAAAACCGGGGATATAGTTAAGATGAAAAATCTTATTCATTTGGTTAATAAACTTGAAACTTGGCCCAAATACTTACCTTAGTAAATTATGAACTTTGTAATTTTTGGTTTTTCTAAACTACCCCCACGAGGGGGATTAGGGGGTGTCAAAATTTGTATGGAAGAATTTTAACACGCAGTCCGATTAACTCGAAACTCAGTATTTATACTTAAGTCCAAAAATAAAGAATAACCTGTATCAAGGTTTTTCGAAAATCTACCCCGAATGGGGTGAAAAGGGGCTGTCAATATTACAGGGGAGAATTTTACTGCGTAGCTTGATTAACTCGAAAATTGGTATTAATAATCTTTGAGACAAGGTTTGGAAATATCCTAAACGATTTTTTTAAATTCCACCCCTTTTTTTTTTTTTTTTTTTGTGGATGGCATCGGCCCTAGCGGACCCCGTCAATAGTGCTGACATCTCTTTGAGGCGCGCGTGGAACACGACGCGCCGTCGACTCGGGCTTGGTCCTTACCGGACGGCGAGCTACCCATTGCTTGCCGTCCGCAAGCCCGCGCCTACGGTGGCCGGGAATCAGCTGCCAATTCCCGACGCTCAGGGCGTCTCCTGCGACGACTAGGGGCGTGAGGGTGCAAAGCTTGCCTCTCCCTCACGCGTCCCGCCTCCTCCTTCACGAGCATTACTGCTTCGCAGAAGGAGGTAATGGCTTCCCATGCACTCTCGCTCCGTACCATGGCCTGGACCAGGGCCGGACGCGAGAGATCGCCGCCGCCGATCGCTTCCGCGAGGACACGGCGGTGCTCCGCCCAAGCCGGGCAGACCTCCACCGTATGCTCCACCGTGTCCTCCGGGCGATCCACACAGTGGTGACACCCGGGCGTTTCCTCCCGCCTTATCCGGAACAGGTACCTCCCAAAGCACCCGTGTCCGGTGAGGACCTGCGTCAGGCGGAAGGTGAGGACGCCGTGGCGCCTCTCCAGCCACTCCTCAAAGAGGGGACTTATCGCCGCAATTGTGGCGTGCCCAGCGCTGGGTTGCGACAATCGCACTCTCCATGCCGCCATGAGATCTTGCCGGAGCTCTGTCCGCCGTGCCGCGATTTCTCGCGGCAACGGAGTTACGCCCCGGCGTCCTGCCTCCTCGCGCCACTCCCACATGTGCGCGAGGACTTTTGCCTCCAGATCCCATGGCGGTGATCCGGCAAGGATGTTCGCCGCCTCCCCGGAGACCGTGCGGTATCCCCGGGCTAACCGGATGGCCATGACCCTCTGGGACGCGTTCAACCGACGGACCGGTCGCCGCCTCACGGAACGCGCCCACACCGGAGCTCCGTAAAGGGCCATGGACCGCACGACCCCCGCGTAGAGCCTCCGGCAGGAGGCGTTTGGACCCCCCAGATTGGGCAGGAGCCGCCCCAAGGCAGCCCCGGCCCGCTCCAGTCTGGGAGCCAAACGTCGGAAATGCTCCACGAAATTCCACCGGCTGTCGAGGACGAGTCCTAGGTACTTCATCGTCGACTCGACACCGATGAGAACCCCTCCTTCCGTTATTTGGGAACCCGATGGTGGCGCGTTCCGAGGACCATGAAAACACATGGCCTCGGACTTGTGCAAGGCCACCTCGAGTCCCAATTGCCGGATCCTCTCTACGATTGTCGCAACCCCGCGTGCCGCTAATTCGGCCGCCGCCTGGTGCGACCTCCCCTGCGCCAGTACCAGCGTGTCGTCAGCGTAGCAAACTACGCCGACGCCACCAGGGAGGTCGGCGCGCAGCACCCAGTCGTACCCGATGTCCCACAGATGCGGTCCCAGAACCGATCCCTGCGGGACACCGCACGACATCTCTCGCCGGTTCCACTCTCCCCGGTGACCGGGGTATATGACGGCCCTGTCCGTCAGATAGGCCTCGACCACGCGACAGAGGTAGGTCGGCACTCGGTGATACCGGAGTGTCTCCCTGATGCAACTCCAGGGCAGGGTGTTGAAGGCATTGGCGATGTCTAGAGACACCGCCAAGACGATCCCACCCTGGGCCACAGCATCCCCCGTCGTGAGGGCTCGAAAATTCCACCCCTGTGGGGGTGAAAACCGGGGATATAGTTAAGATGAAAAATCTTATTCATTTGGTTAATAAACTTGAAACTTGGCCCAAATACTTATCTTAGTAAATAAGGAACTTTGTAATTTTTGGTTTTTCTAAACTACCCCCACGAGGGGGATTGGGGGGTGTCAAAATTTGCATGGAAGAATTTTAACAGGCAGTCCGATTAACTCGAAACTCAGTATTTATATTTAAGTCCAAAAATAAAGAATAACCTGTATCAAGGTTTTTCGAAAATCTAGCCCGGACGGACGGGGTGAAAAGGGGTTGTCAATTTTACAGGGGAGAATTTTACTGCGTAGCTTGATTAACTCGAAAATTGGTATAAATAATCTTTGAGTCAAGTTTTGGAAATATCCTAAACGATTTTTTTAAATTCCACCCCTGTGGGGGTGAAAAGCGGGGATATAGTTTAGACGAAAAATCTTATTCCTTTGGTTAATAAACTTGAAACTTGGCACGAATATTTGCCTAAATAAGCAATAAAGTTTCTACTGTGTGGCTTGATTAACTCAAAAATTTGTACAAAAATTTTTTAATTTTAGTAATGGAAAAGTCCGAAACGGTTTTTCGAAATTTGCCCCTGTGGGGTCGAAAAGAGGGGATACAGATTATATGAAAAATCTTATTCCTTTTGTTAATACACTTGTGTAACGGCTTAGGTCTTCGCAGGTAGGCTGCGGAGGCCGTTAACACGTTAGGTTGTATATTTGGAATGAAAACAAGGAGGTAGGTTAATACATATATTGTTTCTATAGAGTAACACGGCTAGGTCGTGGGTAGGTAGTCACTGAACTGTTTGAATTGAGCACTCGCACACTAGGTTAGGTAAGAGGGTACCGTCCTTGGCTGTAGCTGGCAGGTGTAGGGGCCTGTAAGGCAGGCTCAGTTAGAGGCCCTCGTCAGATTCGCTAGCGGGCTGTAGGTCCCGCACGATGGCTTGCAGCGTCAGCACGTGCAGCGCGCAGTCTGGTCTAGGGTAGCTTGTAGCGATAGAAGACCGGCCCTCAGCCTGGACGTAGAACCCTGGAAAGCGCGTTAGGGTGCGCATGTTAGATGCGGTGCGTAAGCAGCTAGCCGCATGCGATGTGCTCAGCTCCATTCCCCATTCAGAAACCAAGGAACGGTATGGGAAGCAGGGTAGGCAGGAAGCTTAACACATCGCAGCGGCTTACAGGCAGTCAGTTAGGCAGAAAGTTTGCAAAGATGGCGTGTCACAATGACAGATGCAATGTGAGGTTAAGTATGTGACACGCGAGCATAACACAAGGTAAATCAAGAGGCATCTCAGCAGATGGCTTGCAATATCGCTTATAATACACAGTAAGGGCTTGCACAGCCCGATGCAACAGCAATACACACATATTTCAGTCCCCTACGCACTGGATAATTGACAACCGCATGGTCAGAGATGGGCCATTGTAAAATCAGATGCCACATTGGAGATGATAATAACATAGATTATCCAGCGCATAGGGTCCATTATAAATCCTAATTAATGAGGAACTCACCCTAGATTTGGGGCACAAAGAATCTTAAGATTCAAGGATTTACTCTTGTCAGCAAGACGGTCAGCGATCGAAATGAACGAGTCTTCCTTAGGACAGCTAGTGTTGTACCCCGCTTTTAGAGTTGTCACACTTTACGGTTAACTAGTGAAATAGTTAGCTCACTCGACTAATTGATATTGTAGAAGCAATACAACGCTACACTTGACACTTGGCAATATTTGCCTCAGGAAATAATAAAAATCGTCAGTTTTAGTTTTTAAAACAAGTAAGGAATACTAGGACCGTATGAACAGTAAGGAAAATTTTTAACGCGCTATCATATTAACTCGAAACTCGGTACTAATACTTTTTCGGAAGTCGGTGTCTTTGGATCTGTATTTTAGGTTTTTGCCACTGACTTCCGAAATTGAAGTTATTTTTCAATTTGTAGTGTTTGTTTTGGAACTCGGTTGTTTTTATTTTTCACTTTTTAGTGTGTCTGTTTGTATCTGAGTTTTTAGTGTATCTGAGTTACAATAGCATAAAGACAACTGCTCATCACCTTTTACAAAACATTGCTTTCCCCGATGCAGGGACGTTAATTGTTGAGGAGTTCTCTTGGTACTTCACCATCAGTTCCACTTCACCATATGCATTGTGACGAGCTTCTATTGCTTAGCAATAAATTTTAAAGTAATGGAATCGCAACCCGTGAAATACTTATTATTGAGTTGTTGCAGTGGCCATCTTAGCATCTGTGGTCTTTGTCATCAGTTCCACTTCACCAAATGTTGCTTTTCGAGAGCAAATGCACAAGTTACTATAAAAAATACCAATATCACTATATGTGTGCCTATATTGAAGAGTTCCCTCGATTTATCCAGGATCCCATCATCAGATCCTGACGTGATGACAATGGGACCACCTGGAAAGTATACCCTTTCATACAAAAGAAGAATTTTTCAAATCGGTCCAGCCGTCTTTGAGTAATCGGGGCACCATAAAAAAAGATTCCGAAGAACTGAGAACCTCTTCCTTTTTTCAAGTCGGTTAAAAGTAATTTATAGCCAGAGTGCATCTCATGACATTTCCAATAAGCCCCAACAGGACTAGGATACATTGTTTTATTACTATCTTAATCGAGATATCTTATCGCCACCCATGAAATATTTATCATTGATGAGTTCCTGTGGCCATCTATGGTCTTCTTCGTCAGTTACCTACACTTCACCAAATCATACTTTCTGAATGCAAATGCTTGATTTGTTGATGAAAATACCAAAATCAATGTGTCAGTGTTTGCCAATAATATTTGAGGATTTCCCTCAATTCCTCATGGATCCTATCATCAGAACTGGATTTGGATAAAAATGGGATCAATCTGGAAGTCCAATCCTTTCAAATAAAATTTTTTTTTTTAATCGGTTTATAAATGACGGAGTAACGGTAACAAACATTAAAAAAAAACCATACAACCGAATTGATAACCTACTCCTTTTTTTGAGGTCGGTTAAAAATAGTAACGAAGTCAGAACTGTGCATTGCATATATTTAAAAAGAAGTGATTGAACGAGTCTGTTGCGCACACTATAGTTTTTAGAATTTTTGTCCGTTTGTTGTTTGTCGGGATGTATGTTCCGGATTGGCGCAAAAACGGTTTATTGAATTTAGAGGAAATTTGGCATACAGATGTTTTAGATCCTGGATTAACACGTAGGGTAGGTACTAATTTGATATATTCCAACACACGTGGGCGAAGCCGCGGGCAAAAGCTAGTCTGTAATAAATAAGTAGAATCCCACGTAGGTAATTGTACCAGGGCAGCAGGAATCCTAAGGGGCAGTAGCCGCGCACTTCTGCGTCGTGATTAGTACGCTGAAATAAATCGTACTAGCACTGTGGAACTAGGAGCTACTACTGTTCTGATACAATTGCAACGAGGGCTGAATTTAGAACTGAATATTATTTTATACTTGCTATAAGATGTAACTTTGATAAGTATTATAGAAACTTTTTGGTTAACAACTGTGCATTATCCAATATGTCAGTGTAAATATGAACTATGATCATTTATCATGAAGTTCTCATTACATACAATGTAATAAGGAATGATTTTATCAAAATAATAGGACAAAAAAGGCCAATAATAAATATTTAGGTTTCAACAAAAAAAAATTGACTGTGTACAATCAATTTCATTATGATTGATTAGGTAGCCAAGCCGTAAAAGAACCAACAAATCATAATCGGTGTAATGAAGAGCAATAAGAAATTCCTTTCAAAATGTACTAGGTCGACAGCAATCCTTGGAGGTAGCGGAATGCTCTTAATTAATTTGACGTCGCTGATTACTGAGAACTGAGAATCGACTCACACAAAGCAATTGCAGAGCTCGGTTCCTTTAGAAATAATTTTAATAAAGATTGTAAGCTGTTCAAGAAAAATTAAACTGAAGTTGTACCTAATAATTATTATTTTAGTGCCAGTGTAAATTTATTGGTCCAGTTTCGATCCCTAAATCAAGTAATTTAAATGATTGGTTCAGAGTTTAGGCTAATTACTCTATTCTATATGAATAGCCTATTCTATATGTATAACATAGCATAAAACATTTAAGCACAAAATGTATGCCTAGCAACTCTACCTGGCATGCCAATATCAAATAAAATGTTAAAAACTTAACTACATCTACTTTACTATTATAATTATCATGTTCTATCGTTATCTTATCAGGTTGGTAAGTATCCCAAGAGATGCTAGAAGAGCACTCTCGGATGTAGAGAATTATTCTAGTAGGAATCACGTCACGCTGCGCCTTGCTAGAGCAAAGCACATGCACTAGTACTACATGTAGGTAACTATTAAGCAGAATCACGTCACGCTGCGCCTTACTAGAGCAAAGCACATGCTCTAGTATGACAAGTAGAAGACTGGCTCTTAATTCTTAATTACTTTGCTTTTGGCAAAGGAAATCTGTTTAACAATAAGGACTGAGAATTACCTGGATATTATTATTATTATTTCGTTTCTTTCTGAAATAAAACATAAAACGTTTTTATTTTCTCATTTTTTAAATCCAAACTCATAAATAATTGCTACAGAAACGTTGATCCTCAGTACTTAAACAGTATAATACTCTTTTTTTTTTCGACCGCATGGTAAAGATCAAGTGATTATCGTCGCGGTTGGGCATTACCGTCGCGGTTGGGCATTACCGTCGCGGTTGGGCATCACGGAGAGGTTTCTGAGCTTAGATCGAGGTAAACGGCATATAAAAAATTAAAACAACGGTGTATATTTCGTTGTTTTTAACCAACCTTTTTTTGTACCAAGCTTAGTTTAGGATTAAACGTGCCGAGGTTACTTACAAGAACCTTTGAGAGATTTTTTGTGAGAAATATACAGTAGTTAAATATGATAATATCTATATATATAAAAATCTCGTGTCACGATGTATGTCCTGAATGAACTTCGAAACTACGGAACCGATCTTGATGAAATTTGGTCACTATGTGTAATTTGGTCCAACTTAAAAGATAGGATAGTTTTCATCTCGATTATTGACCTCAATAACTTTTATTGCAAATTAAATGTTTAATATGCGACAATAGTGTGTATTTATTGGTAAGTTCCATTATTTCCTAACAGATGGCGGTGTAAGTTAATGTATCGATAAAACCTCTAACATGTTTTGATATCTAGGTTAGAAATAAGAAATAAGCACCCAGTAGATGGCGTCGTGTTTTGATTCTTATACGCTAGGTCACTATGTGTCATTTGGTCTAACTTAAAAGATAGGATAGTTTTCATCTTGATTATTGACTCAAACTACATCTACATTTATACTTACAAATGTATATACAGGGCGTCGCACGGATATGCCACATGAAGGGAAAGTACATTGAATATTAAAGATGGAACATTTTACTGAAAGAATACATTATTTGAATTTAAAAAACAATTTATGCATTCATAGATATTTAAATAATTACATGGTTGAACCGGGAATCGAACCCGTTACATGAGAAAAATAATCACCCTGTAGCTATGTCATACCGATCGAAAAGCTTCATCATAAGGATTATTTTTTGCTAAATAACATAGTGTCACAAATAAAAGATATTGAGGGGACTTTCACTGACAGATAGCCGATGTTACAGGGAGTAACGACTACTACTAGGCTACTTTTATTTTGGAAAAATAATTAGGGTTCCGCGCAAAAAAATAAAACCCATGAAATTATGAACAAAAAGTCGGATTTGAAAAATTCTTTTTGCATTTGGTAGCCCAATTCTCGCGAATAGTAACAAGCTATTTAACATCACACTACGACCCTTAGGAGCCGAGCAAAAAGAAAAAAAGTCAGAAAGAACACTAACACTAAGCGAAAACGATGCAACGCGACGGGTCGGGGGACGAGGGAGTTTTATTAAAATGCTGATGATTTGAATGATGTTATTTTAGTATTTGTATATCTGACGACTTCCACGCGAACGAAGTCATGGCGCACAGCTAGTACATATAATAATGTTTTCATTAACAACATTGTGACGTTATCAATGCCATATGAAGTTTTGAGTACGTTTTTAAAATTAAATACAAGTAAATTATGAATATCCGTTTTTATGATAAGCCAAAAAATATGAACCATAATCTTTCCCTTAAAAAATCCCCACAATCTCGCCATCTTATCTTCAATTATTATATCTTAAACATCCCATCGCATTTCACACAACAAACGGCGGTAATTAACAAAAAGCCGGGCCCCAGTTAATTGGGCGACATGTAGCGAGGCCCGCAAAGGCCTACACTCGGAGGCCTGGGGCGACGCCCGCCTCGGCTCCACGGTGCTACGGCTTTTAATAACAACATTTTGGCAACTTAATTTAGCCTCAAATTGAACATGTCTCTAGGTTTGGTGTTATCTCCATATTAATCAAGCTCTAAAGTTATTTGATTTAAACCTATGTCTGTGTATATTGTTACTGACGTAGCTATCTCAAACTATACTTTTGAAATACAACCTCCAATATGATAATCGTGGAAACTTTATACTGCTTTTCACGAATCAATTCGAACATTATTGAGTTCTTCAAACTACTTCAGAAAACTAATATTTCGTCAACATAAACGAGTACTTCGAAAAGATTCTTTCAGATAAACTCAGTAACAGCAATCACGAAAATTCATAATTCGAATAAAACTGATAACTTCGTTATAGTCTAGCAAGCGTTATGGTATCTGTCGCGCAGTGGCGGTAACTGACGATTTCCTTAACGTTGTTAGGGGAGGGTAGGCAGTCGAGAGGGCGAGTCTACCCGAGAAGGGTATCTCCACTCATAAATCTGAGAGTATCAGTGTCAACTCTTAAAAGTGTTAGGGTTTATCTTTGAGTGTTTAGGATCCTTATAATCGATATATAATACATATTTTGATGATCTAGGGTTGGAGATACAGATTCAATATTTGAAATTTGATTTCGAATAATGATACAAGCACAGAAGAATAATAGACTAGCTGTGCCCCGCGATTTCGTTCGCATGGAAGTTGTAAGATACCAAATATACTAAAATAACAGCCGCACTTTAATAAAACTCCCTCGTCTCTACTCGCTGCGTTATATCGCCCGCCCGCGCTATTACTTCGTTTTCGCTTAGTGTTCTTTCAGACTTTATCTTTTTGCTCGGCTCCTAAGGGCCGTAGCGTGATGGTAAATAACCTATAATGATCCTCGAGGATTGGGCTACCAAATGTAAAAATAATTTTTCAAATCCGACTTTTTCTAAAATAAAAGTAGCTTAAATTACTCCCCGTAACATCAATTATCTGCCAGTGAAAGTCCCGGCAACATCGGTCTAGCCGTTTTGGAAATTAGCCGGAACAAACAGACAGACAGACAGACAAACATTTTGAATATTGCTTTTTTGTTATAAGTACCATATAAACTTAATTATGCATTTAGTAAAAAGTGGTTATTTTGATATTACAAACAGACACTTCAATTTTATTTATTTGTATAGATGTTCTATTGTCTGTTAAAATTGTTTAGCAAAAAATACTGTAATATGATTAAACTAACGTGGCAATTTATTTTCATACGCTTTGAATAGCTCTGGGAGACCTGGACGCCTTCAGAGCTAGCTCCATTAAGATAAAAAGATAATTCATCTTCATTATAAGGCTTCAAAGCTCACACGCCTCAGAGTAAAGTCTCGAAACTCTTTGAAGTGAACAAAATGATAGAATACAAAATAGACGCTTCAAATACTTCGTGTGATAAAATTTACTTGTCTGAAAATTTCACGAGTTCGATTCAATTTCTGTACACAAAATGAATTTCGCAAAGTAAGTACAAATTCTTTGTCAGATGAAGTGCTCGCATACGATGGTGAGCAATTTAACAATAACTCCGTTTGACACTAAATAAATTTGAATGAAAGTTTGCGAAAACAGCTAGGCGTAACTTAGTTACGACAAATATATTTGGAACAACTTCTGCAATAAGGTCAAAAACTATTTATAATCGAATTAAGGCCGGCCGTTTTAGGGGACAAATGTTCATACTGAATTCAAAACATTTCCTCTGAGTAGTCAAGCTATAATATTGATCTCGAGGATCTGGCAGAATCCCAAACACTTACACGTATAATGAAGAACTTACACGCTTTCTTTTTTTGCATCCCCAAATGGCATTAAAGTAAAAACTATTGGATGTGGGGATCCATTTCAATGGGATTGCTCTGATCTCCCGTCGAGTGTAACTTAATGTATCACGTGATTTAGAGCGCGAGTGCTGATTGTTTTCGAGGCACGCGCTCGAGTGGCGCACGGGGGCGAGCAGATACTGAGCTTTATGTTATTGCAGGCTGATAGAAAGATATTTATTATGGTGATAAGTCGGCAGGCGATTTTGATATGTTAGTGAGATGGAGATTGTTTGTAATCCCATTGCTAATGGTGTAGCAGTTATGTTTGGCATTTCTCTCTACTTATTGCTTGAAGTACAACACTCAACTGACGTTTGACACACATTATTATTATACTTAATAACCGACTTCAAAAAAGGAGGAGGTTCTCAATTCGTCGGAATCTTTTTATTTATTTATTTTCTCACCACTAAAAATTTACAATTTTAAGTAACTTATTTCGAAATCTTAATATCTAAAATTACATTTTATGCATAAACGATATCATTTGGTGGCTGTGATAGTTGCCAAGAAGATTTGACCCTATCCCCTGAACTAGGTGGTAACCTGTATCTCAGGCGGTAGTGTTCAGCCATTAATTGTACAATATTTACCGAGTGCCACTACTATTTAGATGATTCGGTAGTGAAAGTGTGAGAATATCTGAGGATGTGGTAGATGAAAAAGTGCGATGTGGTGTGAAGTGTATTTGAAAAGTGTGGTGTGTAAGTGTAAGTGCGTATGAAGTTTGTGTAGGTAAGTGGTGATGATTGTTAAGGTTATGAAATAAAGGTAATGAGATCTTCAGTTTCCAAGTAATCTAATTACAGTAACCAACTCCTAACCGCAACTTTTGCATCATAAGTGCTTAGTTTAACTATGTTGGTTTTTCTGTTCATTTTATTGTATAGGTAAGAACTTAAAACAAAGTATTGTCTTTTTGCGAAAGTTGTACTGTGTGAAACACTGGGACAGACTGGCAAATTTTTTCGTCTGCCAGCATCGGGCAGAGCAACAGTTCGATGCCTTCTTAAAATGGATTGGAGCACAAAGAGCTTACGAACAGTAAGCACCTTACAGTCCACGTCCAGTTGCGCAGTAGGGTAACGATATGGCTTTTTTAAGATGACCTTGAGAACAGCTCTTTGGGCTCTCTCCAGGGCAAGAAACATCGTCTTTGCTGCCCCACCCCATACTGAGATACAATAGCTGATCACAGACTGACACAGCGCAATGAAAATTTTTAGGAGGAGCTCCTGAGAAATTTATGTGTGTTCCCCGATAACTCGAAGATGGCTGGACCGATTTAGAAAAATCTTTTTTTGTTTAATTGTCATCAGGTCAGGGTCTGATGGTGGGATCCTGGAGAAATCGAAGGAACTCTTCAAATATTATAGGCACACCTATAGCGATTTGGGTATTTTTTATAGTAATTCGTGCATTTGCTTTCGGAAAGCACCATTTGGGGAAGTGGAACTAATGATAAATACCACAGATGGCCACCGGAACTACTCAATAATCAGTATTTCACGGGTTACAATTCGATTACTTTAACAGGTTTGCTAAGCAATATAAGCTCGTCACAATGCATATGGTGAAGTGGAGCTGATGGTGAAGTACCAGGAGAACTGCTCAACAATAAACGTCCCTGCATTGCGAAAAGCAATATTTTGTAAAAGGTGATTAGCAGTAATTGTCATTAGGCTTTTGGAACTTAGATACATTACAAACCAACCCACTAAAAAGTGAAAAATAAAAAACTTTATTGCAAAAAAATACAATCGACTTCCAAAAAATACTACAAAGTGAAAAATAACTTTAATTTCAATTTGTAGTGTTACTTTTGGAAGTCAGTTGTTGTTTTTGCAAAAAAAACTTTTTTACTTCACTTTTTAGTCGGCTTTTTTATTTATTAAATTATGTTTACAAGTGCCCTGTGGAGATCAATTAAATCTCCAGCAGTGATATGTATCTACCCCACGCTATATTGACTTTGTTTATATACATTACTCGTAGCATAAACAAATTATTATTGGATCATTAACTATGCATTAAAAATATGAAACCATCTCCATCTATTTATAAAATCTGATTGTCCTTGACTTTTTACATCAAAACCAGCTCACATTTAATTTTCGTCTAGAATGAGTTAAATATATGACTATTTTATATATTCTGGTTGTCACGCACATGACCGAACCATTCACCTTCTCACCTCGTAAAGGGGCACCTCTACAACAACACAGACAAGATTTTAAAACCTTCAACTTTTTTATTTCTCTTTTTGTTTTTTTTTTTATTTGAATTGTTGAATATGAGGCTCTTGGCTACTTTGTATTAGTGTAGGTATGTATTTTATACCTATTTTATAATGTGCGTTTTATTTTTGCAGAACAATCAATTTTTCTTTCTTTACAAATAGTTCGTTTAGGTTTCTTACTCAGGGGGGTGATCGCGATTGGTGGCAGATGTGAGCCATGAGCACTTCACAGGCTCACGAGCCGCGCCATCAACGAGCTTGGTTATAGTGTCATTACTGCCGAGCCCACTGACTTTATGGCTCCGGCCGTGACAAGGGACGGTGATCAACTGCAATTCACGAGGAACGAGGCGAAACGAGTTTTGAGAATCAGATCCTTCGGAAGATTGAGTATAGTTAGGAAAGCGAGGAGGAAGATTGTTCCGATAAAGAGAATATTGCTGGTGCAGTTTGTAAGTTGTAGCCTTGACTGGTAAATGAATTTAGTTACAAAAGATTTTTCTAGGAACTTCATAATTATGTTAACGATATTCTTCAGAACTTTACTTTCTCGATATTATCCGTATCTTAGTCCAGGAAATACTTTTTTTTATTAAACATTTTTCCAGGACAATGGATTTTAAAAACTTAAGAGAGAGTGAGATGTATTGAAAGCTCTTCTTAATAATGTTGTTGTGTTTTTTGACAAAGTATAATCAATCACCAATATCACAGCATTTTATGAACCCTCGTCCCTCATACAAACAAATTCAACGGAAAACGAGCCTTCAATAATTCTGTCCCTAAGCCCAGTCAATACTCATAAAGCATTAACCTAAATCCCTTCACTAGAGTCCAGTGTCCCCGCACGTACCCGGGTCTAGCCTATGTGTCTTAACGAGAAAATAAGACCTTCTTTATAGGTCGGCGGGCTATTGCGACCGACGGGCCGACGTCGGGCAGGCACTACGCCACCTCCGGGCTATCGTTCGGGGTCGTGTTTCATCTCGGTATGTTTTATTCATTGGTCGTTTTGTTGACACTGAAAGTTAAGAAGTTTCTGTGACAAGATATTTTTATGTGGTGTTATGTTCTTTGGTTAACTGATTTTTCTTGTCATGTAGCATTAGTTGTCTTATGCTGTGGTTATGTGTTGTGCAATATCAGCTTTCAATCGCATTGTTGGCAACTTCTTGTTCAACCAAAATAAAAAAAGTGATAGTCATCGCTTTATTACATAATGACATTAAAATTTGTGTGCTAAACATGACGATTGATTTAGGCGCCAACTTAGGACAAGCAAAAGGAAAATCAATATTTCACATATATTTTAAAATCCTTCACAACTACATAATATTTTGATGGCCTAATGATTATGATCTAAAGCAACAGATAATAGCTTATCTAATAATCTGAAGTCAACACGAACATGTTCAAAGCTTCAACTCTGCAAGTCGACTGATCCTAACAATGCGATTATCATCTCCACTTCAAAGACAAAGCCAACATAATTATGTGAGTAAACGGGACAATTAGCGCATGCGCTCTAATTCGGTGAATAGCTTCTTAAACTGGCGCTGAGTGGTGAGCCGTCATGTATTAGAGATGTATGTAGGTGTGTTAGATAAATTTGTAATCTAACTTCTAGAATTTGGTGACAATGCTGCTTGATGAATATATAATTTCTCTGTCGGTTTCAAAACCAGTAATAATTGATCATACGAGTAGTTTTAATCCAAGCTAGCGGATTTTAAGAGAGCGTAGTAAGCCAGTAAAAAAATAAATGTTCACCTGGGCCTACCACTCCCATTAAACACGACGAAAACTAAACACAATCCCTTCCCGCCACTAAAAACTTTTCGCCCGGCGTATATCTAGGTACAATATTTGAATTTGAATCTTTTGTGGTAAGTATACGCAAAATTATCAGATGAAACGGCTCTATTCAATGTATTTAAGTATGATCAATCCGCATCGAAGGGTGGCTTCTCAAAGTTGTGAAAGAGTATGTCTATCTAAGGCAAGTCATCCAGCTCGATGGACACAACTTTGAGAAAGAAGCCGACAGAAGGATCCAGTTGGGTTGGGCAGCGTTCGGAAAACTTCTTCAAGTCTTCACGTCACCTATCCCGCAACGTTTGAAGACTAAGGTCTTCAACCAGTGCGTCCTGCTCGTTATGCCATACGGGGCCGAAACGTGGACACTGACAGTTGGGCTGGTCCACAAATTGAAGGTCGCTCAGCGTGCTATGGAGCGGGCTATGTTTGGAGTTTCTTTGATGGATAAAATCAGGAATGAAGTTATGCGGAAAAGAACTGGAGTAACCGACATAGCCTGCAAAGTAAGCAAACTGAAGTGGCAGGGGGCTGGCCATGTTTGTCGAAGGACCGATGGCCGGTGGAGCAGACGAGTTCTGGAGTGGAGACCACGTATCGGCAAGCGTAGTGTGGGATGCCCTCCAGCTAGATGGACCGACGACCTTAAGAAGGTGGCTGGGACAGACTGGATGCGGAAGGCGGAGGAAAGGGTGTTGTGGCGCAGACTGAGAGAGGCCTATGTCCAGCAGTGGACTGCGATAGGCTGAGTCGATTGATTGAAGTATGATCGCTGTGCATGAGTAGGTGCTGTGTGTGTAGGTGCTGGGCTACAATTTTACCTGAACATAATTACTATCTTATATTTCGGTGTTTATTTGTCGATTGGAGAGTAGACCGACTTGAATGAAATAAAGACTAAATGTTACTTCAAGATACGCCCTAAAAATTTTCGATTCCGAATTGAAGGACAAACTTAAGAAAATATTCTCCCAAATATTATGTAACATAACTAACTACAAATGAACGATTTTTTTATATTTTCCTGCGCCTATTTGTGCTGTGAGACCTTGATTCTTGCCAAATTTCATGATTCTGATTTTGTGATTTCATGAATCGAAAGAATAGTGTAATAATGTTTTTTTTGCACAAAAAGTTTGGAAATATCATTCAGTTACTCATATTATTTTTATTTTATATAATAATAATATAATAAATAACTTTATTTCCAATTTTACAATTTGCGGCAATAAGTTAATTCTATGAGATTATACTTGCATAAATGGCACCCAAGCTAAGATTAAACTTGTGTTATGGGTGCCAGGACTCTCTCTGTAATACATTACTCAATTTATACAAAACTAGTGCGGAGTTACGTTGTGTAAGTAAATTTTCTACCTAAGTCTTATCAATTTCATGAAAAATTGAATTGAAGATACACAATTTTGTTTTAAATCTCTTTGAAACCTCCTCACAATGCGTGTCATGAATAAGACTAGATTTCGTTGATTATTAATATCAAACTCAAAAGTAATTTATCGTAGATTGTTTTTATACAATAATACGTAAGAGATGCGCATCCCTGGTACGCAGGGTGCGGGGCAGCGCCAACAGTATCCTAAAAATGATCTCCGGCCGATTGGATTGCGCGATCGTTATCCGATGCTGCAAAATTTCCGCTGGACTTAAAGCGTGATAGAGCATTTCATTATTTGTATTTAATTTAGGTTACTAACATAAGTATAAGTCAAATTGTTACTAATACTTTGTGTTACTTGAATAAATAATTAAATTATTATATTTATTCAAACTAGGCTGAGAATCAGCACTTTTCGAACGTCAAAAATTACGTAAGACATTTCCTCAAAACGCCCGCCCTTCACCACTTCCTAGTGCTTTAGCTGGGGAGAAAAAGTGGCGCAACAAACTCCCCAGCAGCACAGCTGTCTGTTTAGTTAGTAGAACTTGATTCTTTACAATGATATACAAAATTATTTACACAATTATTTGTATACAAAGACATTAAATA
Organism: Fissipunctia ypsillon; assembly: GCA_947568875.1. Taxonomy (NCBI): domain Eukaryota; kingdom Metazoa; phylum Arthropoda; class Insecta; order Lepidoptera; family Noctuidae; genus Fissipunctia; species Fissipunctia ypsillon. The sequence goes on from OX387660.1 coordinate 22,637,171, forward strand.
AAATTATATTCCATGTGTCAGCAAGCACACGCCAATATACCAATAAAAAAAAATATAAGAACATTGAAACTATACTCAAGCAGAAATAAAAATTAAAAACTAAAGACGTAAAAGAACTTTATACCTAAATAAAAGCCTCCAGGCATAAAGGGCGCCCGCTTACATATAGATATATATAGCTGTAACTCGAAGTCACAAATGATAAACTAGAATCTTCGTAGTAAAATAAATAAGCAGTTATTGACTAATAACAATAAAAAAACCAGGATCAGCAAGACGACCAGTCACCACAAGCAGCACCCGTTCACGAGCATGACGCAAAGATCAGCCATTACCTCTCTCGCCATATTTGAGGCAAGGAGGCAACCCGACCCCCGACGCTACCGCAAGCAGTGATATCTAAGGGAGCATGACGAATAATATGATCAATTGTCGAGGTCGCTAGCTAACCACATATTGCAATACAACTCATATAAAAAAAACATTGTAATGAGTAGATCAAATCAATAATAAATGAAAATAAAATTAAAATTGACTTATACAGTCATGTAAAATAAACAATTATACCATATATTTATGTCACCACCCTCCAAAGAACGACACATCTTAAATTCTTCAGTCATTATATCTACAAATTATTATCTATAACGCAGAGAACATTAATAATCTCCATTCAATATCGCAAAGTATATTAATGATAGAACCTGCCTACACGTACACACATCCATACTCCTCCTGGATAACTAGAAGTAGGTCTGCGTCGCATTTGAACTCGCTAACACAAACAGACAGTGGTGACTTCTGCGCAGACCGATCGCGTGCTCAGTGACGATTGGTATCATGTTGATAGGCGACGCGGGATCATGGCTACTATGCTTATAACAGTCGTACAATATATTAGATATCCTGAAGGATTCTATTCTCTAGGGGAGAACTACATGAAAACTGACGGCCTCTTACAGCGAGTATAATTTTTTTGGCCTTTTATGGTAAATACATTAATGTAAGGTAACGGATTATTTCGCTTACGTTTTAAATTTATAACTTGTGAGTTACTTCTATTGTCTTCATTTTCACAGGGTTAGTGTAGCATGTCATCTTATTCTATTCATTTTTATTAGCCGTCATCTGATTATTCACCTACTTTCGACCATCATCATATCATCTTCCACATTACATTTTCCACAGTGAAAAATATCTTTAAAATGTAAACGACACGAAGCTTTTCACCAAAAACTCGCTATCTCTCGCAATTTAGTCTGACCATGCCACTTCCTTTAGTTACTGGAGGGTTAATAATTAACTATTGCGTCGTGTGGCCTGTGTGTAAAATAAGTGAATAAGTCAAAACACCAGACATAAACGCGCAGAAGGACCGAGATCACTAGTTCATTATTTCCGTGACTTTTAATGAAATAAAGCAACTGAATTTCGACAAGAAATCGAGTATCACTAAGACATAGAACGCTGATATGCAAGACCAAAACTAACATACTTGTATCCAACATTGTACAGAACTTGTTACACACACTCACTACCATAAGGTATTATAGTTTATCATTATAATTTTATTGCAGGTTATGCAAAAAGTGTGATAAAAAAATCAAGGCGCCAATTATTTCCCTAGTACTTATCCTACATGTATGTTTCTCGACTACATCTCGGGTAGATCTTCTAAACTTGTCTGGTCTGTGTCCTAAAACTAGACTGTTTTATTACTAACTCTTTGTTCCCATTGTACACACTAACCTTGTTGTTGCTCGCAATGTCTAATATAAACTTCGTTAGGTCTGTTTCAATGTTTAGTGCGGAGGTTTTCTTTCTAGCTGGAATAGTTTAGAAGTCGGCGCGTTCAAATAAAATCTATATATATAAAAGAAGAAACTGACTGACTGACTGACTGACTGACTGACATATCAACGCACAGCCGAAACTACTGGGACTAGGAACGTGAAATTTTGCACACGGCTTCCTTTTATAATGTAAAGGAGCACTAAGAAGGGTTTTTTGGAAATTCGACCTTTAAGGGGGTGAAAAGGGCGTATTTCGTTTGTATGAAAAACCTTATTCCTTGAGTTAATAAACTAGAAACTTGGCCCAAATACTTATCTTAATAAATTATGAACTTTGTAATTTTTGGTTTTCCTAAACTACCCCCACGAGGGGGATTGGGGGGTGTCAAAAAATGTATGGAAGAATTTTAACACGCAGTCCGTTTAACTCGAAACTCAGTATTTATACTTAGGTCTAAAAATAAAGAATAACCTGTATCAAGGTTTTTCGAAAATCTACCCCGGGCGGGGTGAAAAGGGGCTGTCAATATTACAAGGGAGAATTTTACTGCGTAGCTTGATTAACTCGAGAATTGGTATGAATAATCTTTGAGTCAAGGTTTGGAAATATCCTAATCGATTTTTTAAAATTCCAGCCCTGTGGGGGTGAAAACTGGGGATATAGTTTAGATGAAAAATCTTATTCATTTGGTTAATAAACTTGAAACTTGGCACGAATATTTGCCTAAATAAGCAATAAAGTTTCTTACTATTGGTTTTTCAAAACTACGCCTGACGGGGTGAGAAGGGGTAATTAGATTTTTAAGAGGAAGATTTTACTGTGTGGCTTGATTAACTCAAAAATTGGTATAAGAAATCTTTGATTTCAGTTATGGAAAAATCAGAAACGATTTTATGAAATTCCACCCCTGTGGGGGTGAAAAGAGGGGATACAGATTATATGAAAAATCTTATTCCTTTGGTTAATACACTTGAAACATGGCAATATTTGCCTCAGGAAATAATATAAATTGTCACTCTTAGTTTTTTAAAATAAGTAAGGAACACTAGGACCGTAAGAACAGTAAGGAACAGTAAGGAAAAATTTTAACGCGCTGTCATATTAACTCAAAACTCAGTATTTATACTAAAGTCCAAAAATAAAGAATAACCTGTATCAAGGTTTTTCGAAAATCTACCCCGGAGGGGGTGAAAAGGGGCTGTCAATATTACAGGGAGAATTTTACTGCGTAGCTTGATTAACTCGAAAATTGATATGAATAATCTTTGAGTCAAGGTTTGGAAATATCCTAAACGATTTTTTAAAATTGCACACCCTTTTTTTTGTGGATGGGAAATCATCAAATGACTTCTCCCGCTCTGGGCGCAGCGGGAGGGCGTGTCAGACTTTTACTGACTAAAATCCACCCGTGTTCCTTCTGTTGCCTGTGCCGGCGCCACGGTGACTCTTTCGAACATCCCGCAACCCTAGCTGGCATCGGCCCTAGCGGACCCCGTCAATAGTGCTGACATCTCTTTGAGGCGCGCGTGGAATACGACGCGCCGTCGACTCGGGCTTGGTCCTTACCGGACGGCGAGCTACCCATTGCTCGCCGTCCGCAAGCCCGCGCCTACGGTGGCCGGGAATCGGCTGCCAATTCCCGACGCCCAGGGCGTCTTCTGCGGCGACTAGGGGCGTGAGAGCGCAAAGCTTGCCTCTCCCTCACGCGTCCCGCCTCCTCCTTCACGAGCATTACTGCTTCGCAGAAGGAGGTAATGGCTTCCCATGCACTCTCGCTCCGTACCATGGCCTGGACCAGGGCCGGATGCGAGAGATCGCCGCCGCCGATCGCTTCCGCGAGGACACGGCGGTGCTCCGCCCAAGCCGGGCAGACCTCCACCGTATGCTCCACCGTGTCCTCCGGGCGATCCACACAGTGGTGACACCCGGGCGTTTCCTCCCGCCTTATCCGGAACAGGTACCTCCCGAAGCACCCGTGTCCGGTGAGGACCTGCGTCAGGCGGAAGGTGAGGACGCCGTGGCGCCTCTCCAGCCACTCCTCAAAGAGGGGACTTATCGCCGCAATTGTGGCGTGCCCAAAAAATCTTATTCCATTGGTTAATACACTTGAAACTTAGCAATATTTGCCCCAGGAAATAATAAAAATTGTCACTCTTAGTTTTTTAAAACAAGTAAGGAACAGTAGGACCTTAAGAACAGTAAGGAACAGTAAGGAAAAATTTTAACGCGCTGTCATATTAACTCGAAACTCGGTACTAATACTGTTTCGGAAGTCAGTGTCTTCGGATCTGTATTTTAAGTTTTTGCCACTGACTTCCGAAATTAAAGTTATTTTTCACTTTGTAGTGTTTGTTTTGGAAGTCGGTTGTTTTTATTGTTCACTTTTTAGTGGGTCTGTTTGTAATTTATCTGAGTTATAATAGCCTAATGACAACTGCTCATCACCTTTTACAAAACATTGCTTTTCCCGAAGCAGGGACGTTAATTGTTGAGGAGTTCTCTTGGTACTTCACCAACAGCTCTACTTCACCATATGCATTGTGACGAGCTTCTATTGCTTATCAATAATTTTAAAGTAATGGAATCGCAACCCGTGAAATACTTACTATTGAGTTGTTCCAGTGGCCATCTTACCATCTGCGGTCTTCGTCATCAGTTTCAACTCACCAAATGTTGCTTTCCGAGAGGAAATCCACAAGTTACTATAAAAAATACCAAAATCGCTATAGGTGTGCCTATATTGAAGAGTTCCCTTGATTTCTACAGGATCCCATCATCTAATCCTGACCTGATGACAATGGGACCACCTGGAAAGTATACCCTTTCAAACAAAAAAAGAATTTTCCAAATCGGTCCAGCCGTCTTCGAATAATCGGGGAACCATAAAAACAAAGATTCCGAAGAACTGAGAACCTCCTCCTGTTTTGAAGTCGGTTAAAAATAGTTTATAGCCAGAGTGCATCTCATGACATTTCTAATAAGCCCCAGCACGGCTAGGATACATTGTTTTATTACTGTTCTGAGTTCAATGGTACCATTTTCATCAGAAGCATTTATTTAAATTTGCTTCGTCATAGTCGTTTAACTAATTAACTTAATCGAGATATCTTATCGCCACCCGTGAAATACTTATCTTTGATGAGTTCCTGTAGCCATCTGTGATCTTCTTCGTCAGTTCCACTTCACCAAATCATACTTTATGAATGCAAATGCTTGAATTGTTGACGAAAATACCAAAATCACTATGTGTTTGCCAATGATATTTGAGGATTTCCCTCAATTCCTCATGGATCCTATCATCAGAACTGGATTTGGATAAAAATGGGTCCAATCTGGAAGTCCAATCTTTTCAAATAAAAAATATTTTATAAAATCGGTTTATAAATGACGGAGTAACGGTAACAAACTTAAAAAAAAAACCATACAACCGAATTGATAGCCTCCTCCTTTTTTTGAAGTCGTTTAAAAATAGTAACGAAGTCAGAACTGTGAATTGCATATATTTAAAAAGAAGTGATTGAACGAGTCTGTTGCGCACACTATAGTTTTTAGAATTTTTGTCCGTTTGTTGTTTGTCGGGATGTATGTTCCGGATTGGCGCAAAAACGGTTGATTGAATTTAGAGGAAATTTGGCATACAGATGTTTCAGAACCTGGATTAACACGTAGGGTAGGTACTAATTTGATATATTCCAACATACACGCGGGCGAAGTCGCGGGCAAAAGCTAGTACTCTTATAAAACATTTCTTAGAGCGTTTCATTTGCTTACAAGTGCGCTCTTAAAGCACCGATGAATATTTTATGTTGGAGGAATCCTCTGTTTAAGACACGGCTTACAGTAGTCTGTATTAGCCTTTGCTGGAGATTCTTTGAGTAATAAATAATACTGAATGTGTTGGACTGACTACACACTGCTTGTGAGAAATGTGATTGAAATGGCTTTCACATAAACCTAATAACATATTTCCGTTATTCCACACTAAAAAGAGTCTTGGAGAATTATTAAAAGTTAAAAGGTAGCCCACAAACATATAGGAACAGTACATAAGCTTCTTATTTAAGGACTATTGCCCTTAAATGCACACATCAAGTGTCCAGGAATCAAACACGTTTTTGTTAATTACTAAAAATCGGGTTTTTAAATTATACTTTTTGCAGCTCCTGTGGATACTTTTTAGCGTCATTTGAAAAGGGAATAAATAGTTACTGAATTTCCATTCAAGTCATATTGCTATATAATCCTGCGACGTGATTTGAGTGAACCCATATTGAGTATACTGAATTGCTGCGATTGTGTTATACGCGTTAAGGCGCTATGTTGAAAATAAATCATAGCTCGATGGGCGTGACTTAGCCCCCCGCGCGGGGAGCGGCGAATGCAGTTTACGCGGTCGACATCGGGAGAACCGGTACGCACTTCTTGGAATTCCTGAAATATTAGCACACAGGAGGTATGGAGTAGACAAATAATACAAATATTGAATTTTCGACCATTTTTTTTATTTAGTATACCATATAATAAAAATTAATTAGGTAATGAAGGTATATAACAAATGTTTATTTCTTTTCTAATTGTGTTCTTATAATAAAAACGTGGTGCATGTACTAAGAATACTTTTTTATTTAAATAATTAATATATATATATATATATCTAATATTTAACCTACTTAAAAAAAAACTCGTCTATTTGTATGTATAATAATATATGTTCGCAATTTTATCGTAAACTACTGAACCGATTTTGATAATTCTTTCACTGGTATAATCTAGTTACCCCAAGTATGGTTTTAGTGTACAACATATCAACAAAATTATAGGCGAAATATGACAGAGCTCCACAAAACAAAGAAAATAAAAAAAACCTACAAAATAAGCTCGGAAGTCGGTGGCAAAAAACAGTCAAAAAGCAAAAGCCATCGACATTCGAAATTAAGGTTATTCTCTAGTTTTTAGTATTTTTTTTTCAGAAGACTGTTGTTTTTTTTTTGTACAAAAGTTTTTATTGAATTAATGTCATTTGACTAAATTTTTTAATTTAGTCAAATGACATTAATTCAATAAAAACTTTTGTACAAAAAAGAACATGAATTTTTCCCCCGTATATAGGCAAATTTTTGAATCCTTATTACCAATTTTTTTATATTTTAATTAAAAAGTACTGAAATCTAAATCAGTTTCGTAGATTTCGTCGGTAGAGTTTTCCAGCCGATCTATTCTGTAAACATCACACCGTGAGCACTTAGGTGAAGTGAGTTTGAAGTGAGCTCAATTTCCAGTAGAGTAAGGTGGGATGACAGTTCACATAACGCTCACTTCATCTAAATGTTCACGGTGGGATCTTTACAGAATAGCACCACTGTTCCAGAAATTCGATATTTTCTTTTTCCTGAATTCTTTCGTCTTCTATTTCTGTGAGTTTTGTCATCTACATTTCTCTTGTTTGGTCTCTTCTTTGAAATTATGTACTCAGGATCTCGAATTGGTCTGTTTCTTGTATAACGTGGGTCGACAAGTTTAGGCAAAAGGCAGTCAAAGTATGATGACAACAATTTGGGCTCCATTATTGTATGCCAATAATTGTCATCTTTTAAAACTAATTCAGTCTTTATTTTGTTTTCCCCATACCAAACTGCTAATAAACATTTGTTAAATTTACAAATGTGCATTTGGCCTTGCACTTGTATGAACCAATCTGATTTTTTATTCACACTGACTTCTCCTGTTTTTTTATCACAACGCCAAAAGTTCATTTTGCCCTCTTGAATCGCAGCGTCAATTCCTACTTTGTAAGGTGCAATAGGGCCATTTGATTTCAACAAGCATGCCATTAGCAATCCCATCCGGCGTTGCCCCTAAAAACGGGTACTTATTATCGTCAATGAAGAAACCACATTGTTGTATATTTACCTGTACTAAATTAGACAATTGCTCAATAGCAGCCATTTTTCTTCTCGTGGCTTATAGATGCCACATGGTCGATATTTGCTTTATACAACATGTTTTTCACCATATTAGCACAACTATTAGTTTTTATCCTTTTTACCACCTTCCCGAAATTGGACGCTGTTAAAAGATTTCTACGTAATTCTAGCCACTCCCCACTTTCACTCTGTAGTATTGTCCTCTCCTGTATCTCAAAAAATTTAGTCAAATGACATTAATTCAATAAAAACTTTTGTACAAAAAAGAACATGAATTTTTCCCCCGTATATAGGCAAATTTTTGAATCCTTATTACCAATTTTTTTATATTTTAATTAAAAAGTACTGAAATCTAAATCAGTTTCGTAGATTTCGTCGGTAGAGTTTTCCAGCCGATCTATTCTGTAAACATCACACCGTGAGCACTTAGGTGAAGTGAGTTTGAAGTGAGCTCAATTTCCAGTAGAGTAAGGTGGGATGACAGTTCACATAACGCTCACTTCATCTAAATGTTCACGGTGGGATCTTTACAGAATAGCACCACTGTTCCAGAAATTCGATATTTTCTTTTTCCTGAATTCTTTCGTCTTCTATTTCTGTGAGTTTTGTCATCTACATTTCTCTTGTTTGGTCTCTTCTTTGAAATTATGTACTCAGGATCTCGAATTGGTCTGTTTCTTGTATAACGTGGGTCGACAAGTTTAGGCAAAAGGCAGTCAAAGTATGATGACAACAATTTGGGCTCCATTATTGTATGCCAATAATTGTCATCTTTTAAAACTAATTCAGTCTTTATTTTGTTTTCCCCATACCAAACTGCTAATAAACATTTGTTAAATTTACAAATGTGCATTTGGCCTTGCACTTGTATGAACCAATCTGATTTTTTATTCACACTGACTTCTCCTGTTTTTTTATCACAACGCCAAAAGTTCATTTTGCCCTCTTGAATCGCAGCGTCAATTCCTACTTTGTAAGGTGCAATAGGGCCATTTGATTTCAACAAGCATGCCATTAGCAATCCCATCCGGCGTTGCCCCTAAAAACGGGTACTTATTATCGTCAATGAAGAAACCACATTGTTGTATATTTACCTGTACTAAATTAGACAATTGCTCAATAGCAGCCATTTTTCTTCTCGTGGCTTATAGATGCCACATGGTCGATATTTGCTTTATACAACATGTTTTTCACCATATTAGCACAACTATTAGTTTTTATCCTTTTTACCACCTTCCCGAAATTGGACGCTGTTAAAAGATTTCTACGTAATTCTAGCCACTCCCCACTTTCACTCTGTAGTATTGTCCTCTCCTGTATCTCTTTGCATTCTTCATCAGATTTTTCAAAGACGTTAATTTTGTGAGGTTATATGTATCAGAATCCATATCAGGTCTGTCAGCATTTTCGCCATAATTAAAAACTTTTTTTTGAAACCAATTTACGTTTTTTTTTCTATTTAACGTTTGGTTGTACATTCTTGTATTTTCTACTCGTTCTTCATATTTCTTGATTTTTGGTAAAGGACTCGTATTGTGAATAGTTTTGTGGACAGAAGTCAATAATTTCCCGGAGTTAAATGATACTACTGCCCCTGCGCACCTTGCCTGATAAGACCGTTTAAGAGCATAATTGACTCTTTTGCCGCCAACTAACTTGGCAACTACTCCATTAAAATTCTCTACAATGTTGCTGTCTACATTTTCAATTAAGCTCCTTGAGTGTGATGCAACATTGCAGATTAAATATTTCATCTGATGCCAGAGACGTGTGTTAAACATATGTAGTTTTTTATTCTTCATTTGAATTTTCACCACAAATATTTTTATTACAAGAATTATGGTGCTCAAATGCATGATAAATGGCATTCGTAATATCTTGGTGCAGATTTTTTATGTTGTCTGATTGCTGCAGATTTTGTAAGCCATGATATTTGATGGCGCTACATATGTACTTTCGTATCTTTAAAATCTTATTTGTAGTTAATATGTTCCTTTCTGTTTTAGGATATTTTGTAACTGTTTTTAAATTTTGGAATTTGTTACAAAAATTTCTTAATATGTGATTTTTGCAATCAATCTTTTCGACCGTGATTGAGGGATATGGTCGAGTGTCAAGTATTTTTGCATAAGTGCTACTGTCTCCATCAGCTATGTATCGTCCATAGATAACGCCGTGCATTTCTATGGACTGTTTAAATCCTTCGGCGATAATAGTGGATTCCATAGCTGTTGAAGATCCGCTATAATTTTTAAAACACTCATGTTGTTGTACTACTTCATTCCCTTTCTAGCACAAATACAACAGTATTTGTTTTTAACTGCCATAAAGAACTTGACGAAATCGTCTACCTATAATTGTCGCTGCGCCAGATAGTGCAGCATAATTAGTTCTGTATGAACCTTTAGCCCAACAACCATCTAAGATTACATCTATTATTGGTATTCCATCTTTAGTAACCTTTCCTTCTTTGACCGCCGCACATACGGTTATTTGATACTAAAACATGGCCAAAAATCAGTTTTTTGAACTTTGCTATTATAACAATATTATTATTTCGTAGAATAGTATAATACATGGTGCACGTTATGGCGGCCATCTTAATGCGCCAGAGTTTACGATTGACCAGTAGCGGCAGTCGGAACATAGCTATTGTCTAAGTTGCGCGTGCTGTTCTCGGCGCCTAAAAAAATCGGGCTTTACGAAGTGATATAACAAAATAATTAAGTGTTATTGACAAGTATTGGTGATGGATCCTGGTGATGCAGGTATGTAGCTTATTTTATACCTTGTTTTACTAAGGTTTATATCTTTTGAATCTATTTCATGGCTTAAATTAGAAACAGTAAAAATTTTAAAATAAATAACGAACTAGCTTAATAAATGAGTAACTTTCTTATATTTCTGGGCTAGTCCCATTAGAAAAAGTAATAGAATCGTAATCAGAGATATTCTGGGAAGTTAATTATGAACAAAGATGTTGCGGAAACTAAGCGTTTATTTTTTAAATGATTTTTTTCGTCAAGTATACCCACCAGTTTTAATAACAAACCGATTAATTACTATACTTTAAAATAACATTCATTTTGTTCCAGATGCATCAAATAAAATATTCACAAGGAAAGAATTATACGACATTATACTACAGTGCAATTATAAGCAAATTGACAAAAAAGTTGACTATTTAGAAGATTATACATTTGAAATAACTAAATGTGAAAGAAGTGTTTTAAAACATAAACTATCTCATTTTAAATCGGAGTTCATACAGAAATGGACTGCAGCCCACAGAAAAAGAGACGCGTTTGAGGCAAAGAATGGAGTTTGGTTGCAGGGGACCATTACAGTACCGGTGGTGACGTCATCTTTACCTGAGACTAGTGGTGATAACAATAGGAGTACTCGTGGTTGACCGTCAAAATCTTTCGCTGAATCGAGTGAAAGATCTAAACGAAGGAAAACAATGGTGATACGAAAACAGCTTGCTGCCAGCCAATTAACTTATGCAACGCAAATGAGCTTATGGGCTTCAGGAAACGTGGTCGCTTCGAATATTTTGACGGACATCACAAAATCGCCGACAAGGGGCATTAAAGTTTCGAAAAACTGTCACTCAAGCAGAAAGCCTTAAAAATAAAAAGCTATCGCCTACAGACGCTTTATCTGTGTTTGTAGAAGGAAATTTTACAAGAAGACAGTACAATATCATTAGTACAGCAGACAAGGCCCGCTTTCTCTGTTACACAGAGATACAAAAGGCTAAAAAACAATGCTATCCGAAGATTGAACGTGTTACGTCAACATGTGCAGAGGTGAAGTTACAAGATCTTTTGTACCATACGTGTTCTCGGCTTTGTCTTTATTTTTTCCGAGGAAGCAGCAGTAGCAGCAGAAGCCCGAAACAAACATTTTCGGTCCTATCGGCTAGGATTTGCACGCAAATTTTCACGGGAAGATTGCAATAAAGAGGTAATCAACAGATTACTTTTAAGCTCGGATCCTTATCTTTCCTGCATACGCCCATTGTCAAGAAAAAAAACTAGACCGTTTTGTACTGAAACTATTGAACTGCTTCGCCGCCCTCTGGTATTCGGAAAATAATGATTATAGTAATAGTGATTAAAAAAGATTTTGTATTACATATTTTACAGCTTTTATTAAAATGTATAAATCTGTATTATTTTGCGTTTTATTTAATTCAACCCCAGTTTTAAAGAGAGTTCCTCGTGGCGCGAGACCATCCGTGGCTTCAAGTTTAGCGCGTTGTGTTCGCCTCGCCGCCCGAGAGAACTCTCAAAGTGCTTGGGAGCAACTACTCACCTTCCCGTTTAGAATTCTACATGTGCAAAAAAATTTGGCAAATAAAAAATCTTTAACAGCACAAATCAAGGATAATTGTAACATTTCGGCCCAAAGTTTCGACTCTAAATTAACAGCGCACCTCCCCCAAAGAGGCTTATTGCACCATGTGGAATCTAAACTAGGCGAAGGTGATATCAGTGGTGCAGCTAGGATCATCTTTAGCAGCGATGTGGTTGCGCCGTACTCTCCAGAGACACTTACAGCCCTGGAGAGCAAACATCCCGCCCCGGCAGATGACCTCTCCTTCCCTGTCCCTCCCGATCCGGAATCCAACACACTTGAAATTACAGCTCAACAAGTGTGTGCGGCCGTGTGCTCCTTTCGAAGTGGCTCCGCCGGCGGTCTCGACGGCCTGACACCTCAACATTTGAAGGACCTAATGTGTTCAGGCGCCGGGGAAGCTGGTGAGTCTCTTCTGAAGGAGCTGACGGCCCTCATCAATCTCATGCTCTCCGGCAATGTGAACGAATCCGTCATTGATATCTTGTATGGGGCAAGTCTGTGTGCCCTGCGCAAGAAGGATGGCGGCATTCGTCCCATTGCCGTAGGGTCCACTTACCGTCGTACCGCAGCCAAAATTTGCTGTGCTTTCTACAGCGAAACACTGGCCAGCAAATTCCAGCCCCTACAGCTGGGCTTCGGGTCGAAAGGGGGCTGTGAGGCTGCGGTACATGCATTATCGACTTACCTCAACAGCGGTAAAGGTGAGGTCATCCTTAAGGTTGACATTAAAAATGCCTTCAATTCCGTAAACAGGGACACCTTGTTGACAGAAGTCCAAAAAGAAATACCCAAAATTTACAGTTTCCTATATCAATGTTACAGGCACCCCTCTAAATTACTTTATAAAGACAACCTTTTGAAATCAGCCGTTGGATGTCAACAGGGTGACCCTCTTGGGCCTGTCATTTTTAGTTTGGCAATAAATCCTATTATTCGACAACTAAATTCTGAATTCAACGTATGGTATTTGGATGACGGAACCCTAGGAGGTAATGTAGACACAGTCTTAAAAGATTTAGCTTTTATAAAAGAAAAATTTAGTTCCATCGGCCTAGACCTTAACCTTTCAAAATGTGAAATTCATCTTCCCCAAACCACTGACAGACAGACTACCATAGCAAAATTTAATACAATAGCACCAAATATCAAAATTACGGAAAGAAACTCTCTTCACCTCCTAGGGTCCCCAATTTTTGACGAATCCTTTCCAACGTTTGTTGAGGAAAAAATTCAAAATTTTCATGACGTCTCGGAAAGACTATTCAAAATTAACATCCATTCGGCCTTCACACTAATTCGATACTGCTGCTTTGGACCAAAATTTACGTATAGCCTTCGCTCCTCCCATCTATGGAAGCATCCACAACTTTTAGAAAAAGTAGACCAAATTATTAGAAACACACTAACTTCTATTCTAAATGTGGCCCTGGACGACCGAGCGTGGCAGCAAGCTACACTTCCCATTCGCCTGGGTGGTCTCGGCGTCCGCAAAATTTCAAGTATAAGTTTACCGGCCTTCCTCTCTTCGGTCCACGGTACCGACAAATTAACCAGGAAAATTTTATCTTCCTCACTGGTCGATTTTGAGGTACCGTGTTTGACCGATGCGTTGAACGCGTGGAAGATGGCTTGTCCCAATACGGATTTACCTGACAACCCAGCCTCCCAGAAACGGTGGGACGTGCCGCTCTGCAGTATTATACGGAATACCCTAGTAAATACGTCATTTAATACTGCTGAGCGTGCCCGTCTGCTGGCTGTGGGAGAATGGGAGTCAGGCTTGTGGCTTCAAGCGCTTCCGTCATCCACCATAGGCACTATGATGGATGACTCTTCGTTTCGGCTTGCTACGTGTCTCCGCTTAGGCGCACCTTGTGTTGCTCCGCATCGGTGTCACTGCGGTGAAGCTGTCGACAACCTCGGACACCATGGCCTGTCCTGCTGCAGGAGTGCAGGCCGCATAGCACGACACGCCAGCATTAACGATATTATTCGTCGAGCTCTTGTCACCGCCGGCGTACCAGCGATATTAGAACCAAGCGGCTTGGTACGTGACGATGGGAAGAGACCAGACGGCATGACGTTGTTGCCTTGGAAGGTGGGTAGACCTCTGGTGTGGGACGCAACCTGTGTCGACACCCTTGCGCCATCTCATGTTCCAAGCACGGCGAGCTGTGCTGGCGCCGCTGCTGCGGCTGCTGAGACCCTTAAGCGGCGCAAATACTGTAATCTTATCGGTAACTACAGTTTTGAGCCGTTTGGGGTCGAAACGCTCGGGTCATGGGGCCCGAGTGCGCGTCTCCTTTTTAAGGAAATTTCTCGCCGACTGGTCGACACTTCACGTGACCAGAGGGCTGGCTCGTTCTTTGGCCAAAGAATTAGCATTGCCATTCAACGTGGCAATGCTGCCAGTCTTCTGGGCACGTTTCCGGATGACAGCGATGCGGACGAGTACTTCGACGCCTAAGTTTCCTTTTGTTTTGTATATTTATTTGTATAGTTAGTTAGTTCGTTAGTTAGTAGAAAAAGATATTTTAAGTTTTTTTTTAACATATAATTATTATAATAACTTCCTAAAATTAAAATAACAAAATAATACTTATTTAATTTTCATGATGTCGATTGACTTTGATATCAATTTTGCTGAGAAAAGTTAAAAAAATATTTTTGGCCATATTTTAGAACCAAATACCCCTTTGTGCGCCGCTTCTTTCTCCCTTTCCCCCGCTTTTCTCATCTCTTCCCATGCCGTCACTTCCCATTCGTCACATACTTCATCTTGTACCTTTTTGTACCTGTATTCCGACATAGATGGTAAAATCGACAGCTGCCGAAAACTGTTTAAGTTGAGCGTTACCATAACCAGCTGCCATCATCCCGGCTACCGCCATTTTATTCAACCTTTGTGTTGAGTTTTGTACTTTAAACTTTGTGTTACACAATGTAACTTTTCGGATTCTAATTTGATAGTTGTAAAGCCGCATTGGAACGTTGATTCGTGGCTTGATATTTTAACAAATTCATTAAAAAAGTAATTTACATCAACAACTCAGTGGCCACTGATGTCGGCAGTTTTGGACTCCTGAAAGAAAAAGTATAAGTTAACTTGGAAAAAGGCTATTTACGCCAAGCTCTATACTGGAAAGTACATAGTAAATAAAATGAGAGAACTCACATTTTCTTCAAGTTCGATTTCGTATGGCAGTGGTTCTTCTTCCTCATCTTCGTTATCGACATCATGTTGTTGCTTTCTTTTATTTCTGGAATAAAAACGTTCATCAACATTCAAGTGGAGCATAATGAAATTCATTCAGATTGTTTTTTATTTTTGATAACTTTTGTTCTACGACTTTTAAAAATCGCAAAAAAACTATTCTAGTTGGCAAGAAAACTAAAATGATTAAAACACCGAAATTAACTTATTATATTAAATCACACACAATAATCCATACCTCAATAAAATAAAATAAATTATTTCGACTTAACTCACCTTTTTTCGCAATTCAAATGCGACTCCTTTCGGTTTTGTGCTCTTAGTCTGTCACACGCGGTAAAAGTATTTGACGTATTATTGATGTACTGTTGACATATTTCTAACCTAAAAAAGTAAACAGTACATTTAAGCCTTTTTATATTTATTTCATAAATATTTTGTTCTAGCAAATAGAATGCTTACCCATTATTACTTTGCGAGGCAAGAATAGGTTGTAGCTGATTATCTAAATTTATGAGCGAAGGTGGCGACTTGGATTCTTTCTTATTAGCTATTGATACTGTTTTCCTGTAAAATGAGTCCATTTATAAAAACCGGTCAAGTGGTTGAGAATTTAGGATCTAACAACAGAAACAAATTACAAAAGAAGTAGGCTCTCGAGCGCAACTCATTATTTATTTTAGATGTCATCTTTGTCTTCCATCGGGCATGATTGCAGTCATGAACGTGCTCATAACTGATACAATATAAACTAATTATTGTACATAACTATATACTTACCTTTTACTCTCTCACGTTTTCTGAGCCCTCATCCTCAGGTACTTCAAACGTTGTATTTTATTTAGTTTTGATTTCATATTTCTTCCCATTTTTATTTTTAATTAAATAAAAACTCGTCACAAATAGGAAAAGATACGTTATAGGTAGTTCAATCGCAAGAATCGTCTTTATATACCTATTCAACACTAATTAACTAACAATCTACTAACTTTTACTATATAAACCATTATTATAATCACGAAAATCCGATAGCACCGATCTGCAGACAAACGTCATAGGTCCGTCGTCGATGAAGCGCACCAGGCGACTGATCTAGTACGCGAGCGAAAGTGATGCAATGACTTTTCAAATGCAAAAGAAGAGATGGCTATAATGTGCGTGCGCTTAGAATAAAACGACGTATGTGCCAAAACGAATTTACTCCATTTTTAACAAAATAAATAAATAAAATTTAAAATCACTTTGAGTAAACTTTGATATGATAATTTTCTATGTTTTAAAGTAAATTCCATTGCATAACTCTTAAGCGTTACGCCGTGATGTCGAAAAAAGTAAAAACATAGATATAACTTTGCAATTTTTTTGTATCGAAAAAAAATCATGTAATCGTGTATTCCTTTTGCGTGATACTAGACCAAAGAGTCAAAAAACATATACCAAAATGTTAAATCCCTATTCCACATACTCAACAAGTTACACGAAATAGAAAAACCACATTTTTTTCAACACATCACCTTAACGGCGAAAGTACAGACTACTTTTTGTGTATCCGCTCACGTCGCGAGCGGTATTTTACGCAATAAAAACCTTTAGAAACTTTTATTTTTATCTTTTTATTACATTTTATTGTCAGAATTAACTATGGTGAGGTCCAAACGTCTCCTGCCGGAGGCTCTGCGCGGGGGTCGTGCGGTCCATCGCCATTTACGGGGCTTTGGTGTGGGCGCGTTCTATGAGGCGGCGACCGGCCCGCCGGTTGAACGCGTCCCAAAGGATCATGGCCAACCGGCTAGTCCGGGGATACCACATGGTCTCCAGTGAGGCGGTGAGCCTCCTTGTCGGATTGCTGCCATGGGATCTGGAGGCGAAAGTCCTCGCGCACATATTTGCATATTGCGCGGGGAGGCAAAACGCCGGGGCGTAACTCCACTGCCGCGAGAAATCGCGGCACAGCGGAAAGAGCTTCGGCGGGATATCATGGCGTCACGGAGAGTGCAATTGTCGCAACCCAATGCTGGGCACGCCACAATTGTGGCGATAAGTCCCCTCTTTGAGGAGTGGCTGGAAAGGTGCCATGGCGTCCTCACCTTCCGCCTAACGCAGGTCCTCACCGGACACGTGTGTTTCGAGAGTTACCTGTTCCGGATAAGGCGGCAGGAAACGCTCGAGTGTCACCATTGTGTAGATCGTCTAGAGGACACGGTGTAGCATACGGTAGAGGTCTGCCCGGATTGGGTGGAGCACCGCCGTGTCCTCACGGAAGCGATCGGAGCGATGATCTCTCGCGTCTGGCCCTGGTACGGAGCGAGAGTACATGGGAAGCCAACAACTTCTTCTGCGAAGCTAAGAAGCAGTAATGCTCGTGAAGGAAGAAGCGGAACGCGTGAGGGGGAAGCAATCTTTGCGCCCCTAGTCGCTGCAGGAGACGCCCTGGGCGTCCGGGATTGATAGCCGATTCGCGGCTACCTTAGGCGCGGGCTGGTGGACGGCGAGCCGGGTAGTTCGCCGTCCGGTACGGACCAGGCCCGGGTCGACGGCGTGTTGAGTTCTACACGCGACTTGAAGAGATTTCAGCACTAATTGACGGGTTCCGCTAGGGCCAATGCCAGCTAGGGTTGCGGGATGTTCGAAAGAGTTACCCTGGCCCCGGTACAGGCAACTGAAGGAACACCGGTGGG
This sequence comes from Fissipunctia ypsillon, assembly GCA_947568875.1. Classification (NCBI taxonomy): domain Eukaryota; kingdom Metazoa; phylum Arthropoda; class Insecta; order Lepidoptera; family Noctuidae; genus Fissipunctia; species Fissipunctia ypsillon. The sequence continues at coordinate 22,655,146 of OX387660.1, forward strand.
TTTTAGTCAGTAAAAGTCTGACACGCCCTCCCATTTCGCCCAAAGCGGGAGAAGTCATTTGATGGTGTCCCACCCAAAAAAAATCTAGGGTGAAAAATCCAGCATAAGCAAAAATCGCAAAAAGTCTTTATTAATGCAAAACCAAAGAGTACTTCGTCGATCTACACATACGAAAACTTTTATTTAAATAGACATTTTTATTAAATTTCAATTGGGCAATAAAATATTTAAAAAAAATACCTTGATCCACTTTTGATGTGTATATATTTAAGTAAAGACACCATAACATACCTGCTGTCATAAAAAACAGTGGTAGTTACCTAATTAATGCTCGGATCTTTTTGGTAAATAAATGAGAGTTTTGTCGTATAGCGTCAAATAATTTCTTTCAAGTAGGCCATTAAAAGGCGATTTTGAATGTCAAAGTTTACAAAAAAATAGAAGTGATTCTAGTTTCCTAAGCAGTTTCGTATGGAGAAGAATGGGCAAGAATCTTCAACTGGGATCGGTACAGGCTTACAATTACATGCCATTACCCTACTTTTATAGCAAAGACTATAGTTAAACAAAGGCGTTGCGTATAAATTGATCGTCAGTAAAATCTGTTAGACGAGTGAGGAACTCTGAGCATCTGCCCAGCGTCTACAGAGAGGCGAGCGGGGTGAAGGAGGGATAAGAAAGGGGGTGTCCGCAAAAAACCCGCTTCTCCCTTTGTTTAGCTATAAGCTCGTTATTTCACCCTTGCCTTGTGTTTCGGCTTTATAGCGTGGTGCTAAGTATAAATGACTAGCGGAGGCTAGAGTGTTAAGAGAGCTGTCGCATTGTGTCACCTCTCTCACTCACACGGGACCAAATTTTTAAGAATGATAAATGAAAATAAGCTTTTATGAAAATATTCAATTGGTGAAATAATAAATAACATTAATATAAATAGGTAATTATTTAAAACACATTTCTATTGTGTTATCTAATAAACTCAGCTCAATATGTATTATATCTGTTTTGAGGTGAGACAAATGCCACAAAAAAAGTGTTTTTTAAGATTCTCTGTCGATTAACGTGTAAGGGCCCTATGGACTTAGAACTCTTTGTTCGTGCGAAATATACATACATGTCGTACACGGTCCTTCGAAACCAGATACACCAGTACCTGTGTACCTTGGCGGTGGGGCATTTTTGTGTAACTGAGTTGGGAGGGAGGGCGGGAGGAGCTGCTGCAGCATCATTCAGGAGCCAGGGTTTGGTAGTGAATCCTGCATTGGACTTCGAAACAGGCGCTGGTGCTGTTAGGATATTGGACCCGGAAGCCACCTGAAGAATCGAGGGTGACCAGGTGGAGTGACGTCACGAGGCTGGTGCAATCGTGAGTGAAAGTGAAAGAAACGTGAGTGTTTGAACAATTTAAATTGGTGACTGTCAAAGTGACATTTATTGTCACTGTCTAATAGTGATTGCTGTCATTTCCAAAAAGGACAGTGACAGTGACTGTCACTGTCATTTCCAAAAAGGACGTTGACAGTGACACCGATTGTCACTGATATTCAAAGTGACGTCAACAGTGACCCGGACTGTCACAGTCATTCGAAGTGACGTCGACAGTGACCCGGACTGTCACAGTCATTCGAAGTGACGTCGACAGTGACCCGGACTGTCACAGTCATTCGAAGTGACGTCGACAGTGACCCGGACTGTCACAGTCATTCGAAGTGACGTTGACAGTGACACGAACTGTCACAGTCATTCGAAGTGACGTCGACAGTGACCCGGACTGTCACAGTCATTCGAAGTGACGTCGACAGTGACCCGGACTGTCACAGTCATTCGAAGTGACGTTGACAGTGACACGAACTGTCACAGTCATTCGAAGTGACGTCGACAGTGACCCGGACTGTCACAGTCATTCGAAGTGACGTTGACAGTGACACGAACTGTCATTCAAAGTGACGATGACAATGTGTTGTTATCGGTGTTACAATTCTGCAAACTTTATGAAAACGTTCCAGAGACTTTATCCTTTTAGATATTTAATGCGAAAAATTGCATTCTAGAGTATATCTTTCTTGTTCTAATTTTCACAGAGTGTAGGTAAAATAATAAATATCTTGGGACAACTCACACACGGCCATCTGATCCCAAGCTAAGCAGAGCTTGTGTTATGGTAACCAGACAACTGATATACATACTTATATAATTTATAAATACATACATATTATAGATAAATTACACCCAGACACAGAACAAACAATATGCTCATCACACAAAGTTTGTCCTGGGTGGGAATCGAACCAGAAATATAAGAAAGGCATATAGCATCACATGTTAAACATCTAACAATAATTTATTACGGAATGTTGCACTCAAAGCCTAATGGCGACAAGCGCGGCTGGCGCCGATTCGGGGACGGTGGGGCTCATACGGCCTCTCGGCGCTATGCCTCCGACTCATTGAGTCGACGTCAAAGTCTAATGGCGACAAGCGCGGCTGGCGCCGATTCGGGGACGGTGGGGCTCATACGGCCCCTCGGCGCCGTGCCTTTGACTCATTGAGTCGACGTCAAAGTCTAATGGCGACAAGCGCGGCTAGCGCCAATTCGGGGACGGTGGGGCTCATACGGCCCCTCGGCGCCGTGCCTCCGACTCATTGAGTTGACGTCAAATTCTAATGGAGACAAACGCGGCTAGCGCCGATTCGGGGACGTTGGGGCTCATATGGCCCCTCGGCGCCGTGCCTCCGACTCATTGAGTCGACGTCAAAGTCTAATGGCGACAAGCGCGGATGGCGCCGATTCGGGGACGGTGGGGCTCATGCGGCCCCTCGGCGCCGTGCCTCCGACTCATTGAATCGACGTCAAAACACGTGCGTCTGTCACGTCAACTCATTGAGTCGGCGTTATTCGGTTCGGACTTCCCTACAAACGCTACCCGCGTCCCGCTACCGCAGTCCGCTCATGGCGCGGACGGGGTCCGTGAGCCCTAGCGGGCCCTCTTTGCGCGCCGATGAGTTCCTTTCTTTTATTTTGTTTCCACTAAGCAAATGATATTTTATCGGGAGTTAATTTTATTGCCAGATGCCGAGCGGATTCACCCCAAATCACTTTTATCCAGTTCAAAATGTATTATATTTTCCCTTTTGACGTTTTATTTGAGCTTTTTTAATTTTATGGGCGGATGTACGGCAACTGCTTGACACAAATGCTCTTTAGATTTAATGTAAAGTTGTTAAATTGTAGTCTTATTTTGAGTTTAAACTGAGAACTGTACATATCTGAGATAGTTTTTAAGTAAACCTATCAGAGGTTATAGATAAAATATTTACTTTTAAAATGACTTAGATGAATGAACCAAACTTTCTGGCATCTATAGAGAACGTTCAGTAATTCAGCGTAAAAGCTCAGCTATCTGTGCAGCGCCGACTCCTCTTGACGTCGCCGGCATTGCAGCGCTTTGCATCGATTTGCAGCGGTCCTTTTATCGAACAAGTATTACGGCACCAGCTTAACGATCGACCACTCTCAAGGACCCTCGAGGACCCGCATTCTGTGCACAATATATTCCAATACACGCTTTTATTTGACAAAATATTTTGAAGACACAAACAAAATTGATGTCGATTTTTCCTTTTTTGCTGAAATCGCCTACACGTGTTTAATATTTCAAGGCTGAAATCCTCTGTCTGCTCTGTAATATTGTTTATAATGAATAAATCTGATCGACCTTCTTTTAACATTTAACAAAAAGATGTTTCTTTGATGAATAATGTGTTTTGTCTGTAACTAATAAAAATAAGATTGTGCACTTAACAAAACGACCTTCGACGACATACAACCAAATGAAATTAAGGTAGATGAAGTAGAATCTACAGGCAATTTAATTCGAACGGTAAATAGAATACCGTTTGTGTGGAATAACAAGTGCGGTTTGACCGGCCGTATATACCAGACTCAAGCATTCCTAATGCCCACGCAAGACATTGTAGGTGTCTCATTAAAATTGTCGTCTTACGTCAGCGAAGACGAATGCGGGATGGTGTCGGGGTGCGGGAGCGGGGGCTACCATTAACTCAGTCTTCGAGATTACGGTAACGGCGGGGGTACGGGAGACCTCGCCGCCGCGCGCCGTTCGCACGGTTAACAGCGGTTTGGTCACAGATTTGAATACAAATACCGACATTGGACGAACGATGTGGAGCCGTATCTTTGCAATTATGTAGATCTGGTCGCTTGCGGTTGACGAGACGCGACGAGGAATAAGAGAGATAAGTTTTGAAAAATGGTGGCGCTTGAGCAAACGTCTCGCGCGCGGTGCGATGGTATAACCAAGTAACTTTCGTAGCTCTTTTATCTATACATTTTAAATAGGTAGAGTTACTTTGAAAGGGTTGTGCTGCTTGGTAAATTTTTAACTTCAACAGGTAACTTGAGATTGCAGCTCCAGATTTTGTTTTAATGAGCTGTTCCTCGCTCAGATTGCTTAATGAGTACCAACTTGAAACTTACCTAACTAAACATAAACAAACATTCATTATTCAGGGTATCTACGTCAGTTGCTTATAATCTAGTTTCTCACAATACACGAATTTTAACAAGTCTCAATCTAAATGATTAACAAACAAGTGAATTACTAAAATGCTAATTTCTCTGTCGTTGTAGCTAATATAAAATACACCGAAGTAATTACACAAACGTAACGGGGAGGAGTTATTTGATATTTTGATATTGAACCAAAGTTGGTGAAACAAGAGCCTTGTTAGACACGCGGGGGGGGGGGGGGATATTCGAAAATCCTTTCGCCAATCTAAATAAATTTAAAACTCGGACAATCGGATTACGAAGCGTCCTCCGTCTCATCGGTGCCGTTCGTCGATTATACTGAATTCACGACACGTTTATTCAATTAGACTTGGAAGTATTTAGCGGTCCGATGGCGGGGCGCCGTAATGGCGGCTGGCGGTCGCCGTTAAAAATTCAAATCGCGGCCACCTGTGCGCCCGACGCTGGAATCACTTTTATTTCTCCCGACGCTCTTGCTTTCTACTCCTCTCTTGGTACTTCTTGAATTTTAATGTACGCAAAGTTTCTGTATAAACGTTTAGGTCTGAATTGTAGCGAGCTACTTAGCCTTATTTATGTAGATTGTTTTCATTGTGCTTATCCACATTGCCGAAACAAAAGAAAAGCATGAGGTAATTTATACAGTAGACAAGCATGTCGACTCATTTGCTACGACGCGACGTACAGAACATTACCTTTTGCTTCTTCTGCTCTCCCAATTGACTCGAAGAAATTATTTCTTGGGAAACACTACAATGATCCTACAGAAAAACACGATGAAACAGTCACGTTGCCATCCTATAGTTATCTCCGACGAGGATGTCATAACTGAGCCGTTATTAACAGTACTGTGAAAATATTTTAAAGAGTAGATAATAGCGTAAGATTTTTTTTTAGTTTCGGTACCTTGTTAGAATGCGTCAAGATAATAGAAGTGACGTATGCGCACCTTATGTTCTGTATAGTTAAATTATTGACCTCCACGAGCCGCTATATCTACATTATTTATACCCTAATACAAAATTACTGAATTACAAAATTCATAAAGTGTAACACATCTGCGACACCTCTCAACACGGCCGCTTAAAAATCATAGCACACGATCCCCAAAAATCGAACATCCAAAAATACCTTAACCCTTCAGCGGTGATGTGAATGCGCGTCAATATGACACAATGGTGTGACGCGGGTCGCGTGTCGCGCCGCCGCCGTCACGCGTGACAGTTGACGCGAATTTATCATCCAGCTCTTGTTATCGACAGAGCCGAGTGCTTGACTTGACGCGTCGTTATGGGAGTGTTTGTTGGTTGTTAGTGTGTTCGTGTGTGATCAGGTCATGGGGAGCATTTTGAAGAATAGTTATGACGGTATCCGAACATTTTGTAATTTATTAATTTCTTGCTATACAAACATTCTACTACTTAGCTCTAACTCTCCGTAATGCTTACCAATGTATCAAAATACTGCAGTCGTATAAGGCTCGAAGTAAGGGGGAGTACAATATTATTAAATTCGTTAAAAAATGAAGGGACGTAAATAATTCCTTTCCCCGTAACATGACAGCGAGTTTCGGGGATTTATGAAATATTGATTACATTATGTTTATTCAAATCGTCTAACGGATTGATTCACAAAACCACTCGGAAAGAGCTTTTTATGATATAATGTAAATACTGTTTGTTGACTTTGTATTCCTTATGAACTCTCTGCCTGCGTCTGTGTTTCCGAACGCATACAACCCCGATCTCTTCAAAGTGAGAGTTAACAGGCTTCTTCTGGGTAAGCTCGCTCCATCGTCAACTTTGTCCCTGTCATCTCTGACCTAGACTAGAGTCAAGAGCAAACCTATCTCAAATATATTTAAAAAAAAAGAACTGGCGAAATGTGAGTGTACTACTTACTGCCTAACCCTTTGGGGAATACAGGCGTGATGTTATGTTATATTATGTTATGTATGTGTTACCTACTTATGAATAAAATACAGTCAGTGCATGGGCATTAAAAAAATAAGTTATGAGTAGGCAATACCGTTTCGTTTCAAGAGTTTCGTTTACTGTAAAATTACGCCTACCTAAAGTATCGTAGACTCCTTACTACTAGGCAGGCAATACCAGCTGTGCCCCGCGACTTCGTTCGCGTGGATGTCGTAAGATACACAATATACTAAAATAACAGCCACCTTTTAATAAAGCTACTCGTCCCCCGACCCGTCGCCAACCGTCGAGTTGAATCGCCCGCCCTCGAATCGCTATTATTTCGTTTTCGCTTAGTGTTCTTTCTGACCTTATTATTTTTGCTCGGCTCCTAAAGGTTGTAGCGTGATGATAAATAAACTATAACTATCCTTGAGAATTGGGCTACCAAATGCAAACAGAATTTTTGAAATCCGACTTTTTGTTCACAATTTTATGGGTTTTAATTTTTTGCGCTTATAGGGTTCCCCTATTTATTTTTTAATTATATTTATTTTTATTCTAAAATAAAAGGAGCCTATGTTACCCGTCGTAATATCAGCTATCTGCCTAAGGAAGTTCCGTCAAAATCGGCCCAACCGTTTCGGAGATTAGCTGGAACAAACAGACAGACAGACAAAAATTTTAAACATTGTTTTTATGTTATAAGTACCGTATATACGTTCATATGCATTTAGTAAAAAGTTGTTATTTTGGCATTACAAACATACACTTCAATTTTATTTATTTGTATGTATAGGTATAGATGTATAGATAATTATAATCTGTCCTTACTTTCCTAGACGAACACTCGGCCTCATAGCTCCCAGCTGTCACGCCCCAACCTCACACTTATTATGCATGAAACACAAATACCTCAATAAAGTTCTTCAATAAAACAAAAGAGCCACGAATAATAGCATCACATATCAGTGACAGACGGCACGACGTTTACTCAAGCGGGGTCTAAACTACCTCAGAAACGTCCGCGTGGACATAACTACCAACATAGAATGGCGGGGAGCGTGAGCCGCAGGCGAAGCGTGCTGTCTTCATCATAGCGGTCTAAGTGACCATTAAAATTCATTTTTAGAGCCGGCGGTGTTGTGGCGGACGCAGGGTTAGGTCGCATGTTCATTGCGTATGCAAGTTGCTTGTGTTTTGTCTTTTGTAGTTTGTTAGTGTTGTGGGTATAGAGACCCGAAGCCGAATTCTCGTAACTAAAAATGTTCAAAATCTAGTCGCAGTCTCATCTCAGCGACAATCAAATGTCAAAAATGTAGGGAAATTATGGTATTTTTGACACATTGAGACTGAGACTAGATTGTGAATGTTCTTAACATTATGAGTATTGCCCTCTGGTTGTGTTTGTGTATGGCCACCTGCTAGACTACTGCTGTCATCGCCCGAGAGCAAAAGTGCACTCTAAGGTAACGTTTAGGTTATGACACACCGGTATTGTGTCGATGCATATTTTTGGGTAGAAAAAACCATCTAGCAATACCTAAATAAAAGTCTATCAAATAAATTCATAACATCACGCCTTGTTTCCCCGAAGAGTTAGGCAGAGGTGTACATAAAAATAAATTCATCACGAATTAAGTTTATGATTGGCACTGACACTGACAAAAGTGTGCTTTCACAAAGTGAAACGTTTGCACATTGGTCAATAGTTAATTTCATCATTGAAATTAATTAACACAAAAGTTTAAGCTATGAATTACATTTTATTCTCCTCAACGTCACTAAATTAAACACAAACAATAGAAAAACCAAACCATATCCTTTTCACACATCATTATACTATTATAATTTAATATTAAATACTGAATTATTATAAATCAATTATTACCGCTGATAACAGCAGATAAAAACACTAATAAATAACTATAAAAATAACTACATTTAATTAAACAACTGAAGTCTTCATTTTGATCTCTTTTGTTTTATTTAAAACTGGGGTGATTTATTCAGAATTAAAATAATATGTACGTAAATAACAACTTATACCTAATTAATGAATTACTTCGGTACACCTGATTTGTTTTATCTTGATTAATGAATTACTTCGGTACACCTGATTCGTTTTATCTTGATTAATGAATTACTTCGGTACACCTGATTCGTTTTATCTTGATTAATGAATTACTTCGGTACACCTGATTCGTTTTATCTTGATTAATGAATTACTTCGGTACACCTGATTCGTTTTATATTGATTAATGAATTACTTCGGTACACCTGATTTGTTTTATCTTAATTAATGAATTACTTCGGTACACCTGATTTGTTTTATCTTGATTAATGAATTACTTCGGTACACCTGATTTGTTTTATCTTGATTAATGAATTACTTCGGTACACCTGATTCGTTTTATCTTGATTAATGAATTACTTCGGTACACCTGATTCGTTTTACTTGAGCCTGAAAATGAAATTCTTTCCATTACGTATAAAAGATATAGAAACTTCTGCAACAACCTTCTGAGAAAAATAAAAAATGAATATGATAGAAAAGAACTACAGAAAGCAGGCAAAAATAGTAAACTTATTTGGAAATTTATAAAAACAAATACATTTAGAACAAAACAACCTGAACCTCCACTTGACTTATCGACAATAGAGAACAACCCAATTGAATCAACAAATAAAGTTAATTTCTATTTTTCTAACGTAGGCAAAACTTTAGCAGAAAAGACCATACAATCTAGAAGTTCTTTCCCTCAAAGCCAACCTAAAACTTTCCCCACACTCAAATCATTTGTCTTACTAGATACGGATGTCGATGAAGTACTAACAATTATTTCTGGATTAAAGGACGTTTGCGCGGTTGGGTGGGACAACATATCAAACAACATACTTAAACATTTCAAATACCTACTTGCTCCGCCACTAACTCATATTTTTCAGTTATGCTTAACTAATGGTATATTCCCTAAGTTGCTTAAAAAAGCAGTGGTTACTCCTATATATAAATCTGGTGACAAAAAATGTGTTAACAACTACAGAACCATTTCAGTTTTAACAGGGCTCTCCAAAATCCTAGAGAAGATGATTAATATTAGATTAATGAAATACCTAGAAGATAACAAATTGCTTTCAGATAGACAATTTGGCTTTAGGCCCAATAAATCAACTAATCAGGCAGTTCATCAAATGACGGATTATATAACAACTAATTTGGATAAGGGCTTGCACTCCATTGGGATCTTCCTAGACCTCGCCAAAGCATTTGACACAATTTCCTGCCCTTTATTATTGGACAAGCTTGAAACACTCGGAATAAGAGGAATAACGCTCTCACTACTTTCTGATTATCTTAGTGACCGCAAACAATGTGTCAAAATTGGTCAGTACGTTAGTTCTGAGCTTCCAAATAGTAAATACGGAATACCACAAGGTAGTATTTTGGGTCCTACTTTATTCCTAGTATATATAAATGACCTGTGCAGCTTAACACTCCACAATGGTGTCATAATGTCTTATGCAGATGACACAGCTCTATTGTTTTCAGACAAATCTCGAGATGAGGTGTATAAACAAGCCCAGAACGGTTTTAATATAGTGTCTAATTGGCTATATGAAAATCTCCTAACACTAAATGCAGAGAAAACCAAACAAATTTTATTTACTATGAAAAATACTAACCTGCCAACTACTAACATAAACATTTATGCGCATAAGTGCGGCACGTATGCTGACGTTGCTTGTAATTGTCCTACTTTAGCAAAAGCCGATCATATGAAATATCTTGGTGTAACGATTGACACAAATTTGAATTTCCGTAAACACATTGATTTGTTATGCAGTCGAATGCGTAAATTGATATACATTTTTAAGAATTTACGATATATATCGGACTACAAATTGATTAAACAGGTCTATTTAGCTTTGTGTCAATCCATTCTCACTTATTGTATAACTTCATGGGGTGGGGCTGCTAAATCAATTCTACTGCCATTAGAACGTGCGCAGAGAGCTATCCTTAAGGTAGCCACCTTTCGCCCATTTAGATTTCCCACACACGAGCTTTACACGGCATGTAAGGTTTTAACCGTGCGACAACTATTTATATTGAATATAGTACTGCACCAGCATAGCAGACTTCCTTATGTCCCAATACCTATAGATAAGAGAAGAAAAGACTTAGTTTGCATAAAGCCTCAAACTAGACATACTTTTACAAATAAGTTTTATGTATTTTTAGGTCCGTTCTTGTATAATAAAATCAATAAGTCTCTAAGTATATATAGTGTAAATTGTAAAAAATGTAGTGAAATGTTGAGTGAATACTTAGCGAAATTTAATTACTCAGACACTGAAAAATTGCTAGAAGTAATGCAATAAGTTTATTAATGTTAAGTCAATTTTTATTTTAAAATCTAATTATTATGTATCAATGCTAGCTCTATGTTCAGTAACATAATGGTCCACTAAAGTACTCAGCGTTGTTAAGTGATGGCCTGAAACACAGGTTTGAATAAACCTACATCAGGCAGGTCACTATTGAATTCAGTAGGCCTTTAACCAATATACTTATATATAAGTTATACACTAGATTTATTTTAGGCATAGTTTAATATTTTCTTCATAATATTAATATTTAACTTTGTAATGATATAACTTCTATGTAATTTATACTTATGTCAACTTATGTGTGAACTTATGAATAAAATTATTCTTATTCTTATTCTTATTCTTATTCTTATCTTGATTAATGAATTACTTCGGTACACCTGATTTGTTTTATCTTGATTAATGAATTACTTCGGTACACCTGATTTGTTTTATCTTGATTAATGAATTACTTCGGTACACCTGATTTGTTTTATCTTGATTATTTTGTAAAAAGGTATTTTAAATAGAGCTGAATATTGTTGTTCCTTTTACCCAATTGCGTCAGAAGGGGATTCTGTTTTTACAAAAGTTTTCTGCAAAAGGAACAAAGCAAAACTTTTAATAATGATTAAAGTTTTGAACATGTCACTAACGCTTTGCAATTGTGTTGTTTTGAGATGCTTCTCAATCACGTATTACTTAACCACCATTATATTACAGACCCCACATCTAACACATCACTGTAAACGACACGTTAATATCACGCAACTACAATAAATCAGCACTTTGAACTCTGCTCATCACATAATTACTTAATGGTGCGGATATCAGTTAAGGAGTAAACACATTTGTACGCATGTCGTTGTAGGTGCGGGGGGTCGCGTCGCAGCGCGGAGAAGGGAGCAGTGACATTAATAACAAGAAATGCTGTTACCCACTAGCAATAGACATGTTTTGTGTGGTACTTACACGCATCCGTTTTTCAGTTTGTGGGAACAAAACTTGGTAACAGCATATTATGTCACCGTTAGGGTTTCCTGACAAAATAAAAATCTGGCTTGTTACTGCTGGAAAGCAACGCGTCTAGGTAAAAGGTAAAGTAAAATACACTTAATTTCAAGGCTGTGTCACACAGCCTTGATCACGTAAAGAAAAGATACATCAGTACATGTCAATGAAGTTATTTCATACTAATTAATACTTATTGTACCTGGAATGAATGATCTCTATATTTGTTACAATTTAGGTTATTATTCCATGGCGGGATTTATTTAACGTCACACTATATTCGAAAACCAAACCCAATCGCAAAGTGATTAGACACCTTCAAATATTTCAGCAGCAAAACATAATAGAGTCACGTCTATATTTAGTGCACTGTAAGCTATCCAGTAACTCGCGCCAGTAGCTCGCCAGCCGCGGTTACTTATCGCTCACTCGATCGGTTGCGGTGTCGGAACACGCCATGGCTTTTATCTGCCCATCCTTAGAGGTCGCTAGTTTAGGATGCAGTCGTTTGTGGGAAGGTATTTTGGAAGGGAAGTGTGGGATTACGTTTTAAGAATTTGTTAGGCCCTCGGTCTTTGGATAGGAGTGTGAGTGTGATTTTAAGGATATGCATTATCCTTGGACTGTAATTTTAAGGATATGCATTATCCTTGGACTGTAATTTTAAGGATATGCATTATCCGTGGACTGTAATTTTAAGGATATGCATTATCCTTGGACTGTAATTTTAAGGATATGCATTATCCTTGGACTGTAATTTTAAGGATATGCATTATCCGTGGACTGTAATTTTAAGGATATGCATTATCCTTGGACTGTAATTTTAAGGATATGCATTATCCTTGGACTGTAATTTTAAGGATATGCATTATCCTTGGACTGTAATTTTAAGGATATGCATTATCCTTGGACTGTAATTTTAAGGATATGCATTATCCGTGGACTGTAATTTTAAGGATATGCATTATCCGTGGACTGTAATTATAAGGATATGCATTATCCGTGGACTGTAATTATAAGGATATGCATTATCCGTGGACTGTAATTTTAAGGATATGCATTATCCGTGGACTGTAATTTTAAGGATATGCATTATCCGTGGACTGTAATTATAAGGATATGCATTATCCGTGGACTGTAATTATAAGGATATGCATTATCCGTGGACTGTAATTATAAGGATATGCATTATCCGTGGACTGTAATTTTAAGGATATGCATTATCCGTGGACTGTAATTTTAAGGATATGCATTATCCGTGGACTGTAATTATAAGGATATGCATTATCCGTGGACTGTAATTTTAAGGATATGCATTATCCGTGGACTGTAATTATAAGGATATGCATTATCCGTGGACTGTAATTTTAAGGATATGCATTATCCGTGGACTGTAATTTTAAGGATATGCATTATCCGTGGACTGTAATTATAAGGATATGCATTATCCTTGGACTGTAATTTTAAGGATATGCATTATCCGTGGACTGTAATTTTAAGGATATGCATTATCCGTGGACTGTAATTTTACAAGTTGAAAACCGGCCCAGTGTGTGACGGACCACGCACAATGAAGGGTTCCGTAGTTGGGATGAAGAAAGAAGAGACAGAATTATCCCAAGAGCAAACTTAATACTGTAGTTGAGAATATGGTCTGCCATATATTCCAACTGCAAATATATGTTTGTACGTACAATATTGAGAGATTTACTGTGTTATTTAAAGACCACCGACTTGTTATAGGTTTTCCTGTAGTACAGAACTAGAGTCTGTATCTTTTTCAAAATTTCCATATAATTACGTAACATTTCCTTGTTTGGGTCACAGAAATTGATATATGTACCAAATTTAAACTTAATCGGTCCATTAGATTTGGAGTAAATTTGCAGTGATACACGGGTAGACGAACAGACACACAAGTAATCTTCAAGGATTTCGTTTTGAGTTACGGAACCCTAAACACATTATGATTTTAGTTGCAGAGTCGACAATTGACTTTAAGCTGAGTGTAAAGATTAGCTCACTGACAAACAAGCTCGCTTACATATTACTTGTACATACTTAACGAGCAAAAACGTGGTGTTTAGTAGAACTTGACATTAATGCTATAAGAATCATTTGACACGATGTCGGATTACAAAACGGATGCAGCGAGCCATGCCAACACTTCTACAGAAACCACATCACAAAGTTATGTCTGCAGCAATACAGCTGGGTGTTGACAGACATGGAAATATATGAATGTGTGTAGAACTCACGCTTTTTCTTCTTTCTAGGTTAAACGCGCGTCAAAGGATACGAGGCGTCTGATTACAAAGTAAAAACGACCAGAAAGCTCACCAGTATCATCATTTATATATTATCTTTTACATATGCACGTATGTATGACATTATAACAATTTTTCTTTATTTCACGGCAGCTGCATATTAAACATACGTCTAAGTCAGTCTGCGGACACGAAACCAGCGGCGGCCGAGCGACGGCGATAGCGGCGGCCGAGCGACGGCGATTGCGGCGCGGCGGCGGCGTAAACAAAAGTATAGTATTAGGGTGCATTTCCACTGAAGCAGAGACGAGCGGTGCTGAGCGGAGACGTGCGTGAATCAACCAATCACAATAGTTGAAATCCTCTTCGCGTCTCTCTTCTCGTTTGTGATTGGACGATTCCTGCACGTCTCCGCTCAGCTCCGCTCGTCTCCACTTCAGTGGAAACGCACCTTTATGAAGAGATGCGCACGAAACGGGCGAGCGAGCGATGCACGGGCGGTGGCGGCGCGCTGGCGACGGGAACAAACTTGTTTGATTTCGCCGCTCGACGGCCGCTACTTCCTGCTGGATCGACCGCCAGTTTCGTGCCCACCCGAAGCCCGCTGCCGGATCGCCCCGCCCCGCGCCGCTCCGCAATCGCCATTGCTCGGCCGCCGCTGGTTTCGTGCCCGCAGACTAACACCCAGTGTAAGACTGACAGATATTCCGAATGAAGGACTGCCTTAGTCTAGCTTTCAAGCAGAAGTTTTTATTTAGCCCTTTATGCAGGCAGTTTGTTAAAACGACAACTCTGTTTTACAAATAAAATACTTCAATGAGTGTGCGTCATCGTGTATAAATGATAAATATTTTTTTTTTAATTTGTTTATACAAACACCTTTACACGTCAAATATTTTTTTTTTTAACTAGATGAGGCCGGCGTATCCTATCTGACTACTCTGAGAAGAAAGGCCAAAACAAACTCCGAGTAACCAAACGAGTATGTGTAAGTAGTGCACCTTCTGATGCTGTAAGCTCTGTGCTCTCATTAACACAGCTCGAATTAGTGCCGCTTGCAGCTAACGCGCTCTTCTAGCATTACGCCTGTGGTTCCCGACGGGGCAGGCAGACGTGTAGGACGCAGGTGGTGATTTATCGACATTTTATAATAACAGGGCTCATGAGGTTTCATTTTGCAATATTAGGAGAAAGGTAGCCGTTTTCCTCTTTGCACACATATAATACAATAACATATTAATCTGTTTGTCAAACAAAGGTCCAATATTTAATGTTGATCGTTCAGTTTACTGCTTTCAGCAACCAACATTTCAATGAAGCAACCAAAACGAGTCAATCGTAATATTGCTGTTAAACTTCGTCACTTCTACACAATACTAGGGACGGATAACCCAGCTCATAAGTTACCGGCAATCAAACTGGAACGCAGTCTGTCTTACAGCACTCATTACACAAACATGCAAGTTACTTCAAAGTCCATCCGCCAAATATCAAAGTGATGCAAGTACGTATTAATATTCAGCAGTGTTTCAACTGACAGCCGACGGGCGGGGCGACCGGGGCGACCGGGGCGAGCGGGGCGCATGAGGCGAATGGGGCGCTTGCATCCTTCGCGATGCAAATGTCTGCCCGCGGCGCCGGCGACTGATTGCCTCACAGACCCACGGGACAGACGGATTACTGCAATTATACACTCATTTGTTGCTATTTACAGATGGATGGAGACTGTTCTCATGTTTTAATTGATATCTACAGTACAAGGAAGATTGAAGTGTCATGTAGTCGATTTTGAAGTCAGTAAGGATGAGTTTTGAGTGATGGTTCTGATGAACGCTCCCCTTGTTTTTATTAATGTCATTGCAAGAATATTTTGAATTGGAATGAGTAATAACTGGCGTTATGATTATTTATTGTTTTTATTGCATGGATGGAATTGTGAACGTTAACAATTGTTACATGATGAATTAGAATTCAAAAGCAATAGGAAATCTAGGGTAGCTTGGCACCAAAGTGTGTTAAATAGATAAGAAAATATGGAATGTAGGCTAATTAATGTAACAGATACTGAAATAAAGTAAATTGTTTCCGACTTCTTTTATTAGTAGCGCGGGATTGTATCACCGCTGTCACAATTGTTTCAAAGCTAAAAAAAAATAAAAAAATAAACTGTTCTCTCGTCCGGCAACACTGTACTGTCATTTAGTTTAAAGCTAGTTATTCTAAACCACCCTATTTAGGGGAAACTTCAGTAGGGATGGGTTGGGAGGCCTGTCTCGGAAAACGAGCTTCGTATAATTATGATAGAACTTCACTTAAGGTAAGTTCGTTTAATCACATAATTATACTTACTCCTTCTCCGAGACATAACGAGTAGATGTTTGAAGTCAGTCAGGGTTGTTCATGGGTTAGTAAATACTGGGTTGTAATAATAAGGTATTTATTACGATCACAGAATTCTTATAACAAATTAAAAATAATCAAATGAGATCAACAAAATCAAGCCATATTACTTACAGTGTTACTTATTACATCACTGAACACAGTTGGTTCTTGAATGACAGGCCTGTTATAATGTCTAGCGAAAGTGGCCGAGTCTTGAGACCACCCAGCTGTTGTTTGTATTTGGTCTATGCTGATTCCAGATCTTTTATCAGCTGATGTGGAAGCATGTCTAGTGCTGTGTGCTGTGAAAGTATTCACATCAACGCCAGACTCATGTAAAGTTGTTTTAATCCAGCGACTTATAGTTTGAGTTAAGGTGCTATGATGTGGCTTTTTGAAGGTTATGGTAATAATATTAATTATAATATTAGCTTATCAGTATCTCTTCTCAGTGGTTTAGTTCTGTTAATATAACATGTTACAGTAGGACAAATCTCAATTCTATTTTCAAAGGTTTTAAGGTGTAATAGTGGCTGAAGGCTGCCTGTTTTGGAGGTTTTATTATGTCTGGAATGTGTATCTGAATTCCATCATTCCTAACTTTAATATTTTTAATATTAATTAAAGATAAAGTTTGTACTCTATGGCCTGTAGTAAGGGCAAGAATAGTTACCACTTTTTTTGTTAGTTTTTCTAAACTTATTTCTTCATTGGGGTAAAGATTAGCTAAATATGTTAATACAACTGCAGGGTCCCAAGTGAGATTATACTTTGGGGCAGGTGGTTTTGTACGGTATACTCCTCGCGTGAATCGCTTGATCCTTTCGTCAGATCCAATTGTTGAACTAACTAACAGCGAAAGGGCAGATCTGGTAGTATTTATTGTACCATATGAGGCTCCAGATTCAAAGGATTCACTTAAAACTTTCAAAATATAGGGAATGGAAGCTTCATAGCTGTCTATGTTACTTTTCTTACAAAATAGCCACCAAGATGTTAAGGATGAGTCATACTGTTTCATGGAACTATTAGACAGTGAATTTAACATAATTTGAAGGGCTTAATTTGGTGTGCCTCTTCTTATGTATGCCTCGCCGAGAGCAGCCCTGCAGCCAGGGTAAGTTGATGGTGGAGGGGGTGGCTTTTTCTGAAAGGAGAGGATAATAACTTTATATTTGGACCAAAGATTAATAATTTCTTAGTTAACAATGAATCGATTTTTTATAGGATTAAACATTTTTTTTTTGCTTTACACAAAAACTGTACACATCATAAAATAAACTAAAATATCTTCCAACTTCCGGAAAACGTATTACTATTACGTGTCTGCCAGAACTCTTAGTTTTTCCTTAACGTAAGGAACTGAGATCGTAACATCCTCTTTTTATATTCCAACTCATGCATTCTCATTGTGAGTAATTGGAGCACTGGCTGGCTGGCTGGCTGGTTTGGCCCAAGATTGGCACCCAATGTTCGCCAGTTTGGCAATGTCTTGGCTTGCCAGTAAGCCCGCACTTGGCACGCTCACTCAGCTACTGAATCTTAAGTAAAAATCGCTTCGGCGAACCTACATGCCACTTGATTGCGTTTAAATTTAGACGTAGTTTAAGCAATTTAGGGATATCGCTCGGAATGGCTGAGATTGAGATTATTGTAGTTTGTTGACTGTTGAATTAAAGATTTAAGGAACGCGTGTTAAATGCTCCTTTTTTACATTGCTTTAAGAGAAAAGTAGTTATATAACAAACACAATGTCACAAGTTGAAAGCAAAATAGTAAACACAAGTGTCACTTTGTAATGTTATCTCTGTACGAGTTCCGCTCCGCATCCTCAGTAGGAACACCTTTGTAGTGTGTCTGCAATTACCACTCACGTCGCGCCCAAAGGGTGAATATCAATTTGGTTCGTATTAAGGTTTTAATAAACCGTGAGCCTTCAAAATTACACTCCACGAGAGCAGAGTACACGGTGTAAATGTAAATGAGGGGCTGCCACGTGTTTGGGTCCCTATAAATAACGAGTACCCAAGGGTCCCGTCTTTGGGCCCGCGTACATCTAATTTTAGATGCCCTACGACGCACCTGGGCCCCTGATTAATGGGTTCCGTCTATTTTGTTGGGATATTTAAATACCTGTCTAGTATTTGACGGCATCTTTAGCAACCCCCGTGAAGACAAGTGGCAGGAATTTAATTGGCGCTTGTTTTAATAAAAGTTGAGAAGTTATGTGGAAGCTTCCCCTGCCTAATCGAGGGAGTCATTTTGTTGATTTATGGAATAATGCTTTTAGATACAGATAGATAGAGAAGTACAATGGATATGATTAATGGTAAGGTAAGTCATATCTACATAAATCAAGTCGAGATACTCAGGTTTCATAAGGCTTCGTGTCTACATCAAATTCCAAGTTTACCAAGTTGTGATCAAAATTGCGTTGAATTTTCCGCTTTTAGAAACCAAGGCTCAAAGGCATTGACATAAGAGTATCTACATTTGCTTTCGTACATGAGTATTCTCATTTTAATATCGATGCGTACAAATGAGTGCCCAATCTCGTGCGCTGTCACCGAGTTTCCCGGCGCGGCTTAAGTCCCGACACAAACAGTGTTGCATCCAATTTGCACCGCCTCCCCTCCCCCGCTCGCAAACCCGCATGGATAATCATTATATTTACTAACATGAGGCTTAACAAAATATTCATAATCATGTGCTTTTTCAAATTTTGCATGGTTCTATCTAATCTAATAAATATAAATAAATTCAACAGTGTGTGCTCAAGTTTGTATCCGGAAAGACTGTCGACTTCTTTACATTTTCGTGACAGTTCTTTGCGCCTGTCAAATTATCTGTCGAATAATTTGTTATTTGGGAGTAATTTGTACACTCAATACAAGGAGCAAGACATATTAATCTTGAATTTGAAGAAGAAATTAAAGTTCAAACTAATCATAAATAGTTTGGCCTACTCATGAATGCGGTCATCATTTCAGTTTGCTACCTAACCGGTCGCCCATTTCGTTGCTTAGCTGAGGGTCTAAACACATTCTATAATTCACATATTTTAAAAGCGACATGTATGAATCAAAACCGAAGTCAGAAAGCTCATCCGCTATCGCTGTCTTTTACAAAATACAAGTAAGTTCGTGTTCGAAATGAATACGGAGACAGTACACACCCTAAGGAAAGAAAAGCAATTTCCAATGAAGATCATCTCAAAAATGTCATGTGTGTTTCGTCCCATACAACCCCATTCTGTCCGCCCAGATTGCACCATTTCGTTATCTGTCCTACGCCATGGATTATTCACGATACTTTATGAACACCATGTGTATAAATATTGCCAACTATAATTTGTTTCTCCCCTACTACATAAGAAAAGAATTGAATATTTGCATTATGTGTTTTTATTTATTTTTGAGCCTCGTCGTCTTTCGTTCATTTATTCGTACTTTAGCGTCGTTGCATTTAGAATGGAAATTTTCTGTGTGTGTTTTGTACTTTTTGTTATGAGCATTAATTTTATTTAGCGAGCATTTAATTCAAGATGGTCGCTTCTGAACAATTGAATTTTAAATTGCTAATTCAATTTTTTTTTTCAACAATGCTACTGTAGAATTTTTCTTTGTTCTGGATGCGTTTATTAAATATAATTATTTGAAGAGCTAAACTAATAGTTTCAGTAGGCTGTACATTTTCTGATTTCGCTTCTTTTACTCACAAATTCTGATAGGTGACTCTTACAATTTCAAAGATATACGCCACTCATTGTTGCCACGCAAAAAAAGCGGAATAAGACACTTTCACATCTCTGTCACAACAATCGCACTCAAATTCCATATTTCAAACATAACAATAGGAGAATACAAGCAGCGCAAGAGAAAAACAACCCAGCAATCTGTAACAATATCTTTGGTGTAATGTCTACTGGGTATATATACTGGGTATAATGTGAACGACAAAAAGACGGTAATGGCTGCGACAAGCGTCGCTCGTGATTTATGTCGTGTCGCGTTTTGTCGCGGGCTCGGAGCACTCAGTGCCGTCACACGCGACGCGACAGACATCAATCATGTTGGGGGATGTTTATTGAGCGAGTTGACCTGCTGCACTTTTGGGGGTTATGAGGTTTAATTATTTATTGGCTTTTGCTGCTGTGTTTGTGGCTTTTATAGGTACTACTAGGTACTACAGTCTACATTGAATCTATACAAATAAATAAAGTTGAATTTTCTGTTTATAATGATAAAATAACAGCTTTTTACTAAATGCATATGAAAGTATATACGGTACATATAACAACTTTTATCTGTCTGTCTGTCTTTCTGTCTGTTTGCTCCGGCTAATCTCCGAAACGGCTGGTTTGATTTTTTCGGGACTGTCAAATAGCTCATTTTGTTACAAGTAGTAACTTAGGCTACTTTTATTTTAGAAAAAGAATTAGGGTTTAGCGCAGAAAATTAAAACCCATTAAATTATGAACAAAAACCCAGATTTGAAAAATTGAAATAATTTTTCAAATCTGGGTTTTTGCGATTTGAACACCATGTCCTTATTGCAGGACATGGTGTTCAAATCGCAAAAAAGATGCATTAGAGCTATTACCGGGATAAAAATAACTGACAGCTGCAAACCTTATTTTGTATTGTTAAAAATAATGACTTTACCTTGCTTGTATATATTTGAGACTGCTTTATTTGTTAAAAAGAACATGCATCTATTCAGAAAAGCATCTGAGAATCGCTGTAAAATGATTAGACAAGTATATAGACATGAATTATGCGTTCGACCATCAAAGACCGCCTTGATGCACAACAGCATACTTTGCGTGGCCCCAAAAATATTTAATAAATTACCGAATGGAATTAAGGACTTAAATATTATTCAATTTAAAAACAAGTTAAGACATCTGTTATTGGAAAAATGTTATTATACTATCGACGAATTCCTTAATGATAAACTGTAAGTTACTTGACATTGATATTTATTTAATTTTGACAATTTATTATCTTTACTTCCATTCATTATTTATAAATGTATACTTAATTGTTAATGTTTTGCTTGTTTTTTTTTCTGTCTTATGTTGTGTTTTGTTGTAATTATTTTATTTTAATATGTTGATTATTCTTTTCTATAACAATTACTAATTGTGAATGAGTGTACACCTTTAAGGTAGATTTTTGAGGAACTATTTATTATTTATTTATTAAGATCTCATGTAAAAATGTACCAAAAATCACACCAATAAACGAATTTGAATTTATTTTTGCATTTGGTAGCCCAATTCTCGACGTTGGTTATTGGCTATATAACATCACGCATTAACCCTAAGGAGCTGAGCAAAATGAAGAAAACCAGTACGAACGCTAAGCGAAAAACGAAGAAGTAATAGTGCGGGTGGGCGAAGCGATGCGACGGGGTGGGTCGGGGAACAACAAATGTTACGGGGATGAAGTCGCGGGCAGAAGCTAGTCATAAATATGACGTGTGTTGTAAGGAGTAAGCGTCGCGTAGGGCCTACTATTGTAAGTATACTTCTAGCTTACTAGTTATCTCAAACAGAATGAGTTGAGTAAATCTCCTGGTACATAGGTACTGGCAATAATCTAAAATTCATTCGATCATTCAATTTGATGTAAACATAAAAGTTATAAGTTTTAGTTTAAATTAACAAAATCAACTGATGCTGTGCCCCGCTACGAATATACTATGACTTCACGATTCCATTAACTTATGCCAATAGAACACATAGTTACGTGAGCGAAGCCGCGGGCACAGCTAGTGTAAATATAAAAGTGTCACCTTTCGACTTTGCGCCCTTCAATAAACGTGAATTAATGTAGTCGACTAGTGTATTATTGCCATTCGATAATTATGAGCTACATATTGTAAATCTGAAGCCCCATTCGCGTTTTTAAAAACGTTCAAAATCTATTCGCAATCTCATCTCAGCGACAATCAAATGTCAAAAACGTGTCAAAAATGTAGAGAAATTATAGGTATTTTTGACATATTGAGACTGAGATCAGACTGTGAATGTTATTAAAATTACGAGAATTGCCCCTCAGGCTGTGAATGTTTGCCGCGAGAAATCGCAGCACGGCGGACAGAGCTCCGGCAGGATCTCATGGCGGCATGGAGAGTGCGATTGTCGCAACCCAGCGCTGGGCACGCCACAATTGCGGCGATAAGTCCCCTCTTTGAGGAGTGGCTGGAGAGGCGCCACGGCGTCCTCACCTTCCGCCTGACGCAGGTCCTCACCGGACACGGGAGCTTCGGGAGGTACCTGTTCCGGATAAGGCGGGAGGAAACGCCCGGGTGTCACCACTGTGTGGATCGCCCGGAGGACACGGTGGAGCATACGGTGGAGGTCTGCCCGGCTTGGGCGGAGCACCGCCGTGTCCTCGCGGAAGCGATCGGTGGCGGCGATCTCTCGCGTCCGGCCCTGGTCCAGGCCATGGTACGGAGCGAGAGTGCATGGGAAGCCATTACCTCCTTCTGCGAAGCAGTAATGCTCGTGAAGGAGGAGGCGGGACGCGTGAGGGAGAGGCAAGCTTTGCACCCTCACGCCCCTAGTCGCCGCAGGAGACGCCCTGGGCGTCGGGAATCGGCAGCCGATTCCCGGCCACCGTAGGCGCGGGCTTGCGGACGGCGAGCAATGGGTAGCTCGCCGTCCGGTAAGGACCAAGCCCGAGTCGACGGCGCGTCGTGTTCCACGCGCGCCTCAAAGAGATGTCAGCACTATTGACGGGGTCCGCTAGGGCCGATGCCAGCTAGGGTTGCGGGATGTTCGAAAGAGTTACCGTGGCCCCGGCACAGGCAACAGAAGGAACACGGGTGGGTTTTAGTCAGTAAAAGTCTGACACGCCCTCCCGCTCCGCCCAGAGCGGGAGAAGTCATTTGATGATTTCCCATCCACAAAAAAAAAAAAAAAAGGCTGTGAATGTTCTTAAAATTATGGGGATTGCCCTCAGACTGTGAATGTTCTTAAAATTACGGGAATTTCCCCTCAGACTGTGAATGTTCTTAAAATTACGGGAATTTCCCCTCAGACTGTGAACGTTCTTAAAATTACGGGAATTGGCCCTCAGACTGTGAACGTTCTTAAAATTACGGGAATTGGCCCTCAGACTGTGAACGTTCTTAAAATTACGGGAAGGGCCCTCTGACTGTGAACGTTCTTAAAATTACGGGAATTGGCCCTGAGACTGTGAACGTTCTTAAAATTACGGGAATTGCCTCTCTGTTGTCATCTAACTGATAGTGACAGATGACAACATAGGCTATAGGCCCCTGTCTACAAGTACGAGTATTCCTTGTTTAAGATTGTCTACTAGAAAATATTATCGAACTAAAATGTAACCATCGTTTACAGGTTTAATTAATTACTAAAACTACTTCAAGGAAATAAGGTCACAGCAAAGGTATCCATTTGTAGTTGCTAATAATAAGAAAGCATCGTGGAGCAAATAACTTGCCTTCTATCGATCGACTTCATTTACTACAGATTGATTAAAACATTCCGCGCGTCGCCTTTCCGAATCGTTCAGATAAAACAACATTTTTCCACCGACCGCTGGACGCCGTGACGACGACTTTCGGAGATGACAAACTTGCGTCTCCAGTCTACTTCTCACTTAACTCATCTTAATTAAAATTATAATTAACGAGTCGACGAACTATTAAATCCGCGCTTCTTAATGATAGCGCAACAACCACGCACACGCCACGCAGCCGCCCCGCAGCCGCCCCGCAGCCGCCGCGTGCCCGCACCGCGGCCGCATCTAGCTCAAATATTAATAACGGGTTATCTTTGTGCTGCTAATTAATCGCGTTGTTGAAATATTCAGCAACAACTTGAGCGTACAGTTTTATATTGATCAGCGCTGCAACCGCTCAGAGAATTATTAGCTGATGTTATGAACAAAGTTCGCGCCTGGGATCCAAACATTATTGGATAGTTGAGGATCTGTCTGTTGTGTTGTTTGTATAGTTGGGGTAACGTCTTCATCGTTAATAATATCAGCCCTTATTCGTCTACTGAAGAACATAATCCCAACAATGACCGCTGCAATCAAAAATTAAATATTGCGAAGCGTAGCGTATGATTGCAGTTTTATGTTATTTACAAAAAAGGTTATTATTACCAGAGAACTACATGGACTAAAACAAAGTTAGAAATAAATTAAAACTATACCAATATAATATGAATGAGTGAATTGTACATACGTTACATAATCACAGAGCACATCGGCCCGACGCCACAATTGTACATACGTTACATAATCACAGAGCACATCGGCCCGACGCCACAATTGTACATACGTTACATAATCACAGAGCACATCGGCCCGACGCCACAATTGTACATACGTTACATAATCACAGAGCACATCGGCCCGACGCCACAATTGTACATACGTTACATAATCACAGAGCACATCGGCCCGACGCCACAATTGTACATACGTTACATAATCACAGAGCACATCGGCCCGACGCCACAATTGTACATACGTTACATAATCACAGAGCACATCGGCCCGACGCCACAATTGTACATACGTTACATAATCACAGAGCACATCGGCCCGACGCCACAATTGTACATACGTTACATAATCACAGAGCACATCGGCCCGACGCCACAATTGTACATACGTTACATAATCACAGAGCACATCGGCCCGACGCCACAATTGTACATACGTTACATAATCACAGAGCACATCGGCCCGACGCCACAATTGTACATACGTTACATAATCACAGAGCACATCGGCCCGACGCCACAATTGTACATACGTTACATAATCACAGAGCACATCGGCCCGACGCCACAATTGTACATACGTTACATAATCACAGAGCACATCGGCCCGACGCCACAATTGTACATACGTTACATAATCACAGAGCACATCGGCCCGGCGCCACAATTGTACATACGTTACATAATCACAGAGCACATCGGCCCGACGCCACAATTGTACATACGTTACATAATCACAGAGCACATCGGCCCGACGCCACAATTGTACATACGTTACATAATCACAGAGCACATCGGCCCGACGCCACAATTGTACATACGTTACATAATCACAGAGCACATCGGCCCGACGCCACAATTGTACATACGTTACATAATCACAGAGCACATCGGCCCGACGCCACAATTGTACATACGTTACATAATCACAGAGCACATCGGCCCGACGCCACAATTGTACATACGTTACATAATCACAGAGCACATCGGCCCGACGCCACAATTGTACATACGTTACATAATCACAGAGCACATCGGCCCGACGCCACAATTGTACATACGTTACATAATCACAGAGCACATCGGCCCGACGCCACAATTGTACATACGTTACATAATCACAGAGCACATCGGCCCGACGCCACAAATCAAACGACTGATCAGTTTACCGAATGACACCGATTTATTAATAACATTATAATCGGGATAATAATTGATTCTAACGTTGCTCAACACATTCAATTATTATTACATGGATGTATATTAATTGGATTTTAGATCTGATGTTAGGTTTACATGTTAATCGGATACTGAAAGATTAATGTCAAATAGCACACCATTCAAAATATTTTAATGATGGTTTGAAATTGTTTTAGACTTCTGTTGGAATAATATTATGGTTATAATACTAATAAAGAATAAAAGAATGGCAGCGGCACAAATAAATGTTTCGTGTTGACCTGTCCGAGGTCTATTAATGATGATTCCGTTTTTTGTAGCCGTCACTTCATTTTTATAACTGCGAAAAGTAGAATGAAAGCAGTTCGGGGTTTTTAAGTTAAATAACAAAACATAAGCATAATGAGCCTCTAACGTTCCCACTACTGGGACACAGCCGCCTCTCTCTCCACTGTGCGCTTCAGATAACTAAAATGTTTGTAATCGCAGTCATAAAAAGGACGTCTTAGCTATAAAAACTGTATAATTATTTTAAGACCCATCCCACTTATGGCCATAAGACAAACACACCTAATATTAGTTGACAATATAGAAATGCTGACACATCCATTACCGGTTTACCGCCGCTTCACGAATGCAGAACAAGCACTAAACCAGCATTACCGCGGTAATCCGCGATGTAATCACGTTAACGTGTCATCGTGTTTTATTTAGGACCGGACGCACTGTTTGAACGGGTGACTATCGTTAATCCTAACTAATATTAGCATTTTGAGAGCTGTGATGATGATGAACTCGCGACACATAACTCGCGACACATAACTCGCGACACATAACTCGCGACACATAACTCGCGACACATAACTCGCGACACATAACTCGCGACACATAACTCGCGACACATAACTCGCGACACATAACTCGCGACACATTACTCGCGACACACAGCTCGCGGCCGATCGACGACTCGGCCACCGCTGCTCTAATTAGAAAGAGACCAACAGTTTCTCTGGGTTGTCTACTCAGCATTAGATTGGCCAAGAAGACCAAAGCTTCTTCTTCGACTAAAGTAGTAGTGTTATGCTATTTTTATGTTTTCTTAAACCTGGCTCCCGACGATCATATAAATCTTTCTTCAATGGTGGAATGCACCATTTTACAAAACCCATCTAAGATTTAAAAAGGTTATGATTAGGATCAATATTGCGAACTTCCTTTTTTTTCATAATACCGCAGCCACGTGTAAAAGATAATGTGTTTGGAAAGCGTTTTTTTCTAGTTTGGCTCTTAGTTTGTAGGCCATGGTTACATGTTATTGTTTAGGTTGACAGGCATAATGTTAGGAACATGCACATAGTGTTTGCTTATATTATATTATATTATTGCTCGTGCTGATATTAGTTTGCCAAATATCAATAATTCAGTATTTAAATTTTAATAGTATATAGGCTTTAAATGAATCCACATTTGCACATGTTACTATATCTACACATTTCATATATACATTTAGGTACCTACATATACATATACAGGGTGTACGGCACATCGACGCGCAAACTGTAACATGAATTTCGTGCGTGACTTTGGACACCTCAGCATAGAAAGTTTTTGTCTGTACAAAAAAAAAACCCTGTTCAACAAAACATTTTGACTGTGTAGTTATTGCACAAATAAAACAGCAGATTTTCTTCAGCAGAATTCATGGTTACAGTTACCGCGTCGACGTCTCTTACACCGTGTATAATTTTTTATGGTACACTATTTATATTTTTACATACACTTTAGAAAATCTCATATAACACTGACAAAAACTATTATTTTGGTCATATAATGTAGTCTCTTTGCATCAAGCTAACTTACTTGGTAACAAAATCCCACAGACCTGCGTAATGTCTAACACTTGCTTTCAAGCTAAAACTTACCTTCACATACAAACACTTAATCCAGATCTCAAAACGCCGGACTCTCAAAAAGACGTACATATTAAAACGCGTACATTTGCGTCTCGAGTGGCGGCAGACAGTGTTTACTGTGACTCTCGTCTTGTCTGTGTGTCTATCTGTGTGTCTGTGTGTCTGTCTGTGTGTCTGTGTGTCTGTCTGTGTGTCCCACTCAAGGAGCCATTAGCACTGAATGCGTAACTACAGCATTAAAATTCATCTCTATTGCAGGCGGCGGGTGGCACCGAGATGTAACTGCAGTTAAAGTAGAAATGTTTTAAAGAAGCTCACTTTTATTTTTGTAGCGCACGTCTTGTGGTTTTACGTGCCGTTTTCTGTTACTAGCAAAAACTGAAGCTTTTAAAAACTTTAAGTACTGAAGTTACTTCTTGCAGCTATAAGAAAGCTTTTGACCAATAATAATGTATGTCTATATTTTAATTTTTTTATTTTGGAATAATGTTTGTAACCTCTAAATGTTTTAATTAAAAGATAAAATTGTTTGGTACGTATTTATGACAAAAATAAGTACAGTGATCAAAATTGCTCCTTTTTATTTTCCGTAGACATAATTAACCGTAACTTACAAACGCGGCCCCATTTAACCGTCGTTAATTAACGGCAGTTAACCCTCCGCACTAAAGTACTGGCACTAAACAGCGCGCGTTTATCATACAAATGGATTTCCTGAATTAAATCCTCTCTGCCTGCCCACTATTAATTAAATGCCGTGATGCTTCACTGTTTTATATTTCGAGCGTGAAATTCACGTAATGGAACATTGGGTGGGTATAAACTGCGCGGTTTGTTCCGATTCTTGAGATTATTAAATTCATAATGTAGGATAATACTATATCGAATAAATTATTGTAAATACACGCTTTCTTTGAATCTTTGAGGAGAAATCTGAGGAGCTCGTGGCTAAGTAATAACAGCCGCATGGGTCGATCCATCAGGTTAAGCTACGCTTGCCGGGGTTGTCCGTGGATAGGTGACCATCTTTACATACCGAGACTCCTCCGTGCCTCGGAAAACACGTTAAGCCGTTGGTCCCGGCTGTCATTCGTAGATCTTTGACAGTCGTTACGGGTCGTCAGAAGACCGAAAGTCTGACAACCAGTCTTACTAAGGGGTATCGTGTTACCCAGTAACTGGGTTGTGGAGGTCAGATAGGCAATCGCTCCATGTAAAATACTAGTATTCAGCTGTATCCGGTTAGACTGGAAGCCGACCCCAACATAGTTGGGAAAAGGCTAGGCAGATGATGACACGCTTTCTTTGAATAACCCAAAGAGAAGGTGAATAACACTCTGCAGAGTATTGTTGTAGCAGCTGCATTCATACGAACCCCTTTCCTGAAACACAAAATGAGAGGGAACACATTTTGTCGAATAAAATCTATGTGCTAGGAGACGAATATATTGCTGTTATCTGTACACGATTTGAAATTGCAGAAAGCTATTATGGATTTCCTTGTGATTAAAAAGTAAACAATCACACCTTGCCTTAGAATCTGCCCTTCGTCCTTCCTTCCTCCTTCCTTCCTCCTTCCTTCCTCCTTCCTTCCTCCTTCCTTCCTGCATCCTTCGGAACCTTCAAACCAAAACCGTTAGTTGTCATCATGATTCGTAGCAGTGGGCTTTTAACGATTACTTCGTTAATAATAAAAACTCTGAATTAAAGGCCTTCTTACTATATGACAAAGACAATAAATAACGGCTGCACGGGTCGATCAATCAGGTTAAGCTACGCTTGCCGTGGTTAGTCCTTGGATGAGTGACCATCTTTACATACCAAGACTCCTCCGTGCCTTGGAAAGTACGTTAAGCTGTTGGTCCCGGCTGTCATTCGTGGATTTTTGACAGTTGTTACGGGTCGTCAGAAGCCCGAAAGTCTGACAACCATCATCTATCGTATTACCTAGTAACTGGACTGTGGAGGTCAGATAGGCAGTCGCTCCATGTAAAATACTGGTATTCAGCTACATCCGGTTAGGCTAGAAGCCAACCCCAACATAGTTGGGAAAAGGCTACGCAGATAATGATCTCATAATGCCTACGTCACCCTTCCTGTAATTATAAAAATAAAATGATTTGTATGACATCGGAAAAAAGAAAAACAGAGATAAAAACATTGTCTATTAATTAAAAATGCACGCTCCAATTGGTAACTTTTCACATAACGACCGACTCGTAGCGAGGTAGTGCCGTAGCGCGCAGTGCGTAGCAGCGTAGCAGCGTAGCAGCGTAGCAGCGTAGCAGCATAGCAGCGTAGCGGTGACGCTGATGGAAAATGATTCCTGTAATTTGATTAATTTACAGTTTCATTTTTATAGATGTTTTAAAATACGTAATAATTTCCAGTTTCAATGTATATTTTTGCTTTTGATATATGGGATGTTTTTAACAAGCTTTTGAAATCGATACATGCAATTAAAATGGTACGAATACCTCATGTTGACGACCCGATGTTGGTTACTGTGCTTGTAAAAACTGAGAAAACTATTAGTAGTACATCAGATAAAGAACTTAAAAACACTGCATCAGGCAGTGTTTTATTGCTTCTTGTTTAATACTATCAGCAGAGGAGTCAAAAATAACATAAATACATCTCAAAGAAACACAGACGTGATGGGTTATTTTTATTTAACCAAGTTTCCGGCGCGTCCTCCGCAACGTCATTTAGTATGATGACCGCCGCGCGCCGTTTGAAGCATTGAATGGTGGAATTTACTTGAAGCGCGTGCGAGCAATTTTCTGCAGTTACCGTGTTTTCTTCACAAATGTATGAAAGTTTAATCAGAGCTTTCAACGTGTACTGAAGGTTCCCTTTGATTTCTGGGATTTTACGTTACTCGGAGCCAGCGGGTAAATAAAAATGAAATGGAAGACAATTTTTAGTTTGTGTTCCGTTTTCTTTTTAACATGGTTGTAGTAAAAATGACAAAGATAATGCTGAAACTAACAGAAATACCCTTTGATGAAACATTCATTAATTAGATCACTAACTTATTATAAGTGCAATACTCTGCAATAGGTCTCGTCCATAACTCTGGTGATGTGTCGTAATTTCCTTCACGTTAACTAGAACGTCAATGCTGCTTGGTGGTCGAAATAATTACGACGGAAGCATTTTTCGACTAAGCTCAAATATTTAGCTAATGCTAAGATATTCCAAACCTAGTTGTCTGTACCTTGGACTAAACTGTACAGCTAGTTAGGTTCAACAGATGATGTAGATGTCAATGATCATCACAAGTCACTTTCTGTATCAGAAAAGACAACTAATCGCAACTAACTAAATATGAACATCTCCCCAATCAATAGCTCGTTAGTCAGAGCACTACTGACAGTACCGCGCCACGCGTAGGTAGGTACAGATGTGCCGATACATCTTAATTACATAAATTACCAAATATCAGCTGCACAGATCTGAGGCAGAGAGATGCGGATCTATTTATGTGTAGCAGTGTCTGGAGCCCCGGTTTCACTTGCGGAGGAGATTTAATTTGTAATAGGATCTCTTGTATTTCATTCTGGTCGGTGGTAATTCTTCATTAAGTTGAAAAGTTACTACTTCAATTGTCATTTGAATATAATATTATATTATGCAATATATAAATAGATGGCAATTTTATAAACAATGACCTGCTAAGTATTATCGCTTGTAATCTAGGTCTATTGTACTCTTTTATCACTGTAGATGAATAAATATTAGATAATTATGTTCTAACATAGTACTTTTGTGTGTGAAAATAAATCTACATAGCCACACACAAAAGCTGAACAATTTACTGCTATGCCAGTTAAAAAGTCAGTCTGATGTCCTGAGAATCTGATTTATTTAGGTAAGTCTATAAGCATATCACATCTAAAAACTTTTAATCTAAAACGATTCAACACACAGACAAACCTGCCAACGTTAATATATCACAATATTAATTAGGAGCGGCACAACCCGCTGTCGCTAATGTATATTAGGGGCGCTTCACATCCGTCCGGTGCGGTTCGGCGGCCGCGATGGGTGTGCATCCGTCGTAACTCGTGGGTAAAGCAATGGTCTCTTTGAGTGATCCGTGTGCCGTCGTTGACGTGTTTACACTTAGTGATGTAGGCACTACTTATGTAATAGCTGACCTAGTTAGTGGGTTGGTAGACGAGAGGTCGTTTTGTTTTAGTGTAGGTAGCTGTACTATAAGTACTGAAGAAAATTCGTCAATTTGGCAACCGTTTTGTTGCTTATCTGTTACTTATTTGTACTTTAAATCCGATAAACATCAATGTAGTACTTATACAGTTTGTATAACAGGTAACTTAAAAAATATCTTTTAAATAAATACTGAAAGAGAAACTTTTTCCCTCTTCAAGTCGATCCTCCAATTATTTTCCACCTCGTCCACACAGCACCCTGCACGGTCCCTTATATCAGCAGATCGTACATAGCGGTGCATCGCTAGTAAATCAGTCGTATCGCGCGGCCTCTAACGACCTCTCCCGATCGCGTCGATACGGACGGACGAACTAGAGGACGCAGCGATAATATCTCGACTGACCTTTATCTACAACGTGTTTTTTATTACAGCGACTGATTTCTGGGATTATGTCTTGATGCAACATGGATTCATTATAAAAAAAAAAAATTATATAATAACATTTTCAGAGGCCGAGCTTCGACCCTGTTCCCTTATTATTGCAAAGTTACCGGTGGGCTACTATTTTTTATCTACTATTTAAAAATGTAGCTTATATGTCAATCTATATGAATAAAGTAAAAGTAATTAAATTGATTGAATGTTCTTTGTGAATCCCTGTCCGTTGCGATATTGACGAAGATATGATGAGAGATATCTAGATAACGATAAAGATTATTCTGAGCAACAAAACAAAATATTTTACACTACAGAGCAAACATTACTTTCCTGAAAGATTTTACAAATTGATCTCCTCTCCCCCTACTTGCAAAACTCACAGAAAATCGACTTCACTAACAGATCAGACTTATCATGGTGGATAAATCCGAGAGCCCTTCTCAATAATCTTGACTGTGATCTGTAAAGACTTCCTCCATTTATCTACATGCACATCAATGTTCCACTCTAGAAAATTATACTATGTAGAGACGACAACACTAGAGTAAACGGAAACACTGGAAATACTAGTGTATTCCCAGAGTATTTTGAAACCATCAAATACCTAAATCGGAACATCGTAATTAGAAACTGTTTTTTTCCAAACAATCTAAACAGGAGGCCCATCTAGGTGTTGCCAATCAGCCGACTAGCTATAGTGACTAATTGAACATGATGTATTTTATTTAATTTTCTTGTAGATTAGGAACGTCATTAGTTATATATACAAAGTTTAATTAAGTGTCGTATTGACCTGCCCGCTCTGTATAAACCAGTCTGTGAATGACTGGAAATGCGTTTATATATTCAGAGACTGAAACAGAAATCCAATCTCCGAATCATCTCCATCTCCATCTCTGTATTCCATTTAGCTAACATGGCGATAATTACTGGTAAAATCGTCATCACCATAGAGAATATAGTCTTTGGTGATCACGAATCAATTGGGCTAGGTAACAAAGAAGCAAAATTTATGATAATTAATTGTCTGATAAAACTCATAAAGATCTCCGTTGGATCTGTAAGTTTGGAGTAACAGCAAGATTTTTGTAGCTTGATTTCCGAAACTCTCAGAACAAAAGTTGTTTGTTAAAACGTGAAAAAAGTATTCCTTGACGCTATTATAAAAGTATCGTATGTAAGATATTATGAGAAAGAAATAGTATATCATTCTTTCTTCTAAAATTATTATGTAACTGACAACATCCGCTGGGCAATGGAGAAATAAGTCCCTTATTGTATTACTTGACTTTAGAAATAAGTCCCTTATTGTATTACTTTTTTTTTTTTTTTTGTGGATGGGAAATCATCAAATGACTTCTCCCGCTCTGGGCGGAGCGGGAGGGCGTGTCAGACTTTTACTGACTAAAACCCACCCGTGTTCCTTCTGTTGCCTGTGCCGGGGCCACGGTAACTCTTTCGAACATCCCGCAACCCTAGCTGGCATCGGCCCTAGCGGACCCCGTCAATAGTGCTGACATCTCTTTGAGGCGCGCGTGGAACACGACGCGCCGTCGACTCGGGCCTGGTCCTTACCGGACGGCGAGCTACCCATTGCTCGCCGTCCGCAAGCCCGCGCCTACGGTGGCCGGGAATCGGCTGCCGATTCCCGACGCCCAGGGCGTCTCCTGCGGCGACTAAGGGCGTGAGGGTGCAAAGCTTGCCCCTCCCTCACGCGTCCCGCCTCCTCCTTCACGAGCATTACTGCTTCGCAGAAGGAGGTAATGGCTTCCCATGCACTCTCGCTCCGTACCATGGCCTGGACCAGGGCCGGACGCGAGAGATCGCCGCCGCCGATCGCTTCCGCGAGGACACGGCGGTGCTCCGCCCAAGCCGGGCAGACCTCCACCGTATGCTCCACCGTGTCCTCCGGGCGATCCACACAGTGGTAACACCCGGGCGTTTCCTCCCGCCTTATCCGGAACAGGTACCTCCCGAAGCACCCGTGTCCGGTGAGGACCTGCGTCAGGCGGAAGGTGAGGACGCCGTGGCGCCTCTCCAGCCACTCCTCAAAGAGGGGACTTATCGCCACAATTGTGACGTGCCCCTTATTGTATTACTTGACTTTAGAAATAAGTCCCTTATTGTATTACTTGACTTTAGAAATAAGTCCCTTATTGTATTACTTGACTTTAGAAATAAGTCCCTTATTGTATTACTTGACTTTAGAAATAAGTCCCTTATTGTATTACTTGACTTTAAAAATAAGTCCCTTATTGTATTACTTGACTTTAGAAGCGCCTTTAAATGTAAAAATGTTATTTAAATGTAAAAATAAAACTAATATCTTTATACCACCTATATTACTTAACGGTTTACCTCTAAGTCGTGTTGCACAATTTAAATATCTTGGTCACATTGTAACTGAGGATTTGAGTGACGAACTGGATATTGAGAGGGAGCGCAGGGCATTGTCGGTGCGTGGTAATATGTTGGCACACAGGTTCGCTCGGTGTAC
This sequence comes from Fissipunctia ypsillon, assembly GCA_947568875.1. NCBI lineage: Eukaryota > Metazoa > Arthropoda > Insecta > Lepidoptera > Noctuidae > Fissipunctia > Fissipunctia ypsillon. The sequence goes on from OX387660.1 coordinate 22,690,115, forward strand.
TGCTCCTGTTAAAATAACAATGTTCAAGGCATTCTGCCAGACATTTTACACGAGCGGCCTGTGGGCAAACTTTACACAGAGAGCCTACAATGCCTTGCGAGTCCAGTACAATAATGTGTTCAGGGCTCTGTTTCGGCTTCCTCGATATTGTAGTGCATCCGGCATGTTTGCTGACGCCAGCGTAGATGACTTCTACGCAATTATGCGTAAAAAAGTTGCGTCGGTGGTGCGCCGAGTACGGGGGAGCCCAAATAGCGTCCTCAGGATGATTGGCGAGAGAACTGATACTGTTCTGCTCAGTAGGTTCACTGAACTCCATGTGTTGCGGGACCGATGAGCCTGCTGAGCAGGGTAGACGGTGTGTCTAGTTTGTGTTACTTTTTAATTACTAACATTAGATATAAGCAAAATTCTTGTTACTAACAACTTTGCCTTGCATGTGGACTTTTTTGTCTGAAATAAACTATTTTTATTTTTATTTAACTCAGATAACTTAGACATTTTGCTAGGTATCCTCAAATGTATCAATTTCTCTCTGTGTGTGTTTGCTCTCAGTGTATTTGGCTTGAAGAGTCTTTTTCTGATTGGTGTAGCCTCACTGAGGGTGTTCCGCAGGGTAGCGTTCTCTCTCCTCTTCTCTTTTCAATTTCCATAAGCATTGTCAGGTACCAGAGTAATCTTCTCTCGTTTCCATCTCTACGCAGATGACTTGCAGATATACCGACATTTTACTGTAGCTGACGCGGGTTCTGCAATTACTGCAATGAATCTTGACCTGGCTTGTATCAACGCTTGGGCTAAGTCTTTTGATTTGCAAGCTAACCCAACTAAATCCCAGGCCATGATCATAGGCAGCAGATTCGTTCGCAATGCGGCTGATGTTGCATCTCTGATGCCTTTATATCTCAATGGTGTTCTCATTGACTATACCGAAACTGTCAAACATCTGGGTTTAATTATTGACTCCAATCTTTTGTAGAGTGTTCAGGTCAATGAGGTCAGTTGAAAGATGCATTTCTCCTCTCATTCGCTGAAATGCATTCAAAGTCTCCTGCCCTTGAAGACTAAAATTTCTTTGACGTAAACACTTATTCAGCCGATTATAGATTATGCCGACGCCTACTACCTGGATGCTACTGAGGAGATATTAAACAAGCTTGAGCGCTTGCAAAACTTGTGCATTCGCTTTGTTTTTAGTCTTTGAAAGTATGACCATGTTCTTCACCTTCACAAGGAACTATCTGGTTCCTAATCCGCCTTCACAGGAACACTCGGATTATAAGTCTCCTCTTCCACATCTTGCACAACCCGTCTTATCCTTCCTACCTGCGTTAGCGATTTTCTTCGCTCGCCCTAGCGACGCACCATGTAGCTCACACCTTAGATCCATCCTTAAATCATATCCTCATAAAACAAGCTACTATTTATATTCCTTCTATGTTCATGCTGTATGATTGTGGAACTCAATTTCGCCTAGCATTCTATATTTAAAAACAATTTGTCAATTCAACGAGTGAAAGAGCATTACCTTTCCTCTTAACTGTGAGAATATATATATCTATAATATATATATATTTTAGCATTATGTATTTATATAAGATATATTCTACTATTGACATAATTTAAAACCTAACAATCTTAAAATAATAATAATAATATGTACAAGTATATAAAAAAGGGAGGGGGTAAATAATCAGAGGGCATCAAAAAATTCATCCGCATCGCTGTCAACAGGAAAAGTGCCCAGAAGGCTGGCAGCATTGCCACGTTGTATAGCAATGCTGATTCTTTGGCCAAAAAATAGGCCAGCCCTCTGGTCACGTGTGGAGTCGACCAACCGCCTGGCGATGTCTCAAAAAACTAAGTGGGCACTCGGACCCCATGGCCCAAGTGTTTCAACCCCAAACGGCTCGAACATATAAGTCCCAATAAGACTGGAGTATTTGCGCCGTTTGAGGTTTTCCGCACCCGCAGCAGCCGCTCCAGCACAGCCTGCCGTGCTAGGCTTTATATAAGTATATGTATTTTTTTTTTCATTAAACTCTTGTCATTCTCACACACTATTGTCTACATTTCTCCTTTCGCAGGTCTGCTGGAAGAAATTTCATAAGAAATAAGCAGTTTTTTTGTACTCAACACTTATATGTCGTATTTGTATTTATTTTACTGCGTATACATACATAATAAAATAAATAAATACATGACAATGAGCGATAATGAGCGAGTATACCTGTATACCTGCTGATAATGCCATTCTACAGTCTAGTTTTAGAATACAATTCAGATTGCCATCGACACGCTATTAAGCCGGATGAAGTAATATTCTTTAATAATACTAATATTAGCAGCTTAGTCATTATACTAGACGCAATTTCTACAAATCGAATCGATGAATGTCTAGACATGATTATGATCACAATATTGATTTAAAAATAGGTCATGAATAGCAAACTAAACAATTTAATAGTTACAGGAGCAAATTAACGTAATCGTAAACAATTCTATAATCTTTTTTTAAAAATCGTGAACACTCAAGTCTGCACGTCGCCACTAAAACATTGCATTGTCTGTGTAAGCAATTTATTCGTGATCGCTTCGCACTGGCGCTAGTGTGCGCTCCGTTCTTTTCAAGTAAAATGTATTTTCAGTTGTGTTCTCTTTTTACTTGCGGAACTAAGATTTATATTTTATTCAAAGGAGAGCTGTACAAGTTGAAACTTCGCCTGCTTCAGACCGACTGACAGACAGACGCTTACAAAATATATAATTATTTATCGCGGGAGAAAAGTTTGGTATGGAGATAGGTAAAAGTTGGAGCAGTTATTTAAACGAATACTTCAGTGCTAGTGTTGTACTTAGCACAATACAGACGTTGAAACATAAAACCTAACAAAACAATTAGTATTACTTCACACTTCTCTGAACCTGTGCAAACGTGATCAGATTAGCAAATAATATTTGTTTCCTTATCTACATCCTTACAGCTATTGATCGTGCCAGATTAAAACTCTTGCGTCATATATAATAAAAATAATATTGAGATAATCTACTTTTAACTGACTTAGAAACAAATCAAATGGACTACAAAATACCTACGGTTGCAAAATCCCATCCACCAGGTTTAATATCATCTCCCCGCAGAAACGTGAGGGTGGGGGCGAATGCAAACAGCAGCAGTAGCAATAATCTTAGCGGCAAGACTCACTCAAATATAACCCGGCGTTGTGTGAAACATTCATTGTGAAGCGGCTGGAAACGTCTTTGAGTAGTAAGGAAGGTAATGTTGACCAAAATTGGAGAATGTTGTTTAGGTTAATGAATGCTTATTTGACTAATAAAGTAAAGGTAAGCTAATTGGAGAATGTTGTTTAGGTTAATGAATGCTTATTTGACTAATAAAGTAAAGTTAAGCTGATTGGAGAATGTTGTTTATGTTAATGAATGCTTATTTGACTAATAAAGTAAAGTTAAGCTGATTGGAGAATGTTGTTTAGGTTAATGAATGCTTATTTGACTAATAAAGTAAAGTTAAGCTGATTGGAGAATGTTGTTTAGGTTAATGAATGCTTATTTGACTAATAAAGTAAAGTTAAGCTGATTGGAGAATGTTGTTTAGGTTAATGAATGCTTATTTGACTAATAAAGTAAAGTTAAGCTGATTGGAGAATGTTGTTTAGGTTAATGAATGCTTATTTGACTAATAAAGTAAAGTTAAGCTGATTAGAGAATGTTGTTTAGGTTAATGAATGCTTATTTGACTAATAAAGTAAAGTTAAGCTGATTGGAGAATGTTGTTTAGGTTAATGAATGCTTATTTGACTAATAAAGTAAAGTTAAGCTGATTGGAGAATGTTGTTTAGGTTAATGAATGCTTATTTGACTAATAAAGTAAAGTTAAGCTGATTGGAGAATGTTGTTTAGGTTAATGAATGCTTATTTGACTAATAAAGTAAAGTTAAGCTGATTGGAGAATGTTGTTTAGGTTAATGAATGCTTATTTGACTAATAAAGTAAAGTTAAGCTGATTGGAGAATGTTGTTAAGGTTAATGAATGCTTATTTGACTAATAAAGTAAAGTTAAGCTGATTGGAGAATGTTGTTTAGGTTAATGAATGCTTATTTGACTAATAAAGTAAAGTTAAGCTGATTGGAGAATGTTGTTTAGGTTAATGAATGCTTATTTGACTAATAAAGTAAAGTTAAGCTGATTGGAGAATGTTGTTTAGGTTAATGAATGCTTATTTGACTAATAAAGTAAAGTTAAGCTGATTGGAGAATGTTGTTTAGGTTAATGAATGCTTATTTGACTAATAAAGTAAAGTTAAGCTGATTGGAGAATGTTGTTTAGGTTAATGAATGCTTATTTGACTAATAAAGTAAAGTTAAGCTAATTGGAGAATGTTGTTTAGGTTAATGAATGCTTATTTGACTAATAAAGTAAAGTTAAGCTAATTGGAGAATGTTGTTTTGGTTAATGAATGCTTATTTGACTAATAAAGTAAAGTTAAGCTAATTGGAGAATGTTGTTTAGGTTAATGAATGCTTATTTGACTAATAAAGTAAAGTTAAGCTGATTGGAGGAGTTGTATAGGCTAACTAGCTGTTGCCCGCGACTTTGTCTGTGTGAATTTTGTATTTCATATTTTTTTAATATAAATATCCAGAATAAAAGTAACTTCTGTCCTTCGCCAGGTCTCATCCTACCTGGCAAATTTCACAACGATCGGTTCAGTGGTTTAGGTGTAAAAAGACAGACTGATAGACAGAGTTTACTATCGCATTTATAATATTAAAGTATGTAAGTATGGATTAGTATGGATATGGATTAGTTTAATTGAATATAAGATTAGTCTCAAACACGTGAGCTCTATGAAAAACAAAACAAATTATTAGCTAACCAAGTGGGTAGCGAGCCCGCATTTCTTATTGAGTAATCCAATTCGATTACAAAAAAAAACTTGATTGATAGCTTACTTAGATAATAGTAGTATGACTTCACTTAGAGACGTGTGTCTATCTTGATAGACACACGTCTCTAAGTGAAGACGAATGACGCAATGATTAATTAAATGGTCTTTGCTAAATAATCGTTAGTCGCAATATTTAAATAGGAAATTGGTCATTAATACAATATATTTATTTATTTATTTATACAACGTATTCCTTTTGATATCATAACTCTAGGGGGTTATTGTACTCATTGTTATTATGAACAACTTTTACTATGGGACCAAACCCGAAATCGCAAAAAAGAAATCAGGTATTCCCTACATTTTTACAAGTTGTGCGAACATAAATGTAGGGAACAGCAGATTGTTTTTCGCGATTTCAGGTTTGGTTCCATAGAATACTTATAGTTCATTGTATAAACTTTATTGTACACTAGAAAATACAACAGAAAAAATAAATTTATCTCTACAAGACATAGGTACCATGGACGGCCTTATCGCTTTCTTATAGGTAATTAGATACAAATGCAACCTGCAAGGGCGTTTGCAAGTCATAGAAAGTAAAATTACAAGGTACAGGCAAGAGGATTAATTAAGGTCGACTGGTAGAAACTGCCTGTGGCATTAAGTCCGCCTCGACCGAACATTTGTGTGCCTAAAGTATTCAATAAATACGTAATAAAATTATAATAGAAACATATTAATTGCTTCAATAGATATTCAAGTGTTCACGCAGTTATATTTCTCTGCGTCAGCAACATGAACACCACGTACAGTCGTACTTAGAACGTGTCTTCAGTGCATCGAGTTAGCAGAATTTCGCGTGCAGTTTTCCTTAAACTTTTGTAGATATTTTGAGGAAAATAAATTGAGAAAGCCTACATAGCTTACTCGTATTGCGTGTTTATTTATTAAGTTCCGGGCATTAACTATGTTTGTCAGATAGATAAAATTTTTATAAAATAGACTTGCTTTTCTAAACAGGTCGATGACGTAAGATTGCAAACTTGAAAATAAATATTATTTCCTGCAGGTTACCTATTCCAGAACGTAACCGAAAACGTTACGTCACGACACCCGTCTCATACCTGCAGTATCGCGGTCTTGTTCTCCGCTCGTACAAAAACAGGGATGCTCCCGACTGTAGGTGCCCATTTGATGTCGTTTTCATAAAAACTGACACCAACAGATATCATTTATCTTCGGCATTAAAGTTCCAACTAACGACCGTACCACGCGACGGGGGTGCGCGCCGGTTGCGTGATAGTTGCGCGATAGTTGCGCGATAGTTGTGCAATCGTTTCTTCGTTTCACAGGGTGAATAATATAGATGAAGCTAATTTGTAATAATTACTATGCGAGTGGAAAATCTTGTAGTCGGAAGCTTATCTCCTAAGTGTGGGGTCGAGCAAAGTGTTATTGTATTGCTTTTTGTGACATTGTCAGTAGTACTGTAGCTCGTAGTATTGAGCCCACAATATACTAATGTGATGAGATGTTCCTGCACCATACACCTTCGCCTTCAGTTTCCTGGAACATGATGTTATGGCGCTCCAAGCATGACCCAAAAAAAACCTATGGGGAAATTAATGGTTAAGCAAATTGACACCCTACGTCAATTTTCCATATTAAAGCCGTTTCATACAACTGTCAAAAATGACAGCTGTGATTTGAATATACGGACAATTTAAGTTAGTGGACAATTGGCTCAACAATTAATTTCCCTGACTTTACATTAGGTTTATCTGATCAACGTGTGTTCACATGTTATAACGATGATAATATCATGATCGTAGAATCTTGTTATTGCAGATAATAAGTCGATACTACCGGAAATACATCAATAATCGTCCGACCTGTGGAAACATTAAAATATTAACTCTTATCTTAATACTCTATAACACGACAATGCTGTGGAGGACTAAGTGTTATCATAACGTTTCAATTTAATCGATTCGAGAAAAGAATTTAAATAATCCCCGTCGCACAGATAATATTATTATAATACTCCGTAGGCGTAGGTACGTTCTGATAAAATCCTTCATGTAATGTCTTTATGGCTTTATTGAATGTAAATGCGTAAATGCAAATGACCTTCGTAATAATATTATCAGGAATTGATAACATTGACGTAGTTTTATTTTATATTGATCATGATTTCACTGTAGATAAACTCAATAGATGGCGTTGAGAGTCGCTAACATAGCTAATTTGGTTTCAGTATGACAGTTTCAGTATGACAGTTTCAGTATGACAGTTTCAGTATGACAGTTTCAGTATGACAGTTTCAGTATGACAGTTTCAGTATGACAGTTTCAGTATGACAGTTTCAGTATGACAGTTTCAGTATGACAGTTTCAGTATGACAGTTTCAGTATGACAGTTTCAGTATGACAGTTTCAGTATGACAGTTTCAGTCGGCGACAACATTAGAAATTATTTTTTTGTAATTTTACAGATAGGTTACCATAACATTCAGACCAAATCACAGCTAAGCTGCTTGGCAAAAAAACTATGGTTTTAGCGCTAAATAACTAGGACCTTTATTTAAAGTACGTCTGAGTACGTTGCTCAAACTTATCATAAATTTTCACATTCATTGGTGTTAATAAAAGATCCGTAAGATTAAATAAGACCATTTTTTGATGGTTAAACAAATATTTCTTGCCATGCAAAAAAAAAAAGAAAAGAAGAGATATGGGATGCTCTTTTTGCCAGTAAATATCAAGTGATTTAGAAAATAAGCCGCCACAGCGGGGCTATCATCGTGCTCAGTCACGTTGGTACAATTTGGGTGTTTATTGACGTATCCATACAACTCCGCGACACGTTACATAATATCCGATATAAAATATCTCGTCCCAATAAAATGTATCAGGTACCTACTCAAGTCAGTATGGTAAATACGATCGAAGGATCTAACAAAAAAAAAACTGGCCAAATGCGTGTCGGACCACGTACAATGAAGAGAAGTAGTTGGAATGAATTTATCCCAAGAACAAACTTAACATTGCAGTTTGAAAAACATGTTCCCCCATACATTGCAACCGCAAATGTATGTTTGTACGCACAGTATTGAGTGATTTACCATATTATTTTAAGACCATAGACTTCTTATAGATTTCCCTGTTATCTATAACTATAAAATAAATAAAAATAAAAAGGATTATTTTAGGAACTTTTACAGTCAATCTTACATAGGGACCTCCTTTTAAGTAAAATATATACCTGTGCTAGGAGGTCCCGCTCTTTAATGACAAATGAAGAAAAAGTGTTGTACAAAAGAAAATATAATTTAAACAAAAAAATAAAATTGGAGTAAAATTTCAAAAACTAAATAAAAGAAAAATAAACTTAGAGATATCGTAAAATAGTGAGTGTGAGTGTGTGTAGGGGTGTGTGTGAGTGTGCGATAACTATAGAACTATTATCTGTATTTTTTTTCAAAATTTTAGACTCAGCATTTACGGAGGTAAGGGGGGAATGGTAAACTTTCATCTATTTTCTTTAGTAACTTTAAAACTGTTTATTTTAAAATTATAAATAAAATATATTTGAAATTCTCTTAAGCTTGTTATGAGAATTTCAAATACTTTTTTCCTTTCATTTGATGGTACACGGTACAGTTCGCAAAACTTTTTTTTATAATTTTTCCCCCAAAAATTAATCCCATATTCAAAATTAATTTAATTACGTTAAACGTTCGTATTTGGATCACAGAAATTCATATGTGTACCAAATTTCAACTTAATCAATCCAGTAGATCTGTAGAATCATAATTTGCTATTTATCAAAACTCAAGACTTAATCCAGAACCCGCCTGCTGTGCCCACATTACAATAGAGAACGACCCATTTTTATTATAAACCATGACAATAATTATTCACAACTGCTAGTGCGACCGGTTGTGGTGCCAACTTCCACCGTAGGCCGCTGTCACACTAGTTCCATCCCCCGTCACTCGCTCCATCACTGTCACTGTCCGGCACGGCACAGCGGCACGGCACGGCACAAAAAGTGTAAGTGTTCGAGTGGCACACTTTCATAAATCTCACGCAGATGCCGTAGGTAACCGCTATAAATTCACTAAACGCCAACTAGAGTATTGTTGAGCTCGCTCCAAGGTGGGGGCGGCAGCGGAGTTGGAGATGATACGTGGCTAATTGATTTTCCTGCTATGAAAATAATCCCCTTTTTTGTAAAACTGAATAACTATAGTTAGGCATCTCCATAAATAACAAAATATACGATCTAGTGGAGAGAAAAATATTGATAGCAAAACCAAAACATTTGCTTATAAATCACATGCACAGGCTGTTTAAGAAAATATGGCATCAGAAACTAAATCATTTTTTTTTTGTCATTGTATCCGGATTCTTATTATCGCATGATTGGATCAAGAATCATATAATTTTTATTGTTACCTGTTGTTGGCATTTATTAGGTAGATCAATCAATTTGATAAGGATCAGTAGTCTGCGAAATACAATCACGTTTGCAAATAATTTATTATTAGCTGTTCAGCATGTTTACTGCGCTTGGACTGCGTGAGTCATAATAAAATATTAACAACTGCCAGTTAAAATACTAATAAAAATACCTATTTAAATAATAGATGCCTACAATAGTGGCGATGGTGACCCTTAAGAATAGGTGATCGACCAATTCCAACACAGAATCAGGTATAGAAAAGACATGTTAATGCCGCACCTTCTCTCCTGGCCGTTGTGCACGCTCCAAGACCCAAATAAGGCAAACGTTAGAGCTGTCCCAGGTCGCTGCGTACTGGTCGGACAAAATATGAGCCATTGATACGAGAGGCAGAAAATAGATCAGATTTTCAAAACCCTTAAAGCAAGAGAGCCCCTTAGCTGACGCGCTACAGATCAAGACGTTGCGAACATTCCCATTAATATTTTAATTCATCGCCTTCCTCTCATTACATTAACCACATCGTTATCACAACGGGGGCTCGGCACAGAATAAAAGATAACGATTGAAAGATTCCCTACCAAGCCGATAGGCGCTACGTTACAGGACATGTGTTTTTGATAGCCTTACCCCCACCGTCCCCCATCCCCCGAGGGTTGGGGATTTTATTCAAAGTCATTCCCCATTGTGAGCCTGAGTTTTTTGGTTCGTTAAATACGGGAGTGGATGATTGATACGCAATTGTGCCACTAGTTAACTTACGAGTCAAGTTGGCTTCTGTATGGGGAAATGATAAAAGATGATCCGTTGCTGGTGGCTTTTGATGTTTTACGAAAAATGTTAAATAGTTTTCTAACCGTACAAAAGCTGTTTCCGCACAGTCATGGTGTCCGGAGGCTTTGTATTTTTAAGTGAGTGCCCAACGTGTCTTTTTCAATGTTATTTCTATTTTTCAGACATCTGTGTGATTTAGAGCTATAGAGGTATGAGGAACAGAGCGTAAAGTTCACTCACCCTCTATAGAAAAAGGAGGATCTTCCAACCAGACGGGTGTTGTGTCTGGTGGGCTACTGCCCGACGGTTGATGTTGGGATGCTTGCGCGATCCAGGATTTGTGTGACGTCAGATCTTTGATGCGGGGTTGACATGTGGCGTTGTAGATGCCGCCACAGAGCGAAGGGAAACATATCAAACTCAGACGTACACAACTAAATCAACCTTATCTTTCAGAGATAACGAAAAAATAAGGAAAAATAATAATATACTTGTTTAACAATTCACCGATTTTTACGGTCACGATCTCACTTCTCTATCGTTCACAGGGTGTTACCCCTTATGTGGATAAAAATAGCTTCAGCAGAGATATATTCATTCGTTTATCCCCACAACCCACATACCTGTGTCAATCGCCCTATATCAAGTTGTAACGAGGCTTACAAACATAATTTATTTATAACACAAGCAAAAATAGATCTTACTTCATAGAAATAAGGTGTGTGTGATGTGAATAGTGTTTGTTGTAATGTAAGGTCCAGGCTACACCTGTGTCCAGCCATCCGTCACCGATAAACCGGTTGGCGACGCATGGACGCTATTCGAATAAAGATAGGTTAATAGTGTGTACTGAGCTTTATAATTGAATGCAGCAGATTTAAAATTTAATACGTGTGTGAAATACCGTGGAGCGGCAAACGTAATGTAGGACGCCCTCGGGCAGGTGGAGCGACGATCTTCGCAGCGTGGCTGGCAGCAGCTGGATGAGAGTTGCCGAGAATCGAGCTGAATGGCTTGCAATTGGAGAGGCCTATGTCCAGCAGTGGACTGCTGTAGGCTGATGATGATGATGATGACGTGTGTGAAATGCTTTATTTTTGCATCAATGAATGAGCAGTTTGAGTGTTTCATATTATTTATAATTTTATTACAGTTATTATAGGATAATAAGTTAATTTGCTGCAATCGAAGAAGTCAGGCTAAACCTTATTTGCCAAAGCACAATTTATCTCCTAATTACTCAAATTATTGGAAAAGGATACCTATAATGACATCTACAATGACATATACAAATAATGACATCGTTATCGACAGCACATTTTTAAATGTTACATTTAGTATAAGATTTCAAAGGATACGTTATGTACCGTGAAGGGTCACCCTCGACCAAAAAACCCAACCCCTGGAAAAAAAGCAACATCACGCGAAATCATTACTTTTGACCTTAAAAGCAAACCTGTCCGTTAACCGCTCCAATAAGTCAATAAGTACCGAAGTGTTGCCCCAGCCCCGGTGCCCCGAGTTGCCGTGCATCGTCAAGTTTCATTGTGCCGACGCCCCGCCATAGTCGCCATTAACCAACACTAGTCGCGCGTCGGTAATTGGACGACAAACTATTTGATCGGCTGCTCCCGCCCGTATGTACTTAGCCTTACATTCACGACTTCAAATGATTACATCGGAAATGCAACTTTATGTGGTTAAGCTATGGTTGATTTCACAATGCGTGGTAAGAAATATTGCTCAGTACAAATTATTGTAAGGTGTTATAGAATTGAAATCAGATTGCTGGATGTGTAGTCGAGAGCTTGTCAGTAAGACACATACGAGACGTGGGTATTTACATACAATCTGGTAGGAGTATTCGATAACAGCTGTGACTGCAATTACCCAATGAAACGTTTCTAAATATAGATATAGTGCACCTAGTACTAATGATACGTATGTTGTACCTAGAAGCATACATGAACATGAACTACTATGAAATCAGAATAATGTTCTTATAAAGAACGTAAAAGATAAATTGGATGAAAAAAACCTTTCGTGGAAACCTGGTATCGACAAAATAATTGAAATGGGCTTTGTGTTTGATTTAGTGTCTGATAGTTCAGTTTACCACAATAGGATCGTTAATGATAACGCTATGCATCCATAGTGCCAACCCACGCAGACAGAGTATCGTATTGTTCAAATGCGGCTGTTTGCTACTACACCTCATCATCATCTTCCTGCCCTTATCCCGTCTTATTTGGGGTCGGCGCAACACGTTTTTTTCTTCCATTCTGTCCTGTTACTCGTCAAACTATCACTGACTCCCTTTTCTTTCATATCACTTCTCACACCTTACGTTGCACCCGCCCAAGATGGTGCAACAACCCTAGTCCACTTCCCACAGGAGCCGGGTGCTGCCCCTGCGCGTCGCCTGTGGGGTACGCCCTAACCCTATCGCGCATTCCATTTAGACTGAACATGTTACTAGGGGATTTGGCTAGTTTTTTTAAAGTCGGCCGCCAGCCTGACACCAACCCTCCTTGGGCATGCTTTTGTTGGTGGTTTACCCGCCACCACGGGGTGACCTAAGGTGCTTTAGTATGCACAGTCTCTAAAATATCCCTTAGTCGCCTCTTACGACACCCACGGGAAGATATGGGATGGTGCTATTCTTTACGTCCGACACCATACAGTTTGCTACTACACCTACATTCTTCAAATATTCTAAAGTTTTATTTATTCTAAACTTGTGAAAAGTTCAAAATGGCCGCTTTCTAATTTCGCACCTAAAGACATGTAAATGTGAAAAGTATAACTAAAAGTTTCGAAACTTTTCTCCGAAAGTGTTGACTGTTGGCGTTGTAGGCGGTGGCGGTGATTCATAGTGTTACGCGCAGTGGCTGCTCTCTACTCAAACACATTGACTGTTGGCGTTGTAGGCGGTGGCGGTGATTCATAGTGTTACGCGCAGTGGCTGCTCTCTACTCAAACACATTGACTGTTGGCGTTGTAGGTGGTGGCGGTGATTCATAGTGTTACGCGCAGTGGCTGCTCTCTACTCAAACACATTGACTGTTGGCGTCGTAGGTGGTGGCGGTGATTCATAGTGTTACGCGCAGTGGCTGCTCTCTACTCAAACACATTGACTGTTGGCGTTGTAGGCGGTGGCGGTGATTCATAGTGTTACGCGCAGTGGCTGCTCTCTACTCAAACACATTGACTGTTGGCGTTGTAGGCGGTGGCGGTGATTCATAGTGTTACGCGCAGTGGCTGCTCTCTACTCAAACACATTGACTGTTGGCGTCGTAGGTGGTGGCGGTGATTCATAGTGTTACGCGCAGTGGCTGCTCTCTACTCAAACACATTGACTGTTGGCGTTGTAGGCGGTGGCGGTGATTCATAGTGTTACGCGCAGTGGCTGCTCTCTACTCAAACACATTGACTGTTGGCGTCGTAGGTGGTGGCGGTGATTCATAGTGTTACGCGCAGTGGCTGCTCTCTACTCAAACACATTGACTGTTGGCGTTGTAGGCGGTGGCGGTGATTCATAGTGTTACGCGCAGTGGCTGCTCTCTACTCAAACACATTGACTGTTGGCGTCGTAGGTGGTGGCGGTGATTCATAGTGTTACGCGCAGTGGCTGCTCTCTACTCAAACACATTGACTGTTGGCGTTGTAGGCGGTGGCGGTGATTCATAGTGTTACGCGCAGTGGCTGCTCTCTACTCAAACACATTGACTGTTGGCATTGTAGGCGGTGGCGGTGATTCATAGTGTTACGCGCAGTGGCTGCTCTCTACTCAAACACATTGACTGTTGGCGTTGTAGGCGGTGGCGGTGATTCATAGTGTTACGCGCAGTGGCTGCTCTCTACTCAAACACATTGACTGTTGGCGTTGTAGGCGGTGGCGGTGATTCATAGTGTTACGCGCAGTGGCTGCTCTCTACTCAAACACATTGACTGTTGGCGTTGTAGGCGGTGGCGGTGATTCATAGTGTTACGCGCAGTGGCTGCTCTCTACTCAAACACATTGACTGTTGGCGTTGTAGGCGGTGGCGGTGATTCATAGTGTTACGCGCAGTGGCTGCTCTCTACTCAAACACATTGACTGTTGGCGTTGTAGGCGGTGGCGGTGATTCATAGTGTTACGCGCAGTGGCTGCTCTCTACTCAAACACATTGACTGTTGGCGTTGTAGGCGGTGGCGGTGATTCATAGTGTTACGCGCAGTGGCTGCTCTCTACTCAAACACATTGACTGTTGGCGTTGTAGGCGGTGGCGGTGATTCATAGTGTTACGCGCAGTGGCTGCTCTCTACTCAAACACATTGACTGTTGGCGTTGTAGGCGGTGGCGGTGATTCATAGTGTTACGCGCAGTGGCTGCTCTCTACTCAAACACATTGACTGTTGGCGTTGTAGGCGGTGGCGGTGATTCATAGTGTTACGCGCAGTGGCTGCTCTCTACTCAAGCACATTGCTCAAACTCTGCCGACTGGTTTTCTATTTGGTTAACAATTAAACTAAATGCAACGACTGATAGATTGTAAAGACAAGTTATTTTGAAGAACAGTCCAAGCACACGCTTGACTTTTTGCATTTGTTTCAGTTACTTATTCACAATTGGTAAACAAAAAGCCTTACGTTCAGACCATAGGACCCAGTCATTTGTTATAACATAACATAACATCACGCCTTGTGTCACCGAAGGGTTAGGCAGAAGTGTACCTATAGTACAACCACATTTTGCTAGTTATTTTTAAGCCCCATGTAATAGGGGGCGAGCCTATTGCCATCAACCGAGTACAGATTCAGACTCCGGGCTGCCACTGAGAAATTCCAGATAGAAAAACACAATAACACTTTGCCCGACCCGGGAATCGAACCCAGGACCTCCTGCTCAGGAGTAGCGCTTGCGACCACTACCACACTGAGAAGTCATTTGTCATTTTATTGTTTTCTAAGGTTCCGTACCTCAAAAGGAAAAAACGGAAACCTTATGGAATTAAAATTTTGAAAAAAAAAAAATAGAAAATACTTCTATACTTATAGATTACAGGAAAACTTATAAGAAGTCTGTAGTCTTAAAATAACAAGTAAATCTCTCAATATTGTGCGTACAAACTTACATTTGCAGTTAGAATGTATGGGAGAACATGTTTTTCAACTACAATATTAAGTTTGTTCTTGGAATAATTCTTTCTCTTCTTTCTTTATCCCAACCACGCAACCCTTCATTGTGCGAGGTCCGACACGCACTTGGCGGTTTTTATTTATTTACTGTGTATTATTTAGCTATTTAAGTAGAATAAAGACTACAAACCCAATTGATAATGCTAACAAATAAATAATACTTACTCTCATTTGATAACTGTTCAGTTTATATCGACGTGGGTATGTTCCAGTGTTGACTGCGCTCACATTGTAAATAGAAATACAGATTGCGTCTGTAATTACAGCAGAAATCACTTTAAAACATCCATAAAACGACGACATCTAAATCTCGTGCGCTCACACAGACAAGTGCGTGCCATTAAAAACAATTATGCGTTCGTTGGCAGCGTCGGGCCATAAAGTGCGCGGCGGCGGCGCGGGCGTCGGGCGTCGGCCCACTAAACAGATGGGTGCAGAAGGTCGCCTCTATGCAACGAGCGAAAACGCACGCCGACATAGACACATGTCTACGTACAGCGAGGGCAAGCAAAATATGTGACTTGTTTTGGTTTCACATAGTTTGAAATGGCCGTACATTGGCGTCTAAGGCCCACTAGCACCACAAATCACTAAATGCATTTAACGCTAAACGTATTTAAAACTGATTCTGTCAATTTTTGACAATTGTTTGAATAAGACAAAGATAGAATAATAATATGTAGTAATATGTTTAGCGCTAAACATAATTTAGTGATCTGTGGTGCCGTGTTCGCCCGTCGTATGAAGCCGACCTTCTGTACTTATCTACTTAGTGGTTGGGCAGCAGTCGGGCGGCGGCCAAACTGTTATGGCTTTCTTTTAAATATTACGACGTCAGGGGTTAGTGAGCAGAGAGTCGGCAGTGTTGGCACGACGCTCGACTTGTATCGACATGATGTATGGGTGGAGACATTACTAGCTGCTATATTGAAGTGCATAGGTCGTTGGTTAGTTGAGAAATGGTAGGCTGTAGATAGTTTAGGGGTCAAGTTATAAGATTATGCGTTTTGTACAGATACACTTTTTGTTAGATTGTTTTCCTATCACATAGTACAGACCGTGTTAAATACTGATGCATGATAATAACTATGAGCTGCATCACACTTTATGCGACCAATTAAAATGGGTCCCATGAGAAGCAAGAAATCTATTTCTAATCTGGCTAAATGGTTTATAATTTTCTTTTTATTCAAAAACAGTAAAATATGTACCTACGAGTATATCGAGAGCCTTTTACATTGTGTGCAAGCGTGGTCTACGTACCGATGTTAATCATAGTCATACTCATTAACACGTATATAAAACATATCACAATCCTCTATATTCCACAAAACGCGCCACATCTAGTGAAACTACGTTCTCGTCCAACATTACTAATAACAGCAAGTAATCACAAACTTCTCCGTCAGTTCGCCATACATCGCCGCATATGCACTGCAACTTTTCGGCGGTCTGCAGCCGAAGCGCGCAACATACTACGTGCAACCAGCAGACTAACTTACTAATAACACACAAGTATTCCAGCATCTGCAACTCGATGTGCGAGTTGAGGAAACATAATATTATTATTATTGACTTGGTTCCGAATATTATTATGTCGTGGTTTTTGTTTTTTTCTTATCATGCCTAACACACTCAGACTTGTGACTGTTTGGGTACAACTGGGT
Source organism: Fissipunctia ypsillon (assembly GCA_947568875.1). Classification (NCBI taxonomy): domain Eukaryota; kingdom Metazoa; phylum Arthropoda; class Insecta; order Lepidoptera; family Noctuidae; genus Fissipunctia; species Fissipunctia ypsillon. The sequence continues at coordinate 22,707,117 of OX387660.1, forward strand.
GCTGCGCGCTGACCGGCGTCAGTGTGGTTTGCTACGCTGACGACACGCTGGTCCTGGCGCAGGGGAGGTCGCACCAGGCGGCGGCCGAACTAGCGACACGCGGGGTTGCGACAATCGTTGAGAGGATCCGGCAATTGGGACTCGAGGTGGCTTGCACAAGTCCGAGGCATATGTTTTCATGACCCTCGGAAAGCGCCAGTGTCGGGTTCCAAAATAACGGTAGGAGGGGTTCACATCGGCGTCGAGTGGACGATGAAATACCTGGGACTCGTACTCGACAGCCGGTTAATCTTCGTGGAGCATTTCCGACGTTTGACTCCCAGACTGGAGCGGGCCGGGGCTGCCTTGAGGCGGCTCTTGCACAATCTAGGGGGTCCAAACGTCTCCTGCTGGAGGTTTTACGCTGGGGTCGTGCGGTCTATGGCCCTTACGGGTCTCCGGTGTGGGCGCTCCAAAAGGTCATGGCCATACGGTTAGTCCGAGGATACAGCACGGTCTTCGGTGAGGCAGCGAGCCTCCTTGCCGAATTGTCACCATGAGATCTGGAGGCAAAAGTCCTGGCGCACATATGGGAGTGGCGCGAGGAGGCAAAACGCCGGAGCGTAACTCCACTACAGCGAGAAATCGCGGCACAGCAGACAAAGCTTCGGCGGGATCTCATGGCGACATGGAGAGTGCGACTGTTACAACCCAGTGCTGGGCGCGCCACGATTGCGGCGATAAATCCCCCTTTGAGGAGTGGCTGGAGGGGCACCACGGCATTCTCACCTTCCGCCTGACACAGGTCCTCACTGGACGCGGGTGCTTCGAGAGGTTCCTGTTCCGAATAAAGCGAAAGGAAACGCCCAGGTGTCACCATTGTGTTGATCGCCCGGAGGACACGGTGGAACATACGGTGGAGGTCTGCCTTTTTTTTTTTGTGGATGGGAAATCATCAAATGACTTCTCCCGCTCTGGGCGGAGCGGGAGGGCGTGTCAGACTTTTACTGACTAAAACCCACCCGTGTTCCTTCTGTTGCCTGTGCCGGGGCCACGGTAACTCTTTCGAACATCCCGCAACCCTAGGTCTGCCTGGCTTGGGCGGAGCACCGCCATGTCCTCGTGAAGGCAATCGGCGGTGGCAATCTCTCGTGTCCGGCCCTGGTCAGGCCCTGATCTGGTCCAGGCCATGGTACGGAGCGAAAGTGCGTGAAGCTATCACCTTCTTCTGCGAAGCAGTAATGCTCGCAAAGTAGGAAGCGGAACGAGTGAGGGAGTAGCAATCCGCTAAGGCTGATAACAACCAGGGTCGCGGGATGTTCGAAAGCATTACCGTGGCCCCGGTACAGGCAACTGAAGGAACACGGGTGGGTTTCAGTAAAATTATGACACACCCTCCCGCTCCGCCCAGAGAGTGAGAAGTCATTTGATGATTTCCGACACAAAAAAAGGCTTGTGACTAAACGTCTAAAGTAACTTAGTGTGGTTTTAAATTGTTACGTGTGTTCCCCGATCTAGCACAGTCAATCTAGAACAGTGGATCTAGTACAGTTGACCTAGTACAGTCGATCTAGCACAGTCGATCTATTATATTCGATCTAGTACAGTCGACCTCACGTCGCCATTTTGTTACTTGTGGTCCACGATCTAGTACAGTCGACCTCACGTCGTTACTTTGCTATGTGTGGTCCCCGACCTAGTACAGTCGACCTCACGTCGCCACTTTGTTATGTGTGGTCCCCGACCTAGTACAGTCGACCTTACGTCGCCACTTTGTCATGTGTGGTTTCTGACGTAGTACAGTCGACCTCACGTCGCCACTTTGTTATATGTGGTCCCCGACCTAGTACAGTCGACCTTACGTCGCCACTTTGTCATGTGTGGTTTCTGACGTAGTACAGTCGACCTCACGTCGCCACTTTGTTATGTGTGGTCCCCGACCTAGTACAGTCGACCTTATGTCGCCACTTTGTTATGTGTGGTCCCCGACCTAGTACAGTCGACCTTATGTCGCCACTTTGTTATGTGTGGTCCCCGACCTAGTACAGTCGACCTTACGTCGCCACTTTGTTATGTGTGGTCCCCGACCTAGTACAGTCGACCTCACGTCGCCACTTTGTTATGTGTGGTCCCCGACCTAGTACAGTCGACCTCACGTCGCCACTTTGTTATGTGTGGTCCCCGACCCAGTACAGTCGACCTCACGTCGCCACTTTGTTATGTGTGGTCCCCGACCTAGTACAGTCGACCTCACGTCGCCACATTGTTATGTGTGGTCCCCGACCTAGTACAGTCGACCTCACGTCGCCACTTTGTTATGTGTGGTCCCCGACCTAGTACAGTCGACCTCACGTCGCCACTTTGTTATGTGTGGTCCCCGACCTAGTACAGTCGACCTCACGTCGCCACTTTGTTATGTGTGGTCCCCGACCTAGTACAGTCGACCTCACGTCGCCACTTTGTTATGTGTGGTTTCTGACCTAGTACAGTCGACCTCACGTCGCCACTTTGTTATGTGTGGTCCCCGACCTAGTACAGTCGACCTCACGTCGCCACTTTGTTATGTGTGGTTTCTGACCTAGTACAGTCGACCTCACGTCGCCACTTTGTTATGTGTGGTCCCTGACCTAGTACAGTCGACCTCACGTCGCCACTTTGTTATGTGTGGTCCCTGACCTAGTACAGTCGACGGCAAGTCGCCACTGTGACCTTGAGCTGGCCTAGCGTAGTACGGAGTCTCAACAGGAGTAAAAAAAAGTCAGCTGTTCCCTACATTTATGTGTGCATAACTGAATCTGGTTAAAATGTTGAGAACAGCTGATTTTCGCTTCGCGATTTCAGGTTTGGTCCCATAGTAAAAGTTGTTCATGATGATGAGTACAATGACCCCTTAAGAAGATGCCCATGAATTCAATTTCATCCTGTAAGTATAGGTTTTTAACGCGCTTTTATTAGCTTCACTTGTAACTAACTGAGAATGTATGAAAGTCTTGGAAGTTAATTTTAACCTACTTATAATTGTTGTACCAAAATGAAAGTTTGTATGTATGTGTAGTTTCGGAAGACAATACCATAATTTGGTATCTTGGAGCTGATCTGATGATGGAGCCAGGAGGTGGATAGTGGAACTCTTCAGAGGCTAAGAGTAAACCCCTCGACTTTGGATTCATATGATTTGTTTTGACAAGTCCAATAGAATGGGCTTAATAATGAGGGTCTGACGGTGAAGCCAGGAGGTGGAAGTGGAACTCTTCAGCGGCTACTAGTAAATCCCTCGAATTTGGGCTCATATGATTCGTTTTGACGAGTTCAATAGATTGGGATTAGTAACGAGGGTCTGAAGATGGAGCCAGGAGGTGGAAGTGGAACTCTTCAGTGGCTACTAGTAAACCCCTCGCGTTTGGGCTCATAAGATTCGGTTTGATGAGTCCAATAGATTGGGCTTGGTAATGAGGGTCTCATAATAGAGCCAGGAGGTGGATAGTGGAATTCTTCAGTGCCTACTAGTAAACCCCTCGAGTTTGGTCTCATATGATTCATTTTGATAAATCCAATATATTGCACTTGGTGTTAAGAGTCTGACGATGGAGCCAGGAGGTGGGTAGCGAAACTCTTTAGTGGCTGCTATTAAACTGGTCAAGTCATAACTTCAGTGTCTTTAGAATATAATAGAATAGAATTTTCTTTATTGTACACCATAAAAATTAGACTTATTAACTAAATTTAGAAAATATTCTACTAGAGACTAAAAACTAAAAAACATAAATATGTCGTTTAGAAAAACCAAAAAACACGCAATATATTGTGTTACTATTTTTAAGTTTAAGGATTTTTGGACGAAGTTATTTTACGCGGCTTTTGGTAGGAGTAAACTGGTAGAAATCGTCACAAACGAAAATGCGTTCATACTTGTATGATGATGATGGCGGCTGTGAATATTTTCTAATCTTTCTCCATGGGTGCCGTTTTCGAGGGTGATAAAGCCGATAGTGAGGTTAAAATAAAAATCCAAGATGGCAGCTGCAAAAATTTTCAAACTTTTTGTCTTGGGTATCGTTCTCATAGCTTTCGAGCGTGCTAAAGCCGATAGTGACATCAAAATAAAAATAATCCAATATGGCGGCTGCGAAAATTTTCAAACTTTTCGTCATGAGTGTCGTTCTCGTAGTTTTTGAGTGTGCTAAAGGCGATAGTGACGTCAAAATGTAAATCCAAAATGGTGGCTGCGAAAATTTAAAAATTGTTCGTGATGGGTGTCGTTTTCATAGTTTTTGAGGGTGCTTAAGTCGATAATGAGGTCAAAATGTAAATCCAAGATGGCGGCACCGAGAATTTTGTTTTCTTTTAAATCATATGTGAGACGAAACTTCGTTCCTGACGTCCCCCGACCGCACACGGCTTTTATCGTCCAGCAATCATATAAACCCGCGCGCTGCTCCTCGGATACAATATTAAGCATTGCGAGTAGGCATAGTTTACCTAGATTAATATATAGGGTACTTTTAGTCCCGGTATTACGTTCCCGTGGGATATTTTCAGACATCCACGCGGGCGAAGCCATGGGCAAAAGCTAGTTGGATATAAAAGAAGTGACTAAAAGAAGTGATTTTATAATTTTTGGTGCGTGATAAAAGCGTGTTTTTTAGTTTTTTTTTAAACAAATTTTTTAATTGTTACCACTGACGTGCAGTGTGTGTCCAGCGAACCCTTTTCTTTCGAAAGGTTTTCTAAAGTGTACAAAGTAGCTGGGTACCTACAAGCATAAAAATATGAACTTCATTTCAGTTAGATAGTCACTCAGCTAAAGCCCTAGGATGTGGTGAAGGGCGAGCGTGCCGGGGGACTGTCGCATGTCATTTTTAACATTCGAAAAGTGCTGATTCTCAGCTTAGTTTGAATAAATGACTTTTGATTTTGATTTCGAGTCACGCATTACAAAAAAAAAACATTCATACAAAGAACGGTCACAAACCACTCTTTTCAGCTAACGTCTGTAAATATTTAAACGTCGCTTTCGTAAGAATATATATTTTTCTGAAACTGCCTCCCACGTAACCTCAGACAATGTTCCCGCCACAATCTCTCCTCTGTGTGCACGAGGACAGCACCTCGTTATAGTCCCCGACGAACTCCGGCCCACTAATAACAGAGTAATGAGAACACGCAGCGTTATTGCACTAACGCAACTTTACCCGCTTGCCGCGTGGCCACAAGCTATAGGAGATAGCGGATGGATAAAGTCACTCTAAGCAGAACGTGAGTTACTGTTTTATAATTTTTGTCAAAAGGACCAATCATATTGTTATATTAAGGCAAGAACTAATATCTAAATACATAATTTTTAGTTTTAGGTATATAAAAAGGTTGTTTTTTTACAGCATGCGAACTACAACACCTTATTCAGTCTTATTATTGCATTTCATTAACAATATTTTATAAGTATAGCGATGTTTCATAATTTCATTTAGTAACTAGCTGTGCCCCGTGACTTAGTTCGCGTGGAAGTCGTATGATACACAATCTAACTAAAATAGCCACATTTAAAAGAAACTCCCTCGTCCCCCGACCCGTCGCGTTGCATCTCCCGCCCGCGTTATTACTTCGTTTTCGCTTAGCATTTTTTCTTACTTTTTTCTTTTTGCTCGGCTCCCAAGGATTGTAGCGTGATGTTAAATATCCTTTAACCATCCTCGAGAATTGGGCTACCAAATACAAAAAAAAAAAATTTCAAATCCGACTTTTTGTTCACCATTTCCGGGTTTTATTATTTTGCGCGAAACCCTAATTCTTTGTCTAAAATAAAAGTAGCCTAAGTTCAGTTATAACATCAGCTGATGTTATAAGGATTAAATCAAGCTTAGGCTACTTTTAGCAGATAGCTATCTGCCAGTGAAAGTCCCGTCCAAATCGGTCCAGTCGTTTCAGAGATTAGCCGGAACAAACAGACTGACACACAAAAATTTATAAAATAGTTTTTGAGTTATAGGTACCGTATATACTTTTGCATACATTTACCTCCTTACTAATAAACGTTGTATAGCGTTTGTATAGTTACACAACGCTTTGTCTTCTTCTTTCGTACGTCAACTTACTGACGACTGAAAGAGAAAAATCGGTGTGTAACTATTCACTTGATATAATACCTTTATTAGTAATAAGGAGGTTAGGCTGTTATTTTGACATTACAAACAGACACTTCAATTTTATTTATTTGTATAGATATACATATAGATATAGACTAGCTTTTGGTCGCGGCTTCGCCCGCGTGGATGTCGGAAAATAACCTACGGGAATGTACTACCGAGATTAAAAGTATCCTATGTGTTAAGCCAGGTTATAAACTATCTGTGTGCCACATCCAAGGCCGTTCAGTCGTATTTGCGCCAACCCGGAACATACATCCAGACAAACAGACATTCTTCGGTAGGTACTATTTTATTTTGTGTGTATACGAGTATATACATATGAAGATATTGACAAAATAACCAAAACATCGGAGTATGTGTCAGCTATTTGCGACGTTGCCAAATTTCTGATTGCACCCTCTAGAATATAAGATCGTCTTTGTACTTTTTATGGTGCATAAAGTTTAATGAATATCATAAATCGTACCTACAATTTTGTTTAGGGCACAATTAATTTAAAAATTAGCATAGTGTTATTTTGCCATCATTATTACAAACATAATAATTGTTGGTTTCCGAGTTCTTAGAGGTCATTATTTAACGCATCGGAGAGAAAAGCCACGTCATTTGTTCTTAGCTCCCACCTAACATAATGTACATGATTTATCACAAGCGTTCCAGCGTGTTAAGGTACCTCATTCCAGCCGTCACGCCGAAACCCAAGTCCCCGTCACGTCGACACGCAAGTACCTCGAAGTTATTTTTATCTTTCTACCTATTAGGAAGTTTGATTTTGGTTTGAAACAAATCAGAACAAAAGACAAAAACGAAGGCGCATAATGTGGTGAATGTTGTGCTTTTCTATAAGTAATGAGGCACTTAGACTTAAGTTTGCAATGTACTAATTGTATGGTAATAGTGTACTCATTGTTGAAGAGCCTAATAATAAATAAATATGATTTTGACGGGACTTTCACTGGCAGATAGCTGATATTATAAGGAGTAACTCAGGCTACTTTTTTTTTTAATAATTAGGATTCCACGCCAAAAAAATTAAAACCCACGAAATTGTAAACAAAAAATAATAACTCTGGCACTAGGTACCAGTCGGATTTGAAAAATCCTTTTTGCATTTAGTAGTTCAATTGCCGATGATGGTTATAGGCTATTTAACATCACGCTACAACCCTTAGAAGTCGAGCAAACAGAAAAAAAAAGTCAGAAAGAACGGTAAGTGAAAACGGAGTAATAGCATGAGCGGGCGATACAACGCGGCGGGTCGGGGGACGAGGGAGTTTTATTTAAATGTGGCTGTTATTTTAGTATATTGTGTATCTTACGACTTCCACGCGAACGCAGTCGCGGGGCACAGCTAGTTAGTAATATTTATGAACACGGGACCAATTTTGACATAAAGTTGACTAAAAGTGAAAAGAAATGCATACGTAGGTACTCTAATAATTTTCCATTTAAAATCATCGCCGTCTTCTACTCTTCACACCACTGTGTAAGTCTACGGCCGGCTCACGGCAAGATATGTGCACTAATTAAATGTTTTATCCTTACATCCCACCCTGGACGGAAGCCGGCGTAAATTACATAGGGGCCGGCTCAACGCACTAAGTCTTAAGGTGATTTAGTGCCAGATATCGGCGCCGTCTTCAGCATGTATACGTATTTATGTCCCGCTTCCTCTCGCACTAGGCAGGCTTCCAAATAGTCGGGGCTTGAAGTCGAGGCTGTAGCTACAGTAGTACATAAGTGATGGCCTATCTGACCGTAATGACTTTCAGATGAGCCTGACATCGCTGGCGGAGACATTGTAGGGAGTTTTTGTTTATCTGTTTTGTATTTAATGTTTTGAGGAATTTTGGTGTTAAGCTACGATGGACCTAAATTACTTATTTTTCTTCAGTTGAGTAGATATTACAGAAAGTAGGTAAGTAAATTTATTTGTAACGTGGTTAATATATAGGATCATAATGCAGGACACATTCCGCCATAATACACGCATACATACATACATAAACTCACGCCTTCTTCCCATGGGGGTAGGCAGAAACTACAGAACGCCACCTGCTACGATCCTTACATACTCCTTTTGCTTCGTTTACGTTCATACATCTGGTCATACACGCACATCACAATAGCATCCAATTTATTTAAAACATAGGTCACACATACGTGAAAATTAACATCATAGGTTCATACATTCCTACATTCTTATTACTTTTTTTCCAAAAATAGGTATATCCACCACCTTCTCAAAGTGATGGTTAAATGTAATGTAATCGACCATGAACCGGAACATGACACTCCCGATTGAGACAAAACCCTCCCTACGCTTATCTGCAGTTATACATCTCGGAAGCTTCACTATCGGATCTGCTATAGTTTGTCTTTAGCCCGGCGCCAATGACGTGAAAATAATTACGCGGACTATGACATCGGGTCATGGTGACCCGTAATTTATCAGCACTTTTCAAAATTTTATATAATGATAACAGCCTGTTTTAATTATTCGTGTATTAGTTTGTGTTATTATTTACTGGGTAAAATAACAAAAATGCCAATATATTCACAAAATCAACTTTTATTAACTTTTTTTAGAACACATGCAAAATCAACTTTGAAAACACAACTTGGGTTATTACTTAAATTTTCATAAAGAAAACTTACTAAAATAACAAAACAAAAATCTTATTTAGTAACAGAGATCTTATAGGCACTTAGGAACTTCAATTATACTTTATAATAAGTCTTCAGCTTCCTCATACTTAGCCATGGAACTGCTACAATTTTCGCAGTATGGGATGCAATGATCAGGGCATATGTATATCTGGCAAGCATTGCAAGTGTGGCTAGTTTTCTTATCCTTTCTTGTAGGACACACCTGACATCTCCTATGAGCTCCAGAAACCTTCCGGGGAGGTTCTTCAGAGGGTGCCCCCTTGAAATCTGCGTTTCTTTTGCGCAATTGCCGAGGCCAATTCACACGGGTTTTTCGTTCCTGCAAATGGTTCTGAATGAGGCTCAAGTCCCAAGCTCTTCAGAAAATGACGTGTTTTTATGTGTCTCGTTGATGACTCCAAGTTTACATTTGTGTGCTTGCATTTTGGGCCGACCTGCTACTTTGGCTGCATTCTGATACGTGATTTTCGTCTTCGTCGTCCGAATCATTTCAATGTTGGAGTGCGATTCCTCTAAGATCTCCAATATTCTTTCAGAGCGGTTTGTGAAAGACATATTTGCTAAATTCCTAAAATAAAACAAGAAAAATTATCAATACACACAAAAAAATACTAATAAAATATGTCACGAAAACAGTACGCCATTGATGACGTTGGGTCATATTTACCCGTTTTTGCTTGACACAAGTGTATCTTCCTGCACAGGCGGCGTAGCACTGAGTTCATGAGCGTGCGGGTGAAGGGGTATTGTATCTCCAGCTACTAGAACGTTCAAAATCACAAAGCACGTAAAATACAAAATATGGTCGTTTGAAACCACCTCGGGTCAATATGACCCAGCGTCATTGGCGCCGGGTTAGGTCCTTATTACCTGATCCCTAGTTCCGTTTGCGTTTATTTCTTCGAAAGCAATACCGACGTATACTTAGCAAAGTAAAGACACTTGGAATAAGTTCCGGTAGACGGAGGTCTTAGGAAGTCAGACTTGATGTGACGTTGAACTGGAGGATTTTGGGAGACAAACGGGGGTCTGTGGGGATGGCCATCAGTTTTGTGTTCACGACTTGCAGTAAAGGTACTCGTACTTCTGTCAATAAGAAAGAAAAAATTCTCTTTTGTTATCTGACAAAATAATAAAATCCTTTCAACTATTCTATAAATATTTCATGAGGAAACAACTAGCGTTCGTTCGTTCATGAAAAGAACAAGCTGATTACAAAGAAAATTTTCTTGGGTTTTCTTTACTACTTAAACCAATTTGTTAGAGACAAGAATAAAAGGAAAGTACTAATTCATGACGTCCCTTGTATATATTTTCTTTATCGGTATAGTGTAAAATAATAAACTCAACCAAATATTTTTCCTTACGATCTAGAACAGTGTTCCGTATCGAAACTGTAACAGGAGTCATCTGCTCTTATCTCGCGTTATAAATCCGGTGAGCTCAGTTATCAGCGCTCACCGTCTCACAATGACGTCACTGCCGGTTCCGGTCTCGAACCGCACTTAAGCCTCCTTGCCGGCTAGTTTTTATTTCTGATTTAAGGGAAGATAAATATGATGGTAGTTTTTGAGAGAGAGTTTTTTTTACGAGATTGTAGATTGTTGTAGATAGCTCAGTAGTTTGTAGCCTGAACTAAAAAAGGTTTTATCCTGTTTTCTTTTATTTCGGAACAAAATATTTACATAATATATAAGCTAACATACTAAAAATAATAATTATAATTTGTACATATGTAAAAAACATATAATCATAGGGCATCAAAATATTCTTCCGCATCGCTGTCAACAGTAAAAGTGCCCAAAAGGCTCGCAGCATTATCACGTCGTATGGTGGTGCTGATTCTTTGGCCAAAGAATAGGCCAGCCCTTTGGTCACGTGAAGAGTCGACCAACCGCTTGGCGATGTCTCGGAAAACCAAGTGGGCATTAGGACCCCATGGCCCTAGTGTTTCAACCCCAAACGGCTCGAAGATATAACTCCCAAAAATATTGGAATATTTTCGCCGTTTGAGGTTTTCTGCACCTGCAGCAGCCGCCAAAGCACAGCTCGCCGTGCTTGGAAGATGGGATGGTGCAAGGGTGTCGACACATATTGCATCCCACACCAAAGGCCTGCCTAATTCCAAGGCATTATGGTCATTCCGTCTGGTCTCTTGCCATCGTCGCGTGCCAAACCGTTGGGTTCTAAAACATCTGGCACCCGGTATGGCACCTGGTGACAAGAGCACGACGGATAATGTCATTAATGCTGGCGTGCCGTGCTATCCGGCCTGCGCTCTTACTACAAGACAGGCCATGTTGTCTGAGGCAGTCGACAGCTTCACCGCACTGGTAGCGATGTGGAGCCTCGCAAGGAGCACCCAGACGCAGACATGTAGCGAGCCGGAAGGTGGAGTCACCCAGCAAAGTGCCTATGTTGGGTGATGGTAGTGCTTGAAGCCAGAGCCTCGACTCCCATTCACCCACATCCAGCAGGCGGGCACGCTCAGCAGTATTGGTGGACGTATTGATAAGATTATTCCGTACCAACCTGCAGAGCGGCTCATCCTACTGTCTCTGGGAAGATGGGTTCACGGGCCGATATGTATCCGGGCAAGCCGCTATCCAGGCGTTCACCACATCACTCAAGCACGGCACATCAGAGTCAACCAAGGAGGGAGCTAAAATTTTCTTGGTCAACTTTTCAGTGTTGTGGACAGAGGACAGGAAAGCTGGTAAGCTAATACTGATAATTTTGCGGACGCTGAGGCCGCCAAAACGGATGGGTAGTGTGGCTTGAAGCCACGCTCGGTCGTCCAAGGCCACATTTAAAATGGATGTTAGTGTGCTGCGAATAATTTAGTAAATTTTGTCTAACAGATGTGGCTGCTTCCATAAAGGGGAAGAACGTAGAAAACTTATAAAATTTGGCCCAAAACAACAGTATCTAATCAGGATAAATGCCGAATGTAAATTAATTTTCGAGAGTCTGTCCGAAGTGTCGTTGAAGTTCTTAATTTTTTCGTCGATGAAAGGAGAAAAGCTGTCTTCCAAAATTGGGGAACCTAGGAGGTGCAGTGAACTTTTTTCTAAAATTTTAATTTGTGGGGCTATTGCATTAAATTTATCTAGGGTCAATTGTCTGTCAGTAATGTCAGAAAAATAGATTTCACATTTTGAGAGGCTAAGGTCCAAGCCAACATTTAAATTCCTGTTTGAGAAGTTGTAGGTCTTTCAAAACGGTGTCTACATCACCTCCTAGCGTTCCATCGTCTAAGTACCACACGATAAAATTTTGAATAAGTTTCTGGATAATTGGATGAATAGCCAAGCTGAAAATGACTGGCCCGAGAGGGTCACCTTGGTGGCATCCTACTGTTCCAAAACATTGTCCTTGTATAATAATTTGGAAGGGTACCTGTAACATTGCCACATAAAACCTTAAATTTCGGCATTTAACCTGTTGAGCCACTTTACTACGCAGTATTCCGTTATTGATATTTTTGTTTTGCCTAAATAATAAATTCACCTCTACGTTACATTATTCAACAAACAATAAGTCTTTGTAGACTTCAATAGCGCTTTAATCTTCGTTACAAAGCCGTCATTGACAATATTTTTGAAACAGACATGTGATCAAAAAACTGACGTACGAAATCCAAAGCCAACATGAAAGGTAGAAATCAATAGAGCAGCACATACGTGCCATGACGGCTGCCGAACGTATGAGTCTCATGGGCATTGCCGTCCGAACGGCGAAGATTCCGGCTGTACGAGCCGTGCGAGAGCTGGTTTTATCGAACCAACAAGGGGTATTTGATTGTTCCAGAGAAAGTGTTGGTAAAGTGGGAGTATGAATTTAACAAGGTATTGCACTGTTATTTGAATTACAACTTTTGACAGCAAATTGGTAGGATTTTATACCATAAAAGTCTAAATAATTGTGTTTTTTATTAGTTAACAAATGAGAGTAATAGAAAAGGTTTTAACCCTTAATTAGGTGCATGGGATCACCGCACTTTCATGTGACGAGAAAAGTACTCGCATTGGTTGAAACGTCCTGGCATTAGGCTGCTGCAGTTTCAGGATGCGTCGCTACTCTCTTGAGCCGTGACCCCATGCGAGTAACTACGTCACTTTTTTGAATAAGGTAAGTTGCTGATATTTTAAAAGTAAAGTAAGTTAATGCACATTTTTTTATGTATTATTCACTTTATTATATACTTTAAAATTTGTGATTACGATCACAAAGCACACTTTATAAATAATAATATTTGAACCCTTGACCTCATAATGTCCCAAAAACGTCCCCAAAATTGGAAGTTTTTGGTTTTTATTTTACTGGGCCCAGAAATATTTTAGTTCGAGTTGTATTATATTATATTTTATAGTTTAAATATATTATTTTCTTACGAACTTATAAATTATTATATTGAGAATAATAAACCATTTCAATTTGTCATTAAAAATTGGGGTCTCTATGAACCCCATTCGAGCAGTTACGTGATTTTTTTGACGCGCCTAGTTCTCGGTTAACTTTGGAACTAAAAACCACACAGCCAAGCAATTGAAGAAGCTTTTTAAAGTTATTCAGACGCTGAAGTGATAGTAGTTCACACCGTTACTTCGCTCGGAGCCTTAACTTATTCATACTCTTAGGAAAATAAGGATAACATAAAAGCTCCCAAAAGGTCGAAGAGCGATCCCTACCTGGTCCTCGTAACCCTACAGATAAGATTTCAGCTTATCTTCACGGGAAGCCTGTAAAAGCAAGTCTTTTCATCGATGCGGGGATTAGGACCGAAGTTGTATATAAGGACCACACGCTATATTTAGAAGATGAAAGGATAACTATTAAAGTTTAGGATTTACGAGGATTTGGAAATTTTTCTTTAGCTTGCCTTACTACATCAATAAAATAAGGGTCATAACAAGGGCTAGGACTAAACTATTTTGCTATATTTTTCAATATACAAACATTAGGATTATCGTTGTCTTCCGTTACAATTCACAAGAATAATTTTTACACCATCTCGAATTCCGTTCCTGTTAATTTTTTATAGCCTTTTATACGTAGCTCCTCCTCCAATCCGAGCTTTACTGTCTTATTTATAAGGTTCATTTCGTGTGGAGCACGTTCGGCGAAGTACAGTCAGTAACAAAGCGTTGACAAATGAGCGGCGCGCTCATATCGTTAGCTCGTAATGGCTGTTGGCAAGGAGACAAGAGAAATGTGTATCGTTATGAGAATTACACTAGTGAGGCCTGTACAGATACCAGCTCATCGATACAAGGAGGTGACGGAGCTGGAGATTACTGCGGCTGCCAACAGTACGCAGAGCCAGTCGGTTGGGCTTAGCTGCGTTGGAACAAATGTTGGTGCGGCACTAGCCAATATTTGACTTGGTTTTGTGTGGTATTAAGCAATCTAACCCAACTTCTCGTTCATTTCCTCAACCTGATAAAACAAATCGTCTGTTCTAATCTAAATGGTATTGGGAAGATAGCGATCACATTCATGCCATTAGCTTGAGTAGTTACAAGTACGTGACCGACGAGGAAAATTATATTTATTTTTTCCTTAACCTTAGTAAAAACTCTAACTTATTGGCATTCGAAAATAATGCATACAGTTCCTCTCAACATAGAGCTTATAAAAAATCATAAAAGGAGTGACAACCTTAGTTAATGTCACCAACCCGAGTTAACCCTGAACTTTCAAAATAGAAATTATTCCACAATGACAGACAGACTAGATAAGTCCCAAACGAACCGCAACCACTCAGGTAGAACACCGATAAAGGCGCGCCATCACATTCATTCTCTATAAATACAAACCTTAATTAAAACAGTTGCGATGTTTAGATAACATCACAAGTTTTGAAGGCGCCGCGTAAATTATATGCGAAAGAAAAGAGGTGGCAAAAGGACCAAAGAGGTTTACACACAATTACGACTCTTAATTTTTGAATTGTTTTAATGAAGACTATTTTGAAGATCACGTTGTAATTATTTTTTTGTAGCAAGCTGTGTTCCACGGGGCTGCGCAGCGAAAGTTAAAAAAAAAATGAGTCAGGCCTTTGTCCAGCAGTGGGACACAACATAGTGTATGTAAATGGTTTAATATATTTTTGTACATATACAACATATACAATGCAATGGTAAGGCTGTTGGATGTAGTCGCAACTAACACTTATATTTTGGGGAAATTCTGCTTTTGAGTTTTTTGAGTCAACTTTACCAATTAGAAAGCGTATTCTACCAACCACCGACGGTTGTAAGGCTCGGATATTCACAAGAATATCCGAGCCTTTCAACGTTGGCGGCGTCCTGGCTGAGGGTGGGCTCACACAGACAATAGACATAGCTTGGCCTTAGTTTACAGGAGTATTTTTCCAAGCGGGCAAAGTGTTAATGGTAACCTTACCATATTATTGTTGGTTAGAGGAATTCGAAAACCTCTCTTTAAATATATTTAGAAGAAGTTTGATGATCGTGGGATCTCAAAGATCAACCTCAACCTCAAAAGATCAACCTTAAAAGATGGTTGAAAGTACATGTAAGCAAACGAAAGACAACAGAGAGCAGAAGGTAAGTCAATGGAAGCCTGCTCGTGCTTACACAGTCATTTTGGAACAGCCAAAATGTGCTTATGGTAACCATAGCGATTTGATTTAACAAGAGGAATACGAAGAAGCTTGCTTAAGTAAGTAACTAGTTCATGATATTTTCGTTAAAAAAATAAAATGAGTTTTGGAATTTCAATCCCGAGTGAGTCTAATTGGAATTGAAGTTTGATACATAAGTACATTATGAAGTAACGGGAAATGGCAAATATCTATTAATGTTATACTACACAAGAAGGTCAGTCAACGTTGACACTAGCTGGACATTCTCAGCTACGAGTAAGTATACATTTCACGTACGTACGTGAAACGTACATGAAACGTACGTCGTGTACGTGAAAGCCTCCTTCGTAGCAGACGACGATCATGACTCAATCGCTTGGCAGGACGCCGGGGAGCAATCATATTGTTATTACGACGCACTAATATGCGTCGATACAGAGTCCTTTGAGTAATTCTGTGTGTTGGCTGGCTTGACTTACAATTAAGTACTTTCTGAAACTAGAGCTATGAACCTACAACCTATGTGTACGTTTCTGGTAATAAAAGTCACTGTAGGTTGAAATTATAGCTGTAAGCACGTACTTACCTATAATAAATAGTTACGATAATCGTTTACATAGGCTTTTCAAATGCATATTAATGCATGACAAGGCATATTATTCCATTAATGCATACCTAGAAGATAATGCAAGATACATATGTGGATAAATACGTGCGTTAAGAATTAGTATTATTCCTAGTATTTCATTTATCATTTTGTTTGTCATTTGCAAATATATTTAAATTTATTATTTACTTATATACTTACATAATACTTAGAGTATCAGAAATGTTAGAGTATCAGAAAATTTATATGTTCGAATTTTTTTTTTTTTTAACTGATTTACTGTTTATTTCGGAACATAATATTTACATAATATGTAATGTTCGAAATATATTTTGTTAGCAATATTATTAACTTTGTTTTAGTATACAATTTAGTTTTGATTTTACTTGTCATTAAATTTTAACAAAAATTCTGTTAAATTTTAAAAATGTCGTATCTGATATTTGTACGCCGTTAACGGCAAAACATAGAGATCTGTGTACCTATTTTATTTATAACACCTATTTTTACACCTATGTTTAACAAATAAAAACTTTGACTTCAACTATATATGGTTACTTATTAAGACTTGTAATTATCAGGAAGTATGAATAATTAATTACTCTTCATCTGCAGTTTTACAAATAATATTATAAGTGTTACTCTCTTTAATTCTCAAAATTTTCATAAAGCCGATACTTTGTAGACTGTTTTATTTTACCCCACAACGTAGGTGATACAATCCACCAACAACCCAGTTGCAACTGTTCACAATGGTGTCAACACAAGCAGCGTATCAATGTACCAACCAAACAAAAATAACGCGACGTAATGAAGTTAGACTCTTAATGTGAGGCGAGGGCGGCGGCCATTCAGCCAGCGTAATGAGCGAGCGTTTAACGTTGCAGTCAACAGAATATCGAGTACAGAAGTTCCATAGCTAACAAATCGAAATTGAAAATAATCGCATATTTTTTATTGGTTGAACATGAAAATGGACATTACCCAGGTAAAGCCGAACGTAGGTAGGTACTGTAGCGACCTGCCACGATACTAAGGCAGGTCACCACGTTGTCTGTTTGGTCTCGACTCCGAGGTGTGTTGGTGGATGTAAAAATGAGGAACACGGAAGCACTGCTATAACTATTTATTCGCTCATATGAAAGCACATTACATTCTCAAGGGCCAAGCTCTCACTACACTGACTCCATATAAAACAAATTGACTATATGTCATAATTTAAACCTATTTGACTTATAAACCAGTGTTTGTCTTATCAGCCAATGTCACAATCCGAGGAGGATTCAAGCGGAAGGCCGGCTCAATTAAAGCCTTTACAGTACAAACGTGTAGATCTGGGAAAATCATACTCATCATTCTCCCAACTATGTAGGGTCAGCTTCCAGTCTAACCAGAATCAACCAGATGGTGCTAAATGCCAATATTTTACATAGAGCGACTGCCTATCTGACCTCCACAACCTAGTTACTGGGAAACGCGATAACCCGTGATAACTTGGCAGATTTTCGGGCCTCTGGCTACCCGTAACGACTGTCCTATATCTTCAAATTACTGCCGGGAAACATATTACTTGATACTAAATTTCTTAACTTTGTACACTAGCCTTTTTTTTGGATGGGAAATCATCAAATGACTTCGCCCGCTCTGGGCGGAGCGGGAGGGCGTGTCAGACTTTTACTGACTAAAACCCACCCGTATTCCTTAATTTGCCTGTGCCAGGGCCACGGTAACTCTTTTAAACATCCCGCAACCCTAGCTGGCATCGGCCCTAGAGGACCCCGTTAATAGTGCTGACATCTCTTTGAGGCGCGCGTGGAAGCACGCGGCATCGACTCGGGCCTAGTCCTTACCGGACGGCGAGCTACCCATTGCTCGCCATCCGCAAGCCCGCGCCTACGGTGGCCGAGAATTGGCTGCCATTTCCCGACGCCCAGGGCATCTCCTGCGGCGACTAGGGGCGTGAGGGCGCAAAGCTTGCCTCTCGCTCACGCGTTCCACCTCCTCCTTTGCGAGCATTACTGCCTCACAGGAGGTGATGGCTTCTCATTTATTCTCGTTCTGTACTATGGCCTGGACCAGGGCCTGACACGAGAGATCGCCGCCGCCGATCACTTCCACGAGGACACGGCGGTGCCCTGCCCAAGCCGGGCAGACCTACCCCGTATGCTCCACCTTGTCCTCTGGGCGATCCACACAGTGGTGACACCCGGGCGTTTCCTCCCAAAGCACCCGTGTCCGGTGAGGACTTGCGTAAGGCGGCAGGTGAGGACGCCGTGGTGCCTCTCCAGCCACTCCTCAAAGAGGGGACTTATCGCTGCAATTGTGGCGAGCTCAGCGCTGGGTTGCGACAATCGCACTCTCCATGCCACCATGAGATCTCGCCGGAGTTCTGTCCGCCGCTGCCGCGATTTATCGCGGCAGCGGAGTTACACCCGGCGTTTTACCTCCAAACACCACTCTCACATGTGCGCGAGGACTTTTGCCTCCAGATCCCATGGTGGTAATCCAGCAAGGAGGTTCGCCGTCTCACCGGAGATCTGCGGTATCCTCGGGCTAGCCGGATGGCCATGACTCCTTGGACGCATTCAACCGGCGGGCCGGCCGCCGCCTCACAGAACGCGCCCACGCCGGAGCCCTATAAAGGGCCATAGATCGCACGACCTCCGCGTAGAGCCTGCGGCAGGAGGCGTTTGGACCCCTAGATTGAGCAGGAACCGCCTCAAAGCAGCCCCGGCCGGCTCCAATCTGGGAGCGAAACGTCGGAAGTGCTCCTCGAAATTCCACCGGCTGTCGAGGATGAGTCCCAGGTACTTATCGTCCACTCGACGCCGATGTGAACCCCTTCTACCGTTATTTCGGAACCCGACACTGGTGCATTCCGAGGGTCATGAAAACATATGGCCTCGGACTTGTGCAAGCTCACCTCGAGTCCTAATTGCCGGATCCTCTCGACGATTGTCGCAACCCCGTGTCGCTAGTTCGGACGCCACCTGGTGTGACATCCCCTGCGCCAGGACCAGCGTGTCGTCAGCATAGCAAACCACGCTGACGCCGCTAGGGAGGCTGGCACGCAGCACCCAGTTGTACCCGACGTCCCAAAGATGCGGTCTCAGGACCGATCCCTGTGAGACACCGCACGACATCTCTCGCTGGTTCCACTTTCCATGGTGACCGAGGTAGATGACGGCCCTATCCGTCAAATAGGGCTAGACCACGTGACAGAGGTAGGTTGGCATCCGGTGATACAGAAGTGCCTCCCTGATGCAACTCCAGGGCAGGATGTTGAAGGTATTGGCGATGTCTAAGGCACTGCCAAGACGACCCCACCCCGGGCCACAGCACCGGGCATCGTGAAGGTTTGCACGCGCATGATGGCATCCACCGTAGAGCGCCTCTAGTGGAAACCAAACTGGCTCTTCGCCAAATCCGGCCCCACCCGCAACAGCCGCCCAACGAGGTGGTCTACAATGAAAGAAAAGAAAGAAATAAAAGGAAAAAAAAGAAAATACATTTATTTAGCACAGACTAAAAGGCACACAACTCAATGACTCTTTCAAAGAGCTTGCCCACCTCGTCGAGCAGCACGATGGGCCGTAAAGCGGACGGAGAGTTCGCAGGGCGCTCCGGCTTCTTGATAAGGACCAGCTTCCCTGACTTCCAACGAAGTGGGAACCAGCCCCTCTCCAAGCATGCGCTTAGGAGCTCCCTAGTAGTAGTCGAGGCCCGAGAGCCTCCAAGACCAGACACTGGCTTTTCCAGGTAAGCCGTCGGGTCCTGGGGTTGTATTCCTGGCATTCAGCCAACGTACCGCCACACTCAGCTCTACCTCGGTCACCTCCGGAGCATTGTCGTTGTCTTCGGCAGTGTGGTCCGCATCGGGCACTGCAGGAGGCAGAGCCATGGGCGGGGGAGTTTGTTCCCCTCGCGAAGGAAACAGAGCGCTCACCACGTCCTCCACGAGCTGAGGCCGGAGACTCTGCGTCAGCGGGGGAGCCCATGGGCGGAGTTTGTTCCGAAACATTTTGTAGAGGCATCCTCACGGGTCTCTGTTCAGAGTCTCCAGCGACTCCTCGCGGGGCTTTGGCCCGCAAGATCTCCACTCGGAGGGTAGTCTTTGCCACTCTTTACCCCTCGTACAGCTCCGCCTGAATGGCTTACGTATTTGGAGGGCGGATACGGAGCCTGTGGTGCCTGGTGTATCGGCGTAGCTCAGAAAGGCACGCATCGCGCAGAGACGTCAACTCCGGCGGCCACCAGCACACCTGGCGACAAGCGCGTCTGTGCCGGACCCGGGGCATTGCCACGTCACATAACTTGAACATAGCCTCCCGGAACCACCCGGCCTCGTTGTTGATGTCAGCAGGCCTGTCCGGTGGTGACACCTAGGCCTGCACGATCGAGGTTTCCAGGAGGAGCTCTCAGTCCAGCTGCTTCAGCGCCCACCGCAGACCACTCGGGGCCTGTCATACCGGCGCGCTCGAGGTCTGGGTGGAGACGTCAAACCAGATGTACCCCGGCGATCGGAGTAAGTCTCCACCCCCCCGTGACGCGCCAGTCGACGACACGCGGCGACAGAGCGGGGCTTACGAACGAAATGTCCACCACTGACTCTATCCGAATCCGCACACACGTGGGGACAAAGCCCCGGTTTAGGACGACCAAGCCTATCTCCAGAGCCTAGTCCTCCACCATCCTGCCCCGTGTGTCCGTAAAATTTTTGCATCCGGTAAGTCCCTGAGATGATTGCGGAACTTTCTTCCAACGGCCACTAAAACTGCGCTTGCACAATCCCTTTTACTCCCCATCCTTGATTACGCAGATGTCAGTTATCTCGATCTCACTGAGGCACAACTAGATAAACTTGAGCGACTTCAAAACTTCTGTAAAAGATTTATATTTGGCCTGCGCAAATGATCACATTATGATCACATTTCTGAATTTCGTACAAAGCTCAGGTGGCTTCCCATACGTCTTCGCTGGATTTCTCATATCTTATTTCAGTTCTACAGTATTCTGTTCAATCCTACAACCCCCTCTTATCTTAAAGAACATTTCTAGTTCCTTCATGACACACATAATTGATATCTGAGGTCATCGGAAAACTTGAGACTGGAGATGCCGATGCATTCCATCAGTTTTTATACAAGTCTTTTACAATTCAAGCAGTGCGGTTATGGAATGCCTTGCCCGTGTCGATAAGGTGTGCTCAATCTTTGTCCTCTTTTAAAATTCTGGTAAAAAAACACTACCTCTCTCCTTAAATCTCATCATTACATAAAGTTACCTGCCCCTGTTTCATGGTTATTATTGTATATATATATACGTATACGTATGGTATATATATATATTGTATATATAACTGGTGCACCGCTGATTATCTACAGTATTGTCTCTCCTCCCTTTAATCCATCCAAAGGTTGTTTGTAAAATATCACTTTTAGCGATAAGACCGCCCATTGTGTCACCCTATTTGAAAAATTTCTACATTTATATCTGGAATTTTTATGGTGTACAAAAAAGAATATTCTATTCTACTCTACTCTACTCTACTCTATTCTATTCTATGCCGGGAACCCCAAGCCACATTCTTGGCATTGAAGTCCCCGAGGACGAGCACAGAAAGGGAACGGAACCCGACTACGACGACTCTCAATTCCGCAAAAGAGTTGTAGAAATCGGCGAGAGTTCGGTTCGGGGAGAATTATACCCCTACCACGACAATCTCCCCAAACCGTGCTGCCACGCAACCCCGTCCCCTCTTGACAGGCTCGCGGGACGGGGTACCAGCGGCGGCCGACGAAATTAGGGTACACTGAGCCGCTCAGGTCCTCCAGCCAGTCATCCCTGGGCGGGACAAAGTACGACTCAGAGTTCACGGAGATGTTAATCGACCACTGCGCCATGCTCTGGAGCAACAGATCCAGAGCGGAGGTGCAGTGGTTGATGTTGGCCTGGAGGAGGCGTAATGGGGCCATTATTAGCACTCCATATCCTCCCTCCATATCCCTCCTGAGTCCCCTATGAAGACCCTGCCGCGGTGGTTGCGGAGGCGGCGACAGTGGAGGCGGCAGCGGCGGTGGCAGTGGCGGTGGCTGCGGCGGTGACGACGGTGGCGGAGAGCTTGCCCCTGCCCTTGGGTTTGGCGGGTGGTGCGCAGGCCTTGCTCCCAGCCCGGTGATTGGCCGGCTTGCCAGCTACCGCACACGCGAAGCAGTGCAGCTTGGCTGTACACGAGCCGGCCTTGTGACCGGGCTGACCACAGCAGAAGCAGTGGCTGCTACGGTCCACCTCCGGTTCCAGCAGTTTCACCTGCGTGTAAACGCAGCCCAAATAGAGCCTTTGGCCCTCCCCGGTTTTTTTTAAGGCCACTGCCACAGGGCAACTCACCGTAACGGTTCGCATCCCCGAGAAGTCAGTACGGATGATGCCTACCCTAACCTGCTCAGCAGAGCACCCTCCAATCCTAACGACGGCGGCCACCACCTCTCCCTCCTTCGCTGAGTCGTCCAAGCCCAGTATGCGCATAGCAGCGCACTGTGGGTCTGGACACTCGGGCCTCGTTCGCATTTAGGGACACCCTAAGCCTTTCGGATAGAGAGATCGGCCGCACCGGGAACCTCCAGCATACGAGCCTCAGTTGCAGTGACCTTTACCCGGATGCCATCTGCGATACCGAACTTGTCGAGGCTCACCGCCGCCCTTGCCTTGGCAAGCACGTCGTGGTAGGACACGCCCTTCTTTTCCGCAGCTGTAGTGTGATCACTACAGCTGCGGACTTCGGGGCACAGAGCCTAGCCACGACGCTTCGCTCCTTACGCCGCTGCCGCCTCTCCTTCTGTTTGGCCACCCTTGCTGCCTTACCCGCCTTCCTCTTCTCCCCGGCTACTTGCCATTCTGCGTCGGCCGGAGGAGATTTAGGAGGCGGGGGCGGCCGTTTTGCCGCCGGGGCTGGGGCCCTTGCGGGTTCCGGCACGGCCCCGCCTTTCGCCTGCCCCAACGATCCTGGCTTGGCCGTGGCAGTCACGGTGGCATCATACGATGCCGCTTTTCGCTGGCCCGTGGCCGGGTAACTCGCCGCCAGCGAGGGCGCAGGAAAAAAACCTCCAGGGCAGTAAACCGGCTCCGGAAGGCAGCCAGTTCCCGCCGCACCAGGGCTAGAACCCGGTCCTCAGCAGGCGTGGGCCCGACCTGCCCATGCTGCGCCTCCCCCTGTGGCACTTCCCGGGGGCCAGCTTCTCGGAGCCTGGCCAGGTCCGCTCAGAGCTCCACGTTCTCCTTTCGGAGAAGCTCCATGGTGGCTGTCAAGCGGGCGACCTCCGCCCGCATTTTGGACATTGCGTACGACGGGGACCCGAGGTGAGTGGCCTTCTCTGCCGCCATAATGGAGGCCGTGGCTGCGGATATGGCCTTGTTTTTAGAGGACTGAGTCCTCTTCAAGGCCACACTTTTGATAGCGGCTGCCACGACCTCTGCAAACCTGGCCGCTCGCTCCGAATTGGAGCCGCCAGTGGCGTCCGGTTCACCACTTGACGACTCCGACCCAGCCGAGACCGACCCCGACTGCGACTCTGACTCGGCCGGGCTGGCTCGGCTCGGCTTGCTGGCCTCCTTCTTGGTGAGCCCTCTGCCCACACCCCTTTCATGAGCCCCACCCCGCCGGCTGATTTTTTTACGGGCCGAGCTCAGCCCGCCATCCGAGGAAGACCCCTGGCCATCCACCGGTTTGGCGCGCTTCTTGAAAAACTTTTGGTTCTTACCAGCAGCCCCCACCACTTTGCGCTCCGGGCTCTTACATGAGCCCTTCGCGCCAGATGCGGCATCGGACTCCGACCCCGCATCACTCCCCTCCACACTCCTCCTCCCCTCCTCCCCTCTCCCCTCCCCTCCTCTCCTCTTCACTACTATTTTTTTTTTTGTTTAAATCTGGTTCCATAATAATTGTTCCCATGAGTAAAACTTTATATTGTCTTCTGAACACTAGCCTAGAAATCCAATTAGGACCGATCCAATTCATGTTAACAATAAGTAAGTATTTTCATGTACCTAATATTTTCTTTGTTTTCATTTAAGTGCCTTAGTCTGGGTCAAAATTTATTTTCTTTGATTCTATGTGTATGCTAGCTATCACACATTTCTATTGGTCCTTCTGTGCCCATCTGTTTAGTGCACAAACTCAATGAGAAGCGGCACTGAATGGTACAACATTCTGCCTATGCTTTGGCGCGCTTCTGATTTGAATTAAGAATGTTTAAAATTGTACATTGAATTGAATGAGTTTTTCGTTCTTAAACAAAATGTTTGACGTTCATCGCCTGCTTTTTACACAAAAATTATATGCACATACGAAATAAATCGCCAGTGGAAACTAAAGTTGACATTTTTAATGAAAAACTCTTTTAAATAGCAAATATTTTGTTAAATTAAATTACAATTTGACTCACAAACGTAGTAATTATCAATGACTTACAAATCTTTCATCGGACATCCAGAGTCAGCCCATTTAACTTAAGTGTTAGTCACCAGATTCAAAATTGAAGTGGTCCTGTTTACACAGATAACATTCGCCTGATAGTTTTTATGTTACAATGTTTAGGTAGTACGAGTACAGAAGGGTCATTCAAAGATTTTATTTAATAGTTTCACTTGGTTAAAACCCACAGATTCTTGAATAAAAGATTGATGGACCAAAGTTAAATTTTTTTATCCATTCGAGTACGTACCAAACAGAATATCTAAAACCACTCTATATACGACGCGCAAAAAAAAAACGTTTCGTTTTAAAAAATAAACAATTTCCACCAAATTTCCACATCACTTTAAAACATGGCTGTTAAAATGAAAACGCAACATCCCATCAAAAGATTTAATTTCCATCGCTGTCAGTGCAAATCATACGGCGGGAAATAAAATATCGAGAGCGATCAATTGATACGACCAACCATAAATTCAGTTTTGATTCATCGAAAATAAAGAATGTACGTGAAGCGAACTTTTAATTAAGTTTGTGTTTTAAGTGGGCCTGTCAGTTACGTCAAGTGTTTTATTTCTGCTTTTGTATAATACAATGGTCGCTTTTATACCTCGTTATCAATTTATTTATTTGCTCTGAAACAGAAAAGATTAAAATATAAAAAATGCTGCATCCGAACTATTTTGCTTGACGCTAGACCGGAAAGGCCAAGTCAGTAGGCCAATAAAAGACAGTTTTGAACATTATGTTATTCTGCAGTTGAGGACTCATTGACTCTGATTAGACTAGCCTCACATCATACTATACATATGATAGATTTACTTAATTAATGTTGATAACATATTATGTAAAACCTGTTGATTATTGTTTTCTAAGTTTTTTATTACTTAAAGAAATAATTTTATCATTTTATGTTTTTTGCTGTGCCCTACAGGGTCCATGATTGTACCTTAGCTTTAAGCCCCTGTAACATCTTTCAAACAATATGGAATGCAAATAAAATAAGAGAATTTAAACATGGTGTATAAGGCAGCTTACAAACTGTGACGACTATACCAAACTATACTCGCACAACAATATCATAAAATAACAGTTCGCCCTGCCACAGACGTCAGTATCGCTCCATGAACACGCCAGCACTGACCTATTCATGAGGAATCCAATCTGGCCACGAGCTAAGCCTATTGAATGTATACGCCATACCGATATCAAATGAACACAACGATGTACATCTTACACACACAAACAGGTTTCAGCAAATGTAAACATGCCAACAATATATTGGAAATATGATGGAACAGTTGAAAATGTATCTAAAATACAGTTTAAATAGTTTAAAGTATTTTTTTTAACTAAGTCTAAGGTTTTAAAGAGGCTTATTTTCAGAAATGGAACCGATGTCCTCCTGTCTACACGGAGGTTTGTTGCTCATCTGATACAAACGTATCACGTTCAGTAGCTTGTTATGGAGCAGAATTTATTCAAAACTACGCGTACTCAGTGACTGGCCATCGAAGTAAATTGTCAGGACGCTGGCTTCAAAATAAAATGGCTGACTGTACCAGCTCCAACGTTACAGACATTCAAGTTAAGATGACGTCAAAAGGCACTCCAGACGGCGACTAAGAAAAACGTAATAAGCATAAAATTGTGTACAATTTTTTTTTTCACATTACAGTGAGAGCAGACAGATAGACAGGTCCCTGGCGAGGCGTCTATTACCCACACGTTAGACAGAACATGTTAAAGTGAACACGACTCATGTATCCTCTGTAGCTATTGTGTGACGGCTTGTTTCGCTCCTGGGAAACGAAATTCTGCCTCCAGTGACATACTCGCCTACACCTTTGCAAATTTACCTCGAGTGCTTAACAAGACACAGTACAATCGGACACTAGCCTTATTACAGACACACAAAGTCTAAATTACGACTTCGGGAACGCAACACCCAAATTCGTCTGCTAAACCTTGCTCAGGATCCATTTGCATCTCCATCAAACCTTGTTCCTATAGCAGCAGGATTTAAATTCGCGTATCAAGGTTGTAAGGAGCTAGATTGCGCGGAGATATCATCCGACCCAGTTTAAAACGTAAGCGACCCGAATTATACTGGTGTAAGTCGAGGACCCTTTGACACAAACGTGGCTAAAATAAAATATAAACAGTCGGTACGTTTGATGATATTATGTATCTTGCACGAGTGGGGAGCGGAGGGGGGCGGGGGGGGGGCTAACGAAATAAACGAGGATATTAATTCGTGCTAAGACCGCAAAGTAGTGTGATTCGGATTCGGGTCTTGAAGCCCGTATAGCTTTGCGCCTTTGAGTGTTTAATTCGCGAGCCGAAGGAATGGCTCGTTAGAGTAATCACGAGACTTCGTTTAATTGTAGACTGCTAGGAAGAAATACAGAACACTGTCTTCTTTAAAGAGGAAGCTATAATGTACTATGTTCGAGGAAATGAAATCGGTACTTAAATGAGAAACAGACTGTTGTTACAGATATTTGACTCTATTTATATTAAAAAATACCTATTTATCACATCAACATCTTATTTATTGTACCTACAATGTATGCAAATAAATTTTACTTTACTATTTACTTTACTTTGTTTGTAGTCTGAGAGTTCACGTTGAGGCGAAAGCGTCAGGGTAGCGCGACATTCAACTTTGCTTACGTTTATTGCAATTTGCATGTCAGTATCATGTTGTATGTTGGTCTGAACATAATTCGCGGCCGTAACAAATATGTATTTATAGAATTATTATCGTTACAGTTATCAATACAACTCACTAAGTTCATATTACCCTATTGAATGACTATTTCACGAAAACAAGACCTTTTAGACCCATTCTAACTTAAAGTGACTGGGTGGATTTTAACTTAATGTGGGTGTACTATAGGTACACCTCTGCCTAGCCCTTCTGGGACTATAGGCGTGAAGTTATGTTATGTTTCTAACTTATAGTTAGTGTAACGGTCGCGAATCATATTCAGATCAACATACACCGTGACACTGACCTGCAAATTGCAGAAAAATGTAAAAAAAATTAATATCGCGGGCTACCTTAGCGCTTCCACTTTGTTCCACACGACGAATTCTACAACAACAAATAACTGATTGGTTTCAATGCTTACGAGCACAATGTTTTTCAATCAGCATCGTTATTTATTAGACAATGTAACCACAGCCTCCGCAGCGCCTTTCTTCAAAGTACAAATAGCAATATTAATTAAAAATTTGCGAATATTTCATAGATATAACAATTTCAGAACCGGTCCTTTGTCTTAACCTTTGGCCTTAAAATCGAATTCAAATATTTGAATACCTAAATTCGTTTTGGATTCAAGAATTCCGCAATTGAATTTAAGACAGGGTAGGACAGTAATATTGCGCGAATTCTAATATATCTGCAAACTGGTTCGGTAACAGGCTCTTCATTTTATGTATAAGGCCTTCATGCCATACTTTCTCAAACGCTTGCGCCACGTCTAGGAATACAGTAGCATATACTATTGTATATTACTATCTTGTCTTCAAGTGCGTTTTCTATTACGTTTTTGATCCTATGCACTTGATCGATGGTAGAGTGTTTTTCTCGAAAACCAAATCGATGCTCTGGTATTATGTTTTTACTATCTATGTATTATTGGTTTAAGCCGTTTGAGTAACAGTTTTTCAAGTAGCTTGGACATGATTGGTAGTAAAGAAATGGGCTTATATCGTGATGTTTCGTGAGCCGGTTTCCCTCGCTTAGCTGTCATTATTACTTCAGCCACCTTCCATAAATAAGTCTGGTACATATTTTAGCCTTAGTGCAGCATTGTTATGGGTCGTTAACTTAACCAGACCCTTTTTTGGCAGGTTATGAAGTACTTGTGCCCGGTAGATGGCAATAGGCTCGCCCCCTATTACATGGGACTTAAACATAACTGGCGAAATGTGGGTGTACTATAGGTACACCTCTGCCTAACCCTTCAGGGAAACAAGGCGTGATGTTATGTTTTGTTATGAAGTACTTCTTCGATAATTTACGCCTGGATAGCTTTTAACCCTCTACAAAGCGCAAGTCCAATCCTGCATGGAGTATTGCAGCCACCTTTGGGATGGCTCAGCTAAATACGGTGGAATGCAGAGCTAAGAGGCTCATTGGCGACGTAAGACTGGTGGATGCCAAGTTTCACAGCTTGACTAATCGCCGCAAGGTTGCCTGCTTGTCGGTCTTCTACAGATTATACTTCGGTGAGTGTGCTGAAGAACTCCATGACCTCATTCCGCCTGCCCCCTTCTATCATCGGACATCTAGATGCACTGCAGGTTACCATCCTTACCTAGCTGCTATTCCACCAATTCGCACTTAGCATTTCCAAATGTCTTTTGTGATGCGCACAGCAAAGGAGTGGAACTCTCTGCCTGCGTCTGTGTTTCCGAACGCATACAACCCCGATCTCTTCAAAGTGAGAGTGAACAGGCTTCTTCTGGGTAAGCTCGCTCCATCGTCGACTTTGTCTCTGTCATCTCTGACCTAGACTAGAGTCAAGAGCAAACCTACCTATCTCAAATAAATAATATGAAAAAAACTTCTCCTGTTATTAAATCGTAACCTAGTGTATTTTCTTGTATTTATATTACGTTTTATTTCTCGTACGACTTCTCTCGATGTTACTAGTTTTATGGTAACTTCATTTTCTGACGTCATCATATTAGCCAAAGCGTGATCTTTAATGTATTCCTCGTCGTTTTATTGAAAGATATTTTCTAGATGCTCTGAAAACCTCTTAGCTTTTTGCTCATTACTAATAGCCCATTGCCCATTTTCACACTTAATAGGTGAGATTTGGGTAACCGCTCTTTTTAGGTGCTTAGTAGCCTTCCAGAGGGAATAGTCTGTCTTTTGATCATTAATTAGATTCTGGAGATAGGTACTGGTTGAGTCATCTTTAATCATAATCATAATCATTTATTTGCAATAAGTATTGGTACAGAGCGTTGGTCTTAAATTCAGTAATTAAGTTCCTAATACATAGTCAGATATTTGATTTAAAGTTCTGGATTAATCTTCTTACTTTTTTTGTTCGTTTATTCAGTTTTCGTTTGTCATCAGGGCACTTAGATTGATGCCAGGTTTTTCTTTGCCTTCTTTTTTCCATAATGAGCTGCTTGATTCTGAAGGGGTATGTATTTCCCTTCGTCCTCTTATTGAAGGTAGTTGTATTTTCCCACGCTGCTTGCTGTATGTGCATTATGAAATTATCTACTTCAATGTTTAAGTGTTTGGGTGTTTTTAATGGGACTTTAAGGTCTATTTGATCATACAATCTGGTTTTGAAGCCCTCCCAGTCTGTATACTTATTAACAGGAGTGGGACTATTTTCTTTAAACAAAATGGTCATGCTAATTTCTAAATAGATTGCAGAGTGATCCGAGTTCATGTCATAGCTTTGTTCCATTTATATATAACCAGTTGATAGATTCTTGGTTACGAATAAATCTAAAACCCGGAATCCGGAATCCCCGGAACCGGTCCGGCACGGGTCCGGGGTCCGGAATTTCATTTGGATCTTTTGGCCAATAGGTGGGCTTTCCAGTTGACATGACATTACCTTTCAGCTGTTTTATGGCACTCAGTAGTTCTTTGCCTTTATTAGTTGTTAGTCTGGAGCTCCAATACGTATGTTAGCATTGAAGTCACCCGCTAAGATAAATCTACTTCCAAGGCGAGTTAGGAAGCTCATAAAGTGGTCTTTTTATATCGTATACCGTGGTGGACAGTAGATGGCAGATACTGTAACCGGATATTTTTTGGTTTGTAGACAAATCGCGACTGCTTCAATTTCTTTCTCTTCGTGTTTAAACTCTTCATAGTGCTGCAGGTTTTCTTTTACGATAATGGCACTACCGCCTCTTGCAGAATACATATTGTCTGGTTGAAGTGCATGAAATATATTCTTGTTGCCTATTGGTTTGGATAATTTCAGCACCTACTTTGTTACTGTTGTACCGACTGTCAAGAAAAATTCCACTATTAGTGGCTGGTGACTAATAAAGCATCAAAATAATAATATACTTAAACCGCAGAACAAATATGAACAAATTGACCTTCTGCCATTAAACATATATTTTTTAGGTTGTATACATGTGGGATCCTGCGGGCCTATTATCTATTTCATATCAACACAAATCATTTGTCTGCGCAAAACAACGCGACTTCAGAAAATAGTGTATCGAGGTTCTGTGCTCCATTAATTATGTGAAGCATTTGTAAACTTGCGGTTTGAAGAAGGCATTTCTCTCCCCCCGGAGAGAAATAATTGATTTTGATGATTCTACATAGAAGACTAGGAGACTGATTTTTATAAAACCAGAATTTTTCATATAGCATTTAAGAAAATACAACTTTCGAAGCTCCTGCATCGTATCTGAAGCAAAACTAAGTACTAGGCAATATCCTACTAATATTATAAATGTGAGTTTGTGAAGATGTTTGGATGCTTGTTACTCAATCACGCAAAAATAGCTGAACGGATTTAGTTGAATTTTTGCACATGCATAGCTTATAACCTGTATTAACACATAGGGTACTTTTTATCCCGGTGAACCGACATCCATGTGGGCGAAGTCGCGGCAAAAAGTTATTAATAAGTATTTTAAAGTTTACTTGAAAATGTAAAGCAAATTATTGAGAAAAGGAAAACCACAACGTAGTGCAATTTTATTTTAACATCCTATTGAGCACCCAGCTGCCAACTTTAACTGACACAGCTAGACTCACCACGACACTAAACTACTCCTAGACGTCACTAAGCTCTGCAAGTCTACAACTTGCGAGAGACAGAAATACATTAACTATTCATTTATGAGCTCAGCAATGAAAAAGCGTAGATTCCTCTGATCCGGCCATGAATATCATCCGTCTCGTTTTTATCGCATCACTGCTTCCCCGCTCGCTGTGCGACGTGGGGGTCGTTTTATTTCGAATTCAGCTCTTTACAAGTATTTGCAATATGCAATGTAAGCACGGTTTTATGGATTTTTTGTAAAATGAGATCATTTTTTTTTGTATAATATGCACAAAGGGTGAAAAATATAGCTTTTATTTAAAAATCAACAAGAGATTACGGTCTCTAATCACTACTGCCTGAACTATAGTGGGACTATATGTATAGGCTGACTGATATTCTAATTATATAATCTAATGCTTTTATCTGACATTTCCTGCTATTTTAAAATTGTAATCATGATTAATTATTGACATTATTATTTTATTATTATTTCTACATCATCAAGTGGTAGGATATAGAGATATACTCGACTGTAACACTTATTGTAACCTATGTTCACAAATAAATAAATTGAATTGAATTGAACCTATCTTTTTGTCACCTGAAGCTATAAAGAACTAACTTACAAACAAGAACAGGTAAGTTTTTATCCATCATATCCAGATCTGTAATGATTTATAACCAAAGTTTTAATTCCTTTACCATTCCCAGTTACTTCTGCACCAGAATCCGACATTGTGATAGGATTTATGAAAGTAGCGCGAACTCGTCTTGCGATTATAGGACTGCAGCCAACTAACTCCATTACTTACAGAACTGATATTAAATTCAAAAATTCATTTCCTTGCACTAATTTTTCTTCTGAAGACAGCGATGACTCATTTTTAATGTGATGAAGTTCCGTCAGGTCAAGTTCAAACTAATTAAAAGTGTAGTCGGGGAATGCATTAACCGACCAACCCCCTCTGACTTCGGCGGATGGGGAGTTGTGGGGATCTCGAAATATTCATGGCGAAGAGTAATCTCGGAGATAATGAGGGAAGTGGGCCGCTGAGGCGAGCCAATTAAAATGATTGCGGCCCGCGTCCGCGCCAAGTTTGCAGCGAGCCTACTTTGATGAGCAATATAATCGCTCCACTCAGGTAGTTTGTTCAGGGCAAACGTTGCTAGATGGATTTTTTTGAGTGATTTTCTTGTTTAAGTGGATTTTGTTGAACGGTTCAGATTTTTCAGTCAGCAATGTTAGAGCTTTGTGCTCTATTTTATTACCGAGCTATTAATTTGAGTTGGCATAAGTATATCAGTTTCTAGATAAACGAAGAATCGGCCAACTTGCGACAATTCGATGGTACTCACATCACACTTTGTATAAGCCATGTAGGTATCAATAATCAAAATCACAATGTTTCCCATAACGCCATAACAGTTACCAACATGTGCGACATTTTTCATTACTTTCGTCCAACAATATGCGGCGCAACAAGACTAAATGAAAGTGATGTACATACGACGCGTTGCAATAACACGACGCATGGACGGACAAAGCAAATTGTTCACTTTGTAACATTCCGCTCGCGTGTTTGTGCAGGCGACGCCGACGGTCGCGCTTGGCTCGCGTGTTGACGCCTCTGTGCGTGCGCACGCACTGGGTGGTAAGGACACTGTCTGCCCCCGTTATTGTAATTACAGTAAGTCAATCGCGGGAAATGGCGATTTTGTTCCAACATTTTTAAATTGGTGTTTTAACGAACGGTTGAATCTTCATATTATTTGCTATGATTAAGCTTATTTGATCTTTGTTAATAATTTAGATATAAAAAAAGAAAAATATTCCATGTAGGACTTGATTTAAGAATCACAGTACTGTAGAAAAAGTCATAACACCAGTAACACGACTTACTGTAATTATAACAACGGGGGCGCGGGCGCGGGCGCGGGGGGGCGGTGCAGCGGAGGAAGTAAGTTCAAGGAAACTTATGCTAATGCAAATTTCAAATTCATTCATTTGTTACATAATTTTTATTTACTTCTTACTCAAATGGTCGTACTTTATAATGATGTAAAGGCCTGGCACCGACCTGCCGGACCGCCTGCCCGCTGCCGTGCACAAGCGTTTGGCTTTATTGCGAGGAGACAGTATTATTTGAAGTAATTTAAATAATATTGTGAAACTACTTGTTTATGCTGGTTTGTAGCTAGTGCAATGAAATATATTTAACCAGAAAACTTGGCATCAGAATAGAACTGCGCTGTCGACCGTCAGAGTGCGTAGAACAAGTGCCGCGTTATTATTGCGGTAACAAGCGCGCAATCAGAGCTCCGCTGTTTGTGAAAACAAGCGATTTTTTCCGCGCGACCGCTTTGTGGTGCGCGGCGGAGCAGTGTGCATTCGGCTTTATGACGACATGCCGTTTTACGCACTTTGACGGGCAAAGTGAAATATTTGGCAGGAATTTGTTATAATAAAAACTTGTCAAACATGTTTTTTAACCATGTAGGTACCGATAGTTTAGTAAACTGATGACAGTTAAAACTGGAAATTCTTCTTATAAAAAGTTATATTTGTGTAACTTTTAAAAATAAGGAGCAATATTCTTTCCCCATGCAACCCTTCATGCCCTTACAATATATCGCATCTATTCTCCATCCAAGATCCCTTCCCTTACGGTTTCACCCGCGCGTCTTGTTACATAATACACGGTAACATTGTAATACTCATCCTCGTTAATACATTCGGAAGTCAAGTGTTCCGAACACATCAATCACTCAACCTTCGATGCGCGCCCCTCCCTGTCCGCGCGACCACCGGCCGGTCGCGGACAGAACCGGCGGCGTGGACAGAAACCGGCACGGATAGCGGACCGGCCCGGATGAGGCCGGAGGAGATGAAGGACGCTAACAGTCCCGCAACCCTTTTTAAACTATGTGGAAACTAATTGGCAAGAGTGTGTGCGTCTTAATATGAAGGTCTCGGGAAGATTATATTTACTTTTATATTTAAAAAAAACCGAATATGTGCGTATCGGACCACGCACAATGAAGGGTTCCGTAGTTGGGACACAAAAAGAAGAGACAGAATTATCCCAAGAACAAACTTATCATTGTAGTTTAAAAACATGACCTCCCATATATTTCAACTGCAAAAGTAAGTTTGTACGCACAATATTGGGAGATTTACCGTGTTTTAAGACCATAGACTTCTTATAGGTTTTCCTGTAATCTAAAATATAGAAATACTTACTGCATTTTTTTTTTCAAAATTTTAGGCTCAATAGTTTCGGAGATAAGGGGGCGAATGGTAATTTTTTTTTTATTTTCCTAAATAACTAAAAGTATTTACATAAAAATTATTATAGAAAAATATTTGAGACCCTCACAGTAAGCCCTTATATTTGATGCGTCACATAGTACAGTTGGCTAAACTTTTATTTTTATTGTCTTATTTGCCTCCCAAAAATGAACCCCATATTCAAAAGACATTATTTTATCTCTGTTTGGGTCACAGATACTCTTATGTGTACCAAACTCCAACTTAATCAGTCCATTAAATTCGAAACAAATTGGCTATGATAGACGGACAGACAGACACACACGAGTGTTCCTGTAAAGGATCCGTTTTTATCATTCGAACGCACGGAACCCTAAAAAGTTAGTGACTGTCTAAAAATAACACATAAATCTTCGTGCTTATTTACAAAATGTTTTCAGCAAATCAAGAATTAAATAATAGCTGACATTCATGCATAGTATACACAGTCGTATAGTTCCAAACACAACTGACATTCGTGCATAGTATACACAGTCGTATAGTTCCAAACACAACTGACATTCGTGCATAGTATACACAGTCGTATAGTTCCAAACACAACTGACATTCGTGCATAGTATACACAGTCGTATAGTTCCAAACACAACTGACATTCGTGCATAGTATACACAGTCGTATAGTTCCAAACACAACTGACATTCGTGCATAGTATACACAGTCGTATAGTTCCAAACACAACTGACATTCGTGCATAGTATACACAGTCGTATAGTTCCAAACACAACTGACATTCGTGCATAGTATACACAGTCGTATAGTTCCAAATACAACTGACATTCGTGCATAGTATACACAGTCGTATAGTTCCAAACACAACTGACATTCGTGCATAGTATACACAGTCGTATAGTTCCAAACACAACTGACATTCGTGCATAGTATACACAGTCGTATAGTTCCAAACACAACTGACATTCGTGCATAGTATACACAGTCGTATAGTTCCAAACACAACTGACATTCGTGCATAGTATACACAGTCGTATAGTTCCAAACACAACTGACATTCGTGCATAGTATACACAGTCGTATAGTTCCAAACACAACTGACATTCGTGCATAGTATACACAGTCGTATAGTTCCAAACACAACTGACATTCGTGCATAGTATACACAGTCGTATAGTTCCAAACACAACTGACATTCGTGCATAGTATACACAGTCGTATAGTTCCAAACACAACTGACATTCGTGCATAGTATACACAGTCGTATAGTTCCAAACACAAACAATTGTATCCACAATTTCCATACCTCTGAGCGGTATTTAATTATGAACCTGATATTGTGATCCCTGTGTTGTGCAACTAATTTTGAATAGAGATGTTAAAGCGATTATGTCTAAGAGAAGGGCAGTATTGTGTTCTCTATTGGTAGTAACACCGACCCGCAACTATCTAGTTTCACTTTAGATGCGAGATGCGAGCGTCGGACGACTCACACCAGACGCAACTAATAGCTAATTTGCTGTGTTTATGGATGTAGAAATTGACCCCACGCTTGCTAAAATTTTCTTCTACAAGTGAGTTCATGCAAGTTAAGAATGCTATTTGTACTGTTTTGTATTTGTTCATAAAAATCTTCTATTTATAAGAAATCTAAGTAGGTATCAAAAATATTGTTAGCTGATTACGGTTTAAGACATTTATTCCTCAAAAAAAATACAATTCACAAGTTCATCATAATATTTAATTATACCCGAACTAGTGAAGAACGGTAGGTACTCGTAAATAAACTATGTAGTACAGTATTATTAGATGCACAAATTTTTTTTACAGTGCAACAAGAAAAAGTGAGTGTACCATTACATATCGTTTCTTAATGGCAATTCAATAGCAATTTAGCAGCAAGCTGTCAATATTATTTTAATTTGTTAATTTTTTTTAAAATAGGTGGTGTACCCAAATGTATTTTTTACCGTGGCATGTATTTTCAATAAGTAAATGTAGGAAGTTAATGTAGTGTAAGCAAATCAATAAATCAAGGAAATACAACCGACCGTATAAATAGGTGATTGATTTAAAATCGAGAGAAATCCTTCAAGATGTGGTGCTTTAGGGTTTTTTTGTATAGATTGTAGGACTGAATCTCTTTAATGTCATCAGGCAATTGATTATAAACTAACGATTGATAATTAAAACCATCTCACTAATTAAATCTGCACTGTTTAATTACAATCCTCACATACGCAAACTACAGTTCCATATTTAAACTATTCTAAATAAACATTCAAAGCAAACTTGATTAATTCGCCAATTTCATAATAATCTGTCAAAATATTACACCGATTTGGTCGGCCATTGTGTATTTATTTAGACAATATTTGTTCGTGACAATAGCACAAAGGCACAAATCGAGGGCACGGACACAAAGGAACACAACACGTTGGAAGGGGACTTTTAAAATGTCCAATGTGGCGTGTGATATTCCTAGTCTAGCCTCACATAGTCGCTTTTAATCCCGCTAATTGAATTTGTACGGCTTAGCAGACCGATTAGATCGCATTTGTAGGGTTGAACAAGCTGAGCGGCGCGCGCGGGTGGACTCTTTGAATTATTATTAGTGACGTGGCATGATGAGGGTTGTTCCATGCAAATTAGCGAGTGTTATTGAAACTATCGGCGCCGGCAGCCCGACCGCGAAATTGAAAGATTGATCTTCAACAAGCTTGCTCGGCGGCGTGGAAACCTGCTTGCTTAGCTATGCGCTCTTTGCTCGTAGTTGTGGCTTGAAGAGGCACACGTCACTCGGAATGATTTTTGAGGGGATGCTTTTAGATGTTTCCGCTTGAAAAACTTTGGGGTTTTTGTATTAAAACTTCAAACCCAATTTTATTAGACGCACGATGTTCTGAAAACTAGTTAACATTACATATTTTAAACTTTCTTCCTCACGTATGGACTTACAGATAGAGTACCTATTTTTATTTTTATAACAATACGAGCATAAAAATATATACAAAATATATACATTGGATACAATTTTTATACAAAATTAACTAACAGATTATTAAAATAAAAATATAATATCCTAACCTAACTAAAACTATTGACAAACTGAAATATGGCGTCGAAAAATTCCTCCGCATCGCTGTCGACTGGTAATGTACCCAAGAGACTGTTTTCTTTAATTTGTGCAGTTAATGTCTTTTTGGTTACCCAATTTTTTTGTACATGTAGAATTCTGTAAAGGAAGGTGAGCAGCTGTTCCCAAACACTTTACGAGTTCTCCCGGATGACAATACTGCTCAATCAAATACTACACCC
This sequence comes from Fissipunctia ypsillon, assembly GCA_947568875.1. Lineage (NCBI taxonomy): Eukaryota > Metazoa > Arthropoda > Insecta > Lepidoptera > Noctuidae > Fissipunctia > Fissipunctia ypsillon. Next base: position 22,744,976 of record OX387660.1, read on the forward strand.
AAATTAAAGTTAAATGTTATTTGTTTCCATCGACACTATAGTGCAGTATAGTTCAGCTTTCTAAAAAAAATATATGACATAATGCCTGATACCTATGTACGTGTATCCATACCTATTTATCCGAGTAACTAAAGGGTTATACAAACTTACCTCTGTATCCCATTATTTCCATCAACAAAGTGTTCAGCACAGTATTGTTTCCCGCATTATTCCTCACAAAACGTTTCCTACCGCAGAATGTTTCCACATTACAACCGGATTAGGTTCACGATGCTTTCACTACACGCTCGTATTATGCATAGCTACACTAAAGGTGAAGTGGAGAGTTCACACACAATAACAAATGGCAGAAGGACTACCTCCTTAATTCATTATATCATCATCTTCCTGCCCTTGAGCCATGCTACGTGACGTCAGCGCTACACGTTTTTTTCTTCCACTCTTCCCTGTCAGCCGTCACGCTATCTTTCACTCTCTTCTCTTTCATATCATTCCTCACAAATCCATCCATCTTTTCTTTGGCCTTGCTCTCCCTCTCCATCCATATATATTCATCACATCCTTATGATAAGTTAATTTAAGAATAGGCCAGTACGAATTTTTATGGCGTCAATATCTCTTTTGAAAGAGTCTTTTTCTGGAAAGAGAAAGCTATGTTTCAATTTTGAGGGCAGAATAAGCTTTGTGAAGCTCAGTCTCTGCTGTGGGACAAAAAGAATGTGGCAGGTTAAGGATAACGACTTTAGCCGTCAGCTTGCTTTGCTAATACAGAGTGACTACGTAGTAGGTACCTGGTATGCAATAGGTACTTCATTCTAGCAGAAGCTGGTACCTAGCAGTGGTATGCAAGAAACTGTTCAATTAGAACTTCTGTATTTCCCTATGTCCTGATGCAAGCGTTCTCCCGACATAGCTGCTGGCTGCAGCGCCCTGCGCGCGGTATCGGGTCGCCTCATTACGGAATATTCCAGTGCAGACCGAATCTTCGCGATCGTGCAGCGGCGGGAATTGTGACTGATTGGGTGTTCGATAACCCGTGCCTGGCGAGATAATTTATGGTTAATTGAACTTACCTTAAGTTAACTTCAACCAAAATTATACGAAATGTTGCATCCGAAGAGATTTAACATACATTGTAATCCGTTCTCCATTGCACTACATTGTCACGCTGTTGAAAGATTAAAGAAATGTGTGTGTCAGCTCCGACGTGCGGCTGGAGTTTACTCCGTGAAAGGTGCGCAAGTTACGTTGCGCACAAATATGTAACGCTTTTGAGTTAACGCTTGTATTAATTTCACTCCTCATAAAATTTCCAAACCAGGGCCCGTATATGAAAATCTATTCTTATGGAGTTAATTCCAATAAAAATTGGATAGTTTAAGTCATCTGCCAACTGTTGACTCAACCGCTGTAGAGCTTCCTCCTTTCATAAAGCGGTGATAGTTACATGGGTGGGTAGGGTGTTAAAAATCTCTGAAGTTTTAATCATGTGCATGTGTTTTAATGGTGCTTAATATTCCTGTTTCAGTCACATGAAGATCATTAACTTTGATCAAAGATAAGGTTTGCATCCGTTGTCCCGTGGAGAATGCAAGCAAAGTTACAAGTTTAAAAAAATGTATTTAAGGGATAGACTTTCATTGAGATATAACTTAGAAAGTTGATCTGAGACCAGATTAGGATTCCAAGTGGCACAACACTTAAGAAAAGTAGGTTTAATTTTAAATACACCTTTAAAAATCTACAAAAGTAATCATTTTCTATTTGACTTTTTGGTAAAATTCATTTCAGTGCAGAGCGAAAAGAATTTAACGTCCCATAACTTGCACCTTTGATAAATTCCTCAGTTAAAAATTTTAGGATATACCCATAGAACTATTATTACCTCAGTGGATATACCATATAAATATAATTGAGCTATCAAAGTAATTGATATTGTTAGTTAGACAAAAGGAATACCAAAGTTTAAGAACAACATTAAACTGGCTCACAGTATTATGATATTAGACAAGGTCAAATAAAAAAATCATAATAACAAAAAAATCTAATCTAAATCAAAGAAAAATAATCTTAACTATTCATCACACCATCATCATTATTATTTAATCCTACTTTCTATTGCTTTAATTGGAATTTTTCGCCTTATGTACGATTCCCAGACAATATTGCACACGCCAGGGTAAGATTTCTCCACATGGGTTGAGGTTCCCTGGAAGGAGATGATATATTATTCTCATTAGGCTTGAAAAACATTACTTCAGAATCTTACTGAACAAGGGCAACAATCATATTATAATTCTTTGATATAAGAGGAGGTGTTATCCACTCTATATTACATACTCCCTCGAAATTTAGGTAAATATACTCTACGTATTCCGATCTCTGATAATGACGAGACAAATAAGCCCATAAACCAGCCAGCTTACTTTCATTTTACCTTCATACAAAAACATTTGAATTTGACACAATTTTAGTAGGGAACCCTAAAAAATGTAATATTATTCTTCAAGTCAATCATTTTAACTTTATAAAAAGTCCAATAGATAATTCGTGATTTTTAAATTCCAGGTTTTTAGAGGAGGTATTATCCACTCTATGTTACTTACTCTCTCATAGTTAAGGTAAATATACTCTACCTATTCCGACCTCTGTTAATGAGTAATACCAACTTCAATTAAGTATTTAAAAAAAAATGTTTTTGTTTTCAAGTTTTTGATTAGTAAAACCCGTAACAAAAAATATCTGACTCTCTCTCTCATCTGATGCTTAGCAGCATCAGATATTTTACAGATAGGTTAACATATCACCAACAATAATGTGTGTGAAAATAAAATGCTGCGACCATATAAAACCTGAGCAAAAAATAATTTTAAAGTTACAGAAAAAATTACGTAACTTGCTTTAAATTACATCTAAAGAATATTTTTTTATTTCTAAAAATTGTGAATGTTTGACTTTATCGCATACTGTAATTAATACTTTAAAACGTTGCAATCATAAAAGTTACAACAATTCTTTTAATTTCTATTGAAAACCAGAATAAAATATTTAAAAAATGAAAGATCTTGTTCTAAGCTGAATTGGTTTCTGGGAGTTCTAATCTAACATTCAAAACAGTGTTGATTATCGATTAGAAGAATAAAAAAGCGATGTCTGTTTTTTGAGGCATTTATCATACTGTGGAGCGCTAGGGCTCCGCTTGCAGTCGAGGGCGTGATATTAGAGAGGCAACTCTCGTAATTTTTATAACATTCACAGGCTGATCTCAGTCTCAATACGTGAAAAAGGGCTATAATTTCTCTACATTTTTGATATTTGATTGTCGCTGAGATGAGATTGCGACTAGATTTTGAACGTTTTTAGTTACGGGAGTTGGGCTTCAGCTGTGCGAGAGTCAGTTTGAGTTCAACGTCTGAATGTGAACGGCTGTGTTACTATGTATGGTTACATTACAAGTCCCAAGACCTCACGCGCAGTTATAAATGATAAATGATTTTATTTCTGTAAGTAGGTTTGTACAAACACCTTTACACGTCAATCATATTTTTTTTAAACTAGGTGAGGCAGGCGTTTCTTATCTGACTACTCTGAGAAAGAAAAACTAAAACAAACTCAGAGGTCTCTTTTAAAGTCCAGACATAATCTTGGTCAGATCATGTGAATACCATGTAGATTGGTGTCTGAAATGGTCTTTTGAGGAAAGAGCCACACAGATAAGGTGGACCTGTCCAGTCAGTGCACGCATCTGTCAGTAATCGTACAGCTCAATTCAGAACTTAAAGAACTTAACAATACGACGAACAATACCAAAGAAATAGCATTTGGGTACGCCGCATAAATTACTTAATCTGCCAGACCATGATTAACACAAACTGAGAAAAAAAAAATCAAGAACCACATAGTCTTCACATTCACAATAATTAAAGAAATATAATACTTTACAAAGTAAATATTCATGTCATTGTTTATATAAAATTCATCAATGTCAAAAAATTCAAAAAAGAACACAAAAAAACATTCAGTAGGTTTGAAAAAAAAAGAAATGAAAAGAAATTGGAGCAGCTCAATCCCAAGCCTTTTTGTCTTCAATATAATCGTTTACAGTACAAAATGCTTTCTGGCACGACTTACGTTGAATGATTATTTTTTAAAGAATTTTATATTTTTATGGGCATATTAAAGATTTTCATAAATATACTAAGACGGCACAGTCACTACCTCCTGAGAGTGATAGCTGACAGGCTTGATGAGAGCCCCCTGATGGGACATCTCATCAAAACAACACTGTCTGTCGTAGTGTACTCGCACTAACATAGATCATAAGCCACATTGTTACTAACGTACTAGTATATAAATACTAACGTAGGTTATAGGATATGTTGTTAATAACATCTTTCAAGTATTTTTGTTTGTGTTTATTTGTCAGTCTGGACCTTTTGTTGTCTGTTAAATAAATAAATAAAATAAAATTACATTAATTACCTTAAATTTCTCTCTGAGAAAGTCATCATCATCATCATGATGATGATGACTTTGAGAAAGTAATAATAATAATAATCGTTTATTTATAAAAAGGAGCACATTTACAAAAAAAATATATACAAAGTTGATACGACAGAGGGGCTTTCCTTTAAACTGCCTATACTAGGTACCATTTTCAAGCTCTGTACCAAAAATCAATCAAATAGGAGCAGTAGTTTAGCCGCAAATGATTTTTTAAGTTTTCGCCCCGTTTGAACACGATGTATCTTTCCTAACAGCTGACGCATAGGTCATGCACCTTAAAACGATAAATCTGAGTGTAACCTACGATGCGTTGTTGCCGCTCTGATGCAAGTCACAAGTACAACCAAATATTTTCACTAAAAAGATGGCCATGCAAACAAGGAAGCAATAAATACACACAAAATTGCACTTTCGTTACGAGAGTGACAATCATAGCAAAACATCCCGCGCGTAAAAGAAATAGAAATAGGTCAGTGTGTTGCTATTGTATCCTAGATCCTTGCGATCGGTAAGTAGGGCCTCAGTGCGCCGACGCTATCCTTTCGGAACGTATGTTATGTAACACGGAAGCTCCTGCGCCGCTTTTGTTTTGTCGAACTCGCGCGCTGACAATTGTGATTTTGTTTTGTTATTGTGATAGGACACTAAATCTAAATAAGTCTAAGACAGTATTTTTTATTGTTATTGTGACAGGACACGTAACTTGGGATTGTTATTATTTAGTGTTAGTGTTTTTTTTTTTGTGATTGACTGTTTTTTATTGTGATAGGACACGTAATTAAACTTTGGTTGTGTGTATGTAATTAGTGTTCAACATTGCCTCGTGTAACTTACACGGCGTCAGAATACACTGACATGATTTTAATTTACATTGGCAGTACAAAGAATACGGGACAATAAAAGTATAGTGCCACAACAGGAGGGAGTGCCACCGTGGCAAATACCCGCTGCTTGGGAAGAACGAATTTTAGACCTTTTTCCCGCAACCCAACAACGAGTCTCCACAGAGCTGTCCGGCAGTTTAGGGTTTGCCATAGAACCATCCACAACGTTCTAAAACGTAACAATCGCAAACCTTATAAATATCGGAAGGTGCAAGCTTTGTTATCGAGAGACTTGCCGGTCAGGAACAGTTACTGCCAATGGCTACTAAATAAAACAACCGAAGACCGTCATTTCTTAAATAATGTAATATGGACCGATGAGAGTACTTTTACTCGGAACGGCATCTGGAATCGTCAAAACCTCCGGTACTGGAGTTTGGAAAATCCACACGTGTTTCGAGAATCTGAGCGCGCTCCGGCGCGCGCGCGACGTTGCCGCTTTGTTACCAAGGTACCTAAGGTCATTTACAAAGGGTGGTTACGTTTTACTCTGATTTGTAAGCTATTTAGTTTGTTTGAAAAAAAAAAACTCATTTTTGGTGCTTTTTATTTTTATACCGTATCGAATTAATACTAAACACGTATAGTATACGTAGTGTAATTTAATGCCCCTCTGTCATATCAACTCTGTATATCGAACAGTTATAATACTCGTGGAGCACAGTTCCTTTTTGCCTGAACTAGGTTGAACCTGTGTTTCAGGCTACAAGGTGCATTAATACCTATTTAAAAACAAACAAATTAACATCAAGTGAATAGTAAAGTACTAAAATTAAAACATACATTAACAGTAACTATAAATAAAAAAAACAGCGTGTTTGCAGTTTACTTGCAAACAACAAGTAGATCCTCTGTCTGTTAATAAGACAGAGGTTGAATTAATTACAGATATTTTACAGCTAAAATAATTTAACTTATATATGCTTAGTTTTCTATTTAATCTATTGTACAGAAATGGACCTAAGAATAAAAAGAATCTTTCCACAAAGGCATGTTTGGAGGTAACATTAGAAATGCATACTATATCATTCCGTCTCTTGTTAGTATTGTCAGCATTGTATGTGAGCATGGTGTGCTGTTTTAATATTAACGCGTAATGAAAAGCTGACGCACAGTCAGCACGTTGCAGGATTTATATAGCTGATCTGTAGGAAAGAAAAAGGGATGGAAGTTTGATACCTTTAAAATTGCTCTTTGAGCTCTTTCAAGAGGAAGCAAGATTGTTTTTGATGCGCCACCCCATGAGGTGATACAGTAATTAATTACAGATTGACAAAGGGCGAAATAAACCTGTGTGATTAATTTAGGATCTGCAAAATTTCGATTTTTTTTAAATACTTATATTAATTTGCGCACTCTTTTAACCAGACTTTCAATATGATGCCGAAAAGAGAGAGTGTCGTCTATTATAACCCCGAGGTATTTAATAGTACAGGTTTTAAGGATATGAGGACAATTGCAATCGTTAACTGACAGGTTAGCACATTGATGAGCACATTATTGAAGTTAGTAGTGTTAAGTTGCGACTTGCGCATGGAGAAATGAATATATTTTGTCTTGTCAGCATTTAATGTTAGTAAGTTGCTTTGGAGCCAATCAGTGACAGTATTAAAACCGATTTGAGCGTTTTTATATAATTCGCTACTATATTTAGCTGAAAAAATTAGTGCCGTGTCATCAGCATATGATATGATTTTGCCGTGCTTGATATTTAGGTTACAAAAGTCGTTGATATAAACCAGGAATAGGGTGGGGCCCAAAATACTCCCCTGGGGGACACCAAATCCAGTATTTTTCTGCTCATCGCTCGTAAACTCATCAATCTGAACACGTTGGGATCGGTCGTCTAAGTAGTCAGCAAGTAATGTCAGCGCCGTTCCCCTTATTCCTATGGCCTCTAATTTTCTAAGTAGCACAGAAACAGAAACGGTGTCAAAGGCTTTCGCTAAATCAAGGAAGACTCGCAGGACCTGGTTCCCTTTGTCTAGCTCTTTTGAGACATAATCGGTCAGGCTATGCACCGCATCAGCTGTGGATAATTTGGCTCTGAAGCCAAATTGCGCAGGTGACAAGAGGTTGTTTTTTTCTAGGTAGTTAACCAGCCTATTGTTTATGATTTTCTCAAGTATTTTCGAGATTGAGGGGAGTAATGATATTGGCCTATAGTTATTAACCAAGTCCTTGTCTCCAAATTTATATATAGGGATAACAATTGCCTTTTTTAGACATTTGGGGAAAATTCCTTTGGAAAGACAGACTCGAAAGATATGCGTCAAGGGAGGTACCAATATATGCTTAAATAGTTTAAGGATCTTGTTGCTTATATTATCCCATCCAGCTGCATAACCGTCTTTAAGACCAGAAATGATTCGGGATACTTCGTCTTCGTCAGTGTCCAGCATCGCGAATGACTTCAGGTTAGAGCAGCTGTATAATTTTTAAAAGTGTCTTAGCTTTAATTTATAAATCGATCGAACAGTTCTGTTCTGCAAAACAAATATAGTTTGAATGTTGGCGGCATTTCCCCACAACAGAATACCGTACGACATTATACTATGAAAATATATCAAGTACACTAAACCGGCTGTCTCCATGTTAGTTAAATTATACATTTTTCTAACAGCGTATGCTGCACAACTTAGTTTTTTTTGACCATTTATCTATATGTGGGCCCTACTGAAGCTTAGCATCCAAAATTAAGCCCAGGAATACTGTGCGATCTTCAGGATTCAATTCTTCGCCCTTTATCAACACATTAGTTTTCACCTACCTAACGTGAGGTAGCATAAACTTGATGCATTTGGTTTTTTTTTTATTAAGGACTAAATTCTTAACATTGAACCAGTGAACTATTTTTGAGATCGCTCTATTTACATCGTCAGTAACCAGCTGCTGACGTTTAAGTTTAAACAAAAGAGAAGTGTCATCCGCAAACGACACTATATCATGATTGTCTTTTATGAGGTAAGGCAAGTCGTTAATATAAATAAGAAACAATAAAGGACCAAGAATTGAGCCCTGTGGGACTCCCATTTTTACTATCGATCCGGAAGATCTTTTTCCACTTACGTCAATGCACTGAATCCTATTACTCAAGTATGAAGGAATAAGATCCAGAGCGGTAGTGGCGGAGTTTCCTGATTAACGTTTCATGAATAACGCAATCAAATGCTCTGAACAAATCACAAAAGATGCCCAAGGCATCGCATTTATCTTCCCATCCATTATAAATATGTCCTAAAAGTTCAACACCGCGGCATGGCATCAGTAGTTAAGCGACCCCTTGTGAAACTGAACTGTTTGTTATATAATAATTTATGTTAATTAAAAAATCTTTGCAATTGTTCTAAAATTAATTTCTCAAAAAAATTACTAAAGGTAGGTAGTACTGAAATAGGTTTATAATTTGTGGGGTCGGATTTACTATCTGATTTACACAAAGGTATTATTTTACTATTTTTCATAAGGTCAGGAAACTCCCCACAGTTGTACATATTGCGACCACTAGACCAACGAGGCAGTTTATGTTTATTAGTAAATTAGTTAATTGGATCACTCATTACTTTAGACATATAATTATCACTGAGTATTTCTTAAACACACACACACACACACATACATAACATCACGCCTGTAATACCTAAAAGGTTAGGCAGAGCTGTAGGTATCTACCTGTACCTATAGTACACCAGCATTTCCCCAGTTGTACGTAATTATTTACATCTATACAGATAAATAAAATTGAAGTTTCCGTTTGTAATGTTAAAATAACACTTTTTTACTAAAAGCATATGTAAGTATATTTTACTTATAACGAAAAAGCAATTTTTAAAATTTTTGTATGTCTATCTGTTTGTTCCGGCTAAGACCGATTTTAACGGGATTGTCACTGGCAGATAGTTAATGTTATAAGGAGTTACTTAGGCTACTTTTATTTTAGAAAAATAATTAGATTTCCGTGTAAAAAAATAAAACCCTTGAAATTCGAAATGGCAGGACCGCTTTTGACTGGACTTTCACTGGCAGATAGCTGATGTTATAAGGAATAACTTAGGGTACTTTTACTTTAGAAAAAGAATTAGAGTTCCGCGCAAAAAGTTAAAACCCATGAAATTGTGAACAAAATCCTATTCAAATAGGGAAGTATCCATGTAGCGTTGTATTGCTTCTACAATATTAATTAGTCGAGTGAGCTAACTATTTCACTAGTTAACCGTAAAGTGTTACAACTCTAAAAGCGGGGTACAACACTAGCTGTCCTAAGGAAGACTCGTTCATTTCGATCGCTGACCGTCTTGCTGACAGGAGTAAATCCTTGAACCTTAAGATTCTTTGTGCCCCAATCTAGGGTGAGTTCCTCATTAATTAGGATTTATAATGGACCCTATGCGCTGGATAATCTATGTTATTATCATCTCCAATGTGGCATCTGATTTTACAATGGTCCATCTCTGACCATGCGGTTGTGAATTATCCAGTGCGCAGGAGACTGAAATATGTGTGTATTGCTGTTGCATCGGGCTGTGCAAGCCCTTACTGTGTATTATAAGCGATATTGCAAGCCATCTGCTGAGATGCCTGTTGATTTACCTTGTGTTATGCTCGCGTGTGTACTCGTGTGTATATTTAACCTCACATTGCATCTGTCATTGTGACACGCCATCTAAGCAAACTTTCTGCCTAACTGACTGCCTGTAAGCCGCTGCGATGTGTTAAGCTTCCTGCCTACCCTGCTTCCCACACCGTTCCTTGGTTGCTGAATGGGGGAATGGAGCTGAGCACATCGCATGTGGCTAGCTGCTTACGCACCGCATCTAACATGCGCACCCTAACACGCTTTCCAGGGTTCTACGTCCAGGCTGAGGGCCGGTCTTCAATTGCTACAAGCTACCCTAGACCAGACTGCGCGCTGCACGTGCTGACGCTGCAAGCCATCGTGCGGGACCTACAGCCCGCTAGCAATCTGACGAGGGCCTCTCACTGAGCCTGTCCTACAGGCCCCTACACCTGCCAGCTACAGCCAAGGACGGTACCCTCTTACCTAACCTAGTGTGCGAGTGCTCAATCAAAACAGTTCAGTGACTACCTACCCACGACCTAGCCGTGTTACCATAGACAAACAATATATGTATTAACCTACCTCCTTAGTTTCATTCTATTTCTAAAACTTATAATTTGTTAACGGCCTCCGCAGCCTACCTGCGAAGCCCTAGCCGTTACAGCACATAACCTAACTCAAGTCTGCTCTGTCTCATTCGAGGCGCGACGGCCTACCAGTAGTATCTTATTTGGATGAGGTCATTCTTATAGGAGATATCTACGACTCATGCCTCAGGACTGTAAAAGTCCCGTCTCCGCAGCCTACCTGCGAAGCCCTAGCCGTTACAGTGGCGCCCAACGTGGGGCCCTAGCCGTTACATCCACACGAACGAAGCCGCGGGCAACACCTAGTAGAAATATAAAAAACAGTACAATATTCTTTCTTATACCTATGTATTATATATATTGAGCATAATTGTATTAGAGAAGAATTCACGCGGATACGGAAGTTATATGAAAAGTAAATTAATAGTAAGTACCTAGGTTAGTTCCAATATACTCGTATGTTGTTTCCACTTAAACAATTATCTTTACAAGTGTGTAAATTAAGATGATTTTAAAATGATAAGTATGTACCTACCTACTGTAAAAAGATCATAAAAACGTGTGGCAGGCGAAAATACACTTTACATGTAGAAATTATTTTTCCGAAATCTCATAAATTGGAAACTAAGAAGTCCGTAAAAAATAAAACTTACGTACCTAATTATTATATCTAAGTAATGGAAAAATCTCGATTTTCAAATAAATCCTTCGCACAAGCTACAAGTACTACAAGCACGTCCGTGGTCGCCAGTTTCGACGTTCGTGTTTGTGTGGTCAAGCTTAGGTCACTATATACTTACGTTTTTTTCTAATGTTAATCGAACCTAGATCAAGTTTAGGTAGGTAATACTTAGGGTAGATTGGGTTAGGTTACGTTAGGACCGGGGAATCAAAGCTAGGACCCCACGCTCAGTAAACACGTATAGACCTGCTTTAGTTCTGTAACGCAGATCGTCTAATACTAAACTCAGCGTTTTTTTTTTTTTTTGGTTCGGACCTTTTGCTAGTTGGCTCCGGGAGCCTTTACTGCGTAACCGGGCTTTGGTGGGGCCATAAGGGCCTCTCACCGTGTAACAAAGTTTTGGTTACGTTGTTGGTGTGTGAGGGTAGACTTACTGGGTCTGAAGAAATGATAATCCTCTTAGGTAGTCCAACACTTTAATCTTTCACACAACACACTACAACGTTTATAGTTATGAAGGCACAGTAAATAGCGAGCGTAGGGGTACAAGCAGTAAGCATAAGAAAGTTCACATTACACAGCGATTTAGCGAGGGTATCTTGGGATCGCGAAAATAGCGCAAGCGAACGTGCGTCCGACGTCTGCGATAGATCGGGACTGGCGATCGGCAGGCTCCGAATTCGCGGCGGAGGAATGCGTGCGCGCATCTGTCATAAGATGCGTAACATCACGCGTCTTAGACAAAGGGACTCAGCAGGCGACGCGCGTGTCCACTGTACTTATGTAAATGACGGACGGACTGTACGGTAAACGTGATAGTGTAGTTATAATAAATGCTAATAATTATTGTTTAGTGTTTTATGTTTATTGTTATAATGTATATTATAGTTGTCTGTTTGTGTTTATTTGTGTAGGACGTATAAATATATTATGTACATATAAGTAGTGTAAATATAATGTGAGTCACCTACATCACTCCCCTCCAGAGACCGTGCTACGGGCGATAGTAGTCCGGAAAATGGACTCTTCTGCCTGAACGCGTGGTTTTAACTGCTGGAATGGAAGGTCGTGGCTCGGGATCTGGTTTATTTAGAATAGGGGTGTCATGGGTGTCGGTCAGTATGTAGGCTGGTTTTAAACGGTCTACAGATACTGTGACGGATTTTCCCTTTACTTTAATTTTAAAAACTTTGGCACCTCTGTCGATCACCTCGTAGGGACCAGTGTATGCTGGCTGGAGTGCACCCCTCAACGCATCGTCCCGAAGAAAGACATGGGAACAAGATGCCAGATCTTTGTGGACAAAGATTTTTTCTTTCGAGTGGTGCGACGTGGGAACTGCCTGTAAATTGTTGGCAAATGATCTGATACGGGCTGTGAAGTCCGTTGTATCAGTCGTACATGTGTCAACCTTATGACCGAAGAATTCACCCGGTAGCCTTAAAGGTTCACCGTATACTAACTCGGCGGAAGACGATTGAAGGTCTTCTTTGAAGGAACTTCTTATGCCCAGCAGTACAAATGGTAAGGATTCGGTCCAGCTGCTATCGGCATGGCACTTGATTGCTGCTTTTAGCTGCCGGTGAAATCTTTCGACTAAACCGTTGCACTGGGGATGGTATGCAGTGGTCTTGCGATGCCTAAACCCAATGGCCTTTGCGAGATGTTGGAAGATACCAGACTCGAATTGTCTCCCACGATCAGTGACAATATCGGTTGGGCAACCAAATCGTGCTACCCACCCCGACAGAAACGCTTTGGCCACAGTTTCCGCTGTAATATCGGGAATAGGGACGACTTCAGCCCATCGCGTGAAGCGATCGACAAGTGTCAGGCAATACCGGTATTCTTTGGATGGGGGCAATGGGCCGATGAGGTCTAGGTGGACATATTTGAATCGCGCTGAAGGCAGATCGAGGGTACCCAAAGGGGTGGAAACGTGTCGATTCACCTTCGTGCGCTGGCATGCCAAACATGCCTTAGACCAATCGCGACAGTCTTTCCGCATCTGTGGCCAAACGTAGCGCTGTGCTACAAGTTTAGCACTTGCGTTTGCACCGGGATGGCTTAGCGAGTGCAACGAGTCAAAAATTTGTTTGCGCAATGGTTTCGGAATGATGGGCCTGGGAGTCGTTGTGCTGACATCGCAGTACAATTCAATACGACTTCCTGGAATTATTATTTTCTTAACGTGCAGGGATGAGTCTCCTGTAAGTAATTGTGCAAGTTCTGAGTCAGAGTCTTGTGCTTTGGCTAGTACGTCTAAATCTACTGGGCTTTGCAATTCTTCGACTCGGGAAAGTGTGTCGGCCACTACGTTATCTTTTCCGGCGATGTGTTGAATGTCGGTTGAGAACTGTGAAATATAGTCTAAGTGTCTGTACTGACGTGGCGTGCAGTTACTTTTCCGCTGTTGGAAAGCGTAACATAGTGGCTTGTGGTCAGTATAGATGGTGAAAGTGGTAGCGGCTAACCAATGTTGGAAGTACCTAATGCTTTCGTAGATAGCAAGAAGCTCTCTATCGTAGGGTGAGTGTTTTTGTTGTGATGGGCTCAGCTTGCGGGTGAAAAATGCCAATGGCTGCCAATTGCCGTCTTTGAACTGCTGCAAAACTCCGCCGATGGCGAAATCAGATGCATCCGTGACTAGGCCCAGTTTGGCATTTGTGTCTGGATGTGCCAGCAAAGCAGCATTACAGAGGCTATCCTTACACTCCTCGAAGGCCTGTAACGAGGTTCCGCTTATGTCGACCGGCTGTGAGGCTTTCACGTTACCGGTCAGTAAAGTGTGTAAAGGCGCTTGGGTCTGGGCAGCCCGTGGTATAAACCTCCGGTAAAAGTTAATCATGCCCAGAAACCTTCTTAGTTGCCTAGCGGTTTTAGGCACTGGGAACTCCCTAATAGCCTGCACCTTGCTTTCCAAAGGCTTTGTTCCGTGTTGCGAGATGTGGTAGCCTAAAAATTTTACCTCTGGTGCACCGAATACGCATTTGGCGGTGTTGATGAGCATGCCATATTCCTGCATCCTTGCGAAGAGTTGGCGAAGGTGCTCTTCATGTTCTGCCTCGTCCCTAGAGTACACCAGGAAATCGTCTAAATATGGATAGCAGAACTCCAGGCCACGAGTCATTTCGTCAACAAATCTTTGGAAAGTCTGCCCGGCGTTCCTCAGACCGAACGTCATAAACGGAAACTCGAAAAGTCCGAAGGGTGTAGTGATGGCGGTCTTTGGTATGTCTTGCTCAAATACTGGTATCTGATTGTAAGCTTTAACAAGGTCTATAGTGCTAAAGATCTTACAACCAGATAGACTGTGGGCAAAGTCATGTATGTGCCTGATTGGGTACTTATCTGGTATTGTCCTTGCGTTGAGCTGTCTGTAATCACCGCAAGGACGCCAGCCATTGTCTTTCTTTGGGGCGAGGTGGAGAGGCGACGACCAAGGGCTCTCTGACGGTCGTGCTGTACCGTTTGCCAGCATTGCCTCGAACTCGGCCTTGGCAATTTTCATTTTATCCGGGGCTAGTCTGCGTGGTGAACAAGATACTGGGGGGCCTGATGTGGTGCGAATGTGGTGTGCCGTGTTGTGTTTTGGTGTGAATGGTGCACCTGCTGGCCGTGTTATTTCCCGAAATTCGGATAGGAGATTTCGGTATTTGCATTCGCCAGTCACGACCTTTACACTAGAGATTAAGCTATCAGGAGAGGCGATAGAAGCTACAGCTGACAAATTGGTAGTGCCGTCTGTTAGGCGTTTGTTGCGAATATCTACGATTAAATTAAAAAATGATAAGAAATCTACTCCTATAATGGCTTTAGTGACGTCGGCAACAATAAAGCGCCAAGGGAAATCCCTACGTAGGCCTAAATTTAGTACAACCTGGAGGTAACCGTAGGTGTCGATTGTTGAACCATTGGCCGCGCACAGCTGGTACTCGGTCTTCTCACGACGTTTTTGTGGGAGCGCAGATCGAGGGTAGACGCATAAGTCGCTTCCAGTGTCCACTAGGAATTGGACTTTCGACCTGCGATCTGTCACGAACAGGCGACCAGTTGTGGATGGGCAATCTTCAGCCGCCATTATTGACTGCCCGTTTCGTTTCCCGACTTGTAATCACACGGGCGGACGCATTTCTTCGCGTGGCTACCGAATTTGTAGTGGTACCAGCACTTGGGAAACTTCCTGTAGTTGGACTGCGACCTTTGTGATGGGCTGCGACTTCTATGGCCGGAGGTCTTCCTGGTGCGTTGGCGGGAGCGATCGTACCTTTCAGTGGTCAGCGCGTCGACCTTTCTCGTCAGCTCCATGATGAGCTTCATCATGTCCGTCTGTGGGTCAGCTCGTGATGCGGTTGTTGCTGCGACTTGCGGAGTAGGAGGCGCCATGTCGTGAACTCTATCAGCGAGGTCTGCGAGCTCGGTGAGGGTCAAGGTCATCTGCGATGCGATGATTGTCTGTAGATTACCTGGCAAGCGACTCGTCCATATGGTGCGCAGAAAATCCCCTGGGATCGTTGGTCCCGCAAGATGTTGCAGGTGGCGCAAGAACTGAGACGGTTTGCGGTCACCTAGTTCTTCTGACTGAAGTAGCTGTTTCACCTTCTTTTCTTTTGAGACTGACAGGCGCTTGATCAGCTCACTCTTCAGCTTCTCGTACGCGCCAGTAGCAGGAGGCGCAGTTATGATGTCTTCGACCTCCACGGAGTACTGTCGATCCAAGTGAGCGAGGACGTAGTGGAACTTGGTGTAGTCGTCTGTTATTCTGGCAAGCTTGAATTGGCCTTCTATTTGACAAAACCATATGGTGGGTTTTTCAGGCCAAAATGGTGGTATGCGGACGCCTACACGAAATAACTCCAATGACGGATGTTCGGGTTCCGGGTCAGTGGAAACGCGCGCACATTTACTCGGCCGGCGGCCAGGCTGTTGGCTGCGCTGCGATGTTTCTGTATCGCTGCCGTCGCTGCTCATGGCAATTTCTAACTCTCTGCACTCACTATTATACCAATGTTCTGAACGGGGTCACCAGTTTGGTTACGTTGTTGGTGTGTGAGGGTAGACTTACTGGGTCTGAAGAAATGATAATCCTCTTAGGTAGTCCAACACTTTAATCTTTCACACAACACACTACAACGTTTATAGTTATGAAGGCACAGTAAATAGCGAGCGTAGGGGTACAAGCAGTAAGCATAAGAAAGTTCACATTACACAGCGATTTAGCGAGGGTATCTTGGGATCGCGAAAATAGCGCAAGCGAACGTGCGTCCGACGTCTGCGATAGATCGGGACTGGCGATCGGCAGGCTCCGAATTCGCGGCGGAGGAATGCGTGCGCGCATCTGTCATAAGATGCGTAACATCACGCGTCTTAGACAAAGGGACTCAGCAGGCGACGCGCGTGTCCACTGTACTTATGTAAATGACGGACGGACTGTACGGTAAACGTGATAGTGTAGTTATAATAAATGCTAATAATTATTGTTTAGTGTTTTATGTTTATTGTTATAATGTATATTATAGTTGTCTGTTTGTGTTTATTTGTGTAGGACGTATAAATATATTATGTACATATAAGTAGTGTAAATATAATGTGAGTCACCTACAAAGTTTTTAAATAGCACGTCTAAGGGTGCCCCCTTCGGGACTCGAACCTAGACTTAGGGCGCTATTGATTACTGAGCAAGTGGGGACTTATTGAATCTGGTTGATATTATTATTTGGGGCTATATTTAAAGCTACTTGCTCCGCACGGGCGGGCGGGGTCAAGGGTCGGGGGGATTGTCTTACTGCTTTAAGTCGCGGCGTAGTACTCGCCGGCGAGTACGGAACGAGGGACGTATGTCATGTGTAGTGGTGATTGCTTTGCGAGCTAGCTTTTGGCTTTCTTGAAAGAGTGTGATATCGTCGTCTCTGTCTAGTAGTGCGTGTTTGGGACGACGCATGCTAGACATGTGTGGTGGTGTGTCTCGGGCAGCTGCTGCCACTAGTGGGTTAGTGTGAGTAGTAGCAGAATCGAAGAAGCGTTTGCTTGAAGTTTTAATAAACTGCTTGATGGTCGGCAGATTTAAATCGGAATGTAGTTGTTCATTACGTACGAACCAAGGGCTACCCGTGGCTCGGCGCATGAATCGATTTTGGACTAAACTCAGCGAGGATAGCACCGCCATTTATACTCTCTTGTGTCGCGTCGTGGGTGCGACGCGTTATCGCCGCGACGCCATACAAAATGAACATTTTGTCGCGCGTCGCGGCGATATCGCACTAGAATGAAAGGTGTTGCGTGGCGATAATATCGCAGAATCGCCACGCGACACGTCGCACGACAGGTTACGCCAGTGTGTCAAAGCCTTTATTCTTTGAATTTTGTCTTGGGGTAATTGTAAACACATACCCCCTTATTCATAAACGTTGCTTAAAGTTAAGAGATGTTTAAACGTCAAAAAATTTATGGTTAACCAGATGTTAATCATGATCTTAACTTTAATCAACTTTTATGAATAAGGGGGTATGCGACTGTGAGTTGATGAGAAATCCTAAGAATTTGCATCTTATTTGATATAAGAGAACTTTTTTTAAATTGATAACTAAACCTAATTTATCAAATATTTGTATCACTTGACAGTCCTGACGCATGCGTCGGAGATATCTCCTGTAAGATACTACTGGTAGGCCGTCGCGCCTCGAATGAGACAGAGCAGGCTTGAGTTAGGCTATGTGCTGTAACGGCTAGGGCTTCGCAGGTAGGCTGCGGAGGCCGTTAACAAATTATAAGTTTTAGAAATAGAATGAAACTAAGGAGGTAGGTTAATACATATATTGTTTGTCTATGGTAACACGGCTAGGTCGTGGGTAGGTAGTCACTGAACTGTTTTGATTGAGCACTCGCACACTAGGTTAGGTAAGAGGGTACCGTCCTTGGCTGTAGCTGGCAGGTGTAGGGGCCTGTAGGACAGGCTCAGTGAGAGGCCCTCGTCAGATTGCTAGCGGGCTGTAGGTCCCGCACGATGGCTTGCAGCGTCAGCACGTGCAGCGCGCAGTCTGGTCTAGGGTAGCTTGTAGCAATTGAAGACCGGCCCTCAGCCTGGACGTAGAACCCTGGAAAGCGCGTTAGGGTGCGCATGTTAGATGCGGTGCGTAAGCAGCTAGCCGCATGCGATGTGCTCAGCTCCATTTCCCCATTCAGCAACCAAGGAACGGTGTGGGAAGCAGGGTAGGCAGGAAGCTTAACACATCGCAGCGGCTTACAGGCAGTCAGTTAGGCAGAAAGTTTGCTTAGATGGCGTGTCACAATGACAGATGCAATGTGAGGTTAAGTATGTGACACGCGAGCATAACACAAGGTAAATCAACAGGCATCTCAGCAGATGACTTGCAATATCGCTTATAATACACAGTAAGGGCTTGCACAGCCCGATGCAACAGCAATACACACATATTTCAGTCTCCTGCGCACTGGATAATTCATAACCGCATGGTCAGAGATGGACCATTGTAAAATCAGATGCCACATTGGAGATGATAATAACATAGATTATCCAGCGCATAGGGTCCATTATAAATCCTAATTAATGAGGAACTCACCCTAGATTGGGGCACAAAGAATCTTAAGGTTCAAGGATTTACTCCTGTCAGCAAGGCGGTCAGCGATCGAAATGAACGAGTCTTCCTTAGGACAGCTAGTGTTGAACCCCGCTTTTAGAGTTGTAACACTTTACGGTTAACTAGTGAAATAGTTAGCTCACTCGACTAATTAATATTGTAGAAGCAATATAACGCTACAGTGCTGCTTTTGAGCTTCAATATTTCACTTCTCTATACTGATTACTCAGAAATATGACTTCCTAATCTCAATACAGCCATCAGAAATCTATCTCTTATAAATGAATAACCTATTGTAACCAGCCTCAGTATAAACAGGGTGCTCTCCGGGTGGGCGCGCCTATCTCGGTTCACTCACACTGGCCCGCTCGTCACGAGTGCGCTGTAATACCTCACATTATCCCCTTGTGCTGTGTAGGGCTGATACTCATTGATAAGGAACCGAATTTTATTTAAGAAATGTGTTTAAAGCATAAGGGGATTTGGTGGAACGTCAATGATTTACCGTTGAGAGTCTTAAGTTCTCATTTACTAGTAATTAATTTCAATGTAAGGTATTTATTTAATATACTTAATGGTTTTGTAACTGCTGACGTAAACAGGTAACTTTACATCCTGTATTTAAAAATCAATTCCTTGCGGACAGAGACGCGGATTGAAGAGATATTCATCCATTTCTTTTGCTCAATTACCGGCTAAAGATATTCCTTCAAATACATAAAACTGTCCCAGCTATTCGAAGAACGTTATAACAAAGCATTTTCTACATGAAGCAAAGACATTCGTAATTCAATAAAAGTTTCAACCCATTGAGTTTCACGAGACCTTTCACGGAGCGTGTACCACACATCATTTATATTTCGGACAAAGTCATGAATAACTATTGTATTCTCATCGAGTCGCGTCGTCATTTGCCAATGACTCGGAAAATGGGCGAAACAACCGCTTTGCCAGCCCTGCCCCCTGCCCCCTGTACCCCCGTCTCCCTCTAAATGGGGAACTTCTCAACTAATCAAACTGTCTTAAAGACCACCTTCGACATATCGACTGGCCAAGTTACTGTTGTTGTTAACGCGTTCCTGTTCTGTACACTCGCTACACTCGGCGGCACAGCGCAGCTGAGTAGGGAAATTATTTGTGGCCCTGCTCTTGAATTTGAGTCTGGTATCACCACAATGAGTGAGTGGGATTGTGTCCATGAAGTAATTCAAGCTATCACCTAGCTAGCTTCAGCTTGGTTATTGAGGCTAATTAATTAATTAAACAAATTTTAAAATAAATTAACATTAATTGTTGCGTAACTGTTCGTTTAGCTAACGAGTACTATTTGAAAGGTAGCAATTAGTTTGGGGCTACTTACCGCACACGCCCACGTCCATACGACCTGTTCGCTAATGTGTACTCACGCACGCGGAGCCTCTACTTACCGCACACGCCCACGTCCATACGACCTGTTCGCTAATGTGTACTCACGCACGCGGAGCCTCTACTTACCGCACACGCCCACGTCCATACGAACTGTTCGCTAATGTGTACTCACGCACGCGGAGCCTCTACTTACCGCACACGCCCATGTCCATACGACCTGTTCGCTAATGTGTACTCACGCACGCGGAGCCTCTACTTAATGGAGCGACTAATGGAAGGAGTATTTTTGTTCCCAATACAATATACGGCCGAGGCGATTTAGTAGCTTAGATTTGTCTCCCGATAAAACGAAAGATTAATGCATGCGCTAATGTGAAAACCGTTTATTTCAATCAAGATAACCATAAGTTATAATTAAGTCTGAAAATAAAACGATATTTAAATCAATATTTTAGTCTGTGACACATGGCCTATCCACAATTATTATTATAATATTTAATTTTCGTTGCCTACAAGACTCTTTGTTTCTGTTAGCAGGTACGCCTCCCAGAGGTCCGCGGTAGGTAGGAACTTATTATTTATCTTTCTTATTATTTAATTTTTCCCCCAAAGTTACTTCTTGTCGATAGCAATACTTGGGATATTTAATTAGAACCCTTAAAGATATCGGGTTTTAAATAAATTTAGATTGTGTAAGTAAAGCGAAATTATTGAAAGCTCATTAAGTTGGCAATTTACAAAATGTGGGGTCCCGTACTTTGCGAACTATATAATTTGTAAACAATAAGAATTTCTTCAAGGGAACTTGAACAAATTACTTGAGTAATTTGAAATTAGTTTCTCTTATGAGACGAGCGAGTAAAAATTTGTAGTTTATTTTAATAAAATTAGTTCAATATAACTAAATAAATTACGTAACTCTAAGAAAAACAGTTGCAGAAGTTTAAGCGTAATTTCTTTGGGATCGTAAGGTACCCAATTATTTTAATTATTTCATGATGAAAGATAACTCTACCTACCGTATTTCCGGTCTCACTTTACCCCAGCTGACCCATTCCCTTTCCAATTCAATCTTCTCCATTCAAAAACACCAATACATCAAAGTCGTCGAAGAATTCCAATGAACCAGGAATACAATGAGTACATTTGTATACCGGCGTGAAAATCAAAAGTCTTCTGAGTAATTAGAAAGGGCGGATCAGATCGACGCGGCGCGGTCACACGAAATAAAGAGGTACAGAAGGTCGGGTCTACACAATGAGCGAACACGCACGCACACATAGGCACGCGTCTGCGTACAGCGAGTGCACGCGCACTCGCGACTGGTACGAACACGCACACAGACACGCGTCTGCGTACAGCGAGTGCACGCGCACTCGCGACTGGCACGAACACGCACACAGACACGCGTCTGCGTGCAGCGAGTGCACGCGCAGTCGCGACTGGCACTAACACGCACACAGACACGCGTCTGCGTACAGCGAATGCACGCGCACTCGCGACCGGCACGAACACGCACACATAGACACGCGTCTGCGTACAGCGAGTGCACGCGCACTCGCGACTGGCACGAACACGCACACATAGACACGCGTCTGCGTACAGCGAGTGCTCGCGCACTCGCGATTGGCACGAACACGCACACATAGACACGCGTCTGCGTACAGCGAGTGCACGCGCACTCGCGACTGGCACGAACACGCACACATAGACACGCGTCTGCGTACAGCGAGTGCACGCGCACTCGCGACTGGCACGAACACGCACACATAGACACGCGTCTGCGTACAGCGAGTGCTCGCGCACTCGCGATTGGCACGAACACGCACACATAGACACGCGTCTGCGTACAGCGAGTGCACGCGCACTCGCGACTGGCACGAACACGCACACATAGACACGCGTCTGCGTACAGCGAGTGCACGCGCACTCGCGACTGGCACGAACACGCACACATAGACACGCGTCTGCGTACAGCGAGTGCACGCGCACTGGCGACTGGCATTCGCTTGTCACACTTTGAGATCGCCGTACATAGAAAGAAAGAAAAATCTGGCCAAGTGTGAGTCGGACCACGAACAATAAAGGGTTCTGTAGTTGGGATGAAGAAAGTTGAGAAAGAATTATCCCAAGAACAAACTTAACGATGTAGTTAAAAAATATGTTCTCCCATACTTATACATTCCAACTGCAAATGTAAGTTTGTACGCTCGTTTGTTATGTTATGTATACGTTATGTTTGATTTACCATGTTATTTTAAGACCATAGACTCCTTATAATTTTCCTGTAATATAAAAGTGATAATTTACTTAATTACTTACTTACTACTACTACTACTTTACTTTATTTTTTTTCTAATATCCGTAATTTTTTCAAATTTTTTGGCTCAGTAATTTCTGAGCTAAGTATGTTAAATTATCATCTATTTTCTAAATTATTTCTTTTAAAATTAAAATAAATATATATTTAAGACTCTCTCAGTAAGCCCTTTTATTTGGTATGTCACACGGTACAGTTTGCAAATCTTTTTTTTTTATTTGCCCTTAAAAGTGACCCCCATTTTCAAAATTAATTTATTTACGTAACACATCCGTGTTTGGGTCACAGAAATTGATATGTGTACCAAGTTTCTACTTTATCGGTCCATTAGATTCATAGCAAATTGGCTGTGACAGACGAACAAACACACATGAGTCATCCTCTAGCTAGGGGTTCCGTTTTTTACTTTTGAGGTACGGAACCCTAAAAAGAAAGAAAAAGGTTTATTTGTCACAGAAACACGTGCATACAAAAATATAAGAGTAATTAGAAAAATAAAACAATCACGAGCTCAAAACAGAAGTAGTCGGCAGCTGCACGTCATGACTGTGACAAAACAGAAGTAGTCGGCAGCTGCACGTCATGACTGTGACAAAACAGAAGTAGTCGGCAGCTGCACGTCATGACTGTGACAAAACAGAAGTAGTCGGCAGCTGCACGTCATGACTGTGACAAAACAGAAGTAGTCGGCAGCTGCACGTCATGACTGTGACAAAACAGAAGTAGTCGGCAGCTGCACGTCATGACTGTGACAAAACAGAAGTAGTCGGCAGCTGCACGTCATGACTGTGACAAAACAGAAGTAGTCGGCAGCTGCACGTCATGACTGTGACAAAACAGAAGTAGTCGGCAGCTGCACGTCATGACTGTGACAAAACAGAAGTAGTCGGCAGCTGCACGTCATGACTGTGACAAAACAGAAGTAGTCGGCAGCTGCACGTCATGACTGTGACAAAACAGAAGTAGTCGGCAGCTGCACGTCATGACTGTGACAAAACAGAAGTAGTCGGCAGCTGCACGTCATGACTGTGACAAAACAGAAGTAGTCGGCAGCTGCACGTCATGACTGTGACAAAACAGAAGTAGTCGGCAGCTGCACGTCATGACTGTGACAAAACAGAAGTAGTCGGCAGCTGCACGTCATGACTGTGACAAAACAGAAGTAGTCGGCAGCTGCACGTCATGACTGTGACAAAACAGAAGTAGTCGGCAGCTGCACGTCATGACTGTGACAAAACAGAAGTAGTCGGCAGCTGCACGTCATGACTGTGACAAAACAGAAGTAGTCGGCAGCTGCACGTCATGACTGTGACAAAACAGAAGTAGTCGGCAGCTGCACGTCATGACTGTGACAAAAAGGCTTCCACTCAGCATGATGCTGTGCTATGGGGACCCACAGCACAGCGCTGATTTTCAGTGGTCACCCGAAAAAGACGTACGGAAACTTTACGGTTAACCACGCGTCATTAGTTACGGTTGAAGTACGAAAACCGTCCTTACAGCTAAGAAATAAAGGCGCTGTTAATGTAAAATGTTTAACTTGGACTTGGGTTTTCACTCATTTACGCTGCCGGCCTTCTGTACCTATTTACTTCGTGGTGGCGGTGAGGTGCGGGTGTTCAATCAGCAGCTGCCATTGTGGCGCGACATCTCGCGCGGAATATTTTAATTTGTTGAGTGTACCAGTGTAGTGGTGCACGCCGTGTGCTCAGTCAGCGCGGTCTTTTGAGCTTCGGTCCTTTCAGTCGGGATTGGCAGGTTTATTTTAGCAAACTATATTTGAGTATTTTTGATTAAACATAACATAATATGCAGCATCATGCCTGTATCCCCTTCTAGTGGGTTAAAATTGAAATTAATAAGGAGAGATTTTATACAAAATGACCCCAGCTGATCGAGACACCTAGCCAGTGACGATAATTGCAACATAAACTGATAAATAGTAGGTAATAGTGACAAAGGGTCTATAGCTTTCGCTAATACTTTGACATGGAATGAGCCATCCATTCCGTCATTAAATTCTCTCTTTATGAGTTGTTCTACTGCTCAGTACTACACCGGTCGTGTAGACCGTGGGTTCGGCTCAGGTGGCGCGGCCGTACTAATGGGTATTTCTTATTGCGCGGCCGCAGTCGCGATTGTCTGCGAGCGACACGACGCGCTGACGGTGAATAGCACGAGACGAGAGTTCCGACCAGATGCGCGCTGTCGAGGGCTGCGTTCGATATTTTGTAGGTGATGATTCAAATAGCTATTTCTTAATAAATGATAAATGCTGGGAGGTGGTTTACAAACACTTTACACGTCAATAATATTTTTAAAAAACTGGACGAGGTCGGTGTTCCCTATCCAACTACCTACTCTAAGAAGAAACTCCGAAACAAACTCAGATTGAATGATTCAGAATAATTTCAAACCACGAAATACTTTTTTGTAGTGATTAACTTTCAACATATGACACGAGACATTACTTTCTTATTACTACTTACCTTCTTAATCATTTATAAATTTCATTATTTCATAATTACATCTATTTTAGTAGGATTATTACCGCATATAAGGTCATAAATATTATAACCTATGTGTACTTACACCTAAAATGGAAGTAAATCAAAGTTGTTATCTGTAAGCCCATTTCATGAGGGCTTTTCCTCTTTTTTTCTTTTTTAAAACTTGTTATTACACAATTTAACTAACAGCTACCTACACAAACACTAAAGAGGCGTGATTTAATAAAACATGTCTGATTTAAATAACAAAGCCCGATGAGCGCCGCGTATGAGTCTCATGCAAATCACACGCGCTCGACAACTTACCGAACAAAGCTCCGAACATCGGGGTTTTCTTATTTCTTTGTTGTCTCAGACTAAGGTTTAAGAGACGAGCGGATTGACAGCAATCGGAATAAGATCAATGTTTTGAATTTACAGAATTGCAACATCAACTTCTTAGCAGCTCAGTTTGAACAGTGCGAGATCCACTCAAGCCTTGGTGAACAGCAAATAAATTCATCTAGATGCAATGCAAGACAGTACTTTAGTATCTTAGCATCGCTAACTGCAGCCAAAAAAGATATCAATAGACTTGCAAAAGTGTAATTATCTTCCCACATATGAAATAAATTAAGATTTCTGCACAGATCTCGCTATAAGGTACGATTTACTCTATGCTCAGTTTGCAATCAAATCGAAGACGTACAACATTTGCTTATGGAGTGTGCTCGGAACGGAGTAGAACGCGAGTTATTCGTAAAGGACTTTAAAATAAATAAATTCGATGTAGGCATAATCCAATCCATCTTATCTGTACCATCTTCGGAAATTATTAAAAAGTTGTGCCATTTAATTATGGTTCTCCACGAATAACTCTTATTCATAGTTGTTATGTAATAATAAACTAATACTATTTTAAGTAGGCCAATTAATGTAAAAGGGTATGATGGGGCTGACATATCTTTGATAAAAGCCCCTAAACAAAATTAGATTAAAAAAAAACTATGCTCGAGTATGTTTCAAACATGTAAGTTAGCACATTCATCACTGCCGGCTGCCACGTATCAGACTGAAAGCGATTTGCCATTTTATTCAACACATTTGTATTTTTTGTAAACGAGCTCACGTTTTGAGTTGAGGTGAGAAATGTTAATAAGTGTAAATTGAGCCCCTTGTGTACTCTGATAAGCCAGATACGTACTATCAAGAAGGATAAAGTATTCATTTTTATTGCTAAAAATAAAGTATACCTAATGGCCTTTTTCAAGAATTCTCTTTAAATGATCTTCAATTTTTTCTCCTAAAACCACTGAAGTGCACTTGTTTGAACTTTGTTTAGAATTTGCTTTAGTCCTAAAATATCCTCCAACCTAATAAGTAGTTCTCAGTATTTCACGAGCATTAAAGTCGAAAACAGCTGCGAATAAAAGCTTTAATTACTGAAATCCTTAAGAAAACCTCTCAACAATCCTAATACTTTTAATTGCTGTAATACGCTTTGACTCCGCACTTCGGTCCTTTGTGGCGCGATCTCAAACCGCTGTGTTGTTCCGAACAAAAAGAGGAGCGATAATAAAAAGCCATCTTCCATTCCGTCACCCACTCGAGCCGCCCGCGCCGCCCGAGCCGCGTGTTCACAAAACGAATGCTCCAGACGAGATTACGCATCAACTCAGCCGTGTCAACAAACTTTGCCAATCTTTCTACCATTATTAAGTAATCCGACAACCTAAAACCAGCTTTAACACTACCGAATAAAGTTTAAATTTGGCAGCATAGATGAGACACAGCAATATGTCTTTTCCATTTTTCCTATATTTGTCGAGCGTCCGAGCGACAATTTGGTCGCCAATAAATCCGAGCTACAAATGGATCCAATATTCAATGCCACCATGTCAAGCTGCGGCTACACGATTGACTTTCAAAAGACGCTAATTACATTTCTAATTAAATGGTAGGTAGTGCTCTACTGTAATTTGCATACAAAGTAGATTAGGTGTTAATACATTTCAACCTGAATAAATTCATTGCTTGGGTAAGCCTGTTTTTTTTCTATTCTAGTCATCTGGATTCCATGTTTGATTGAAATTGGTCTATCCTACGAGTACATTTTCACCGACATCATAACCCGCCGCTAGACATCGGGTGCCTACTGTAGCGAAAAAGAAAAAGGAAACACATTTTTCACCACTTTACGTTTAATTTAGATCTTTTTTTTTAATCGGCAAAAATTATAATCTACATATATATATAAAAGGAGAAACTGACTGACTGACTGACTGTCTGACGGACTGACTGTCTGACGGACTGACTGACTGACATATCAACGCACAGCCGAAACTACTGGGACCGGGAACGTGAAATTTTGCACACGGCTTCCTTTTATAATGTAGGGGAGCAATAAGAAGGGGTTTTTGGAAATTCGACTTTTAAGGGGGTGAAAACGGGGGATTTCGTTTGTTTGAAAAATCTTATTCCTAGAGTTAATAAACTTGAAACTTAGCCCAAATACTTATCTTAGTAAATTATGAACTTTGTCATTTTTGGTTTTTCTAAACTACCCCCACGACGGGGATTGGGGGGTCTCAAAGTTTATATGGAAGAATTTTACACGCAGTCCGATTAACTCGAAACTCAGTATTTACACTTAAGTCCAAAAATAAAGAATAACCTGAATCAAGGTTTTTCGAAAATCTACCCCGGACGGCGGGAAAAGGGGTTTTCAATTTTACAGGGGAGAATTTTACTGCGTAGCTTGAGTAACTCCAAAATTGGTATGAATAATCTTTGAGTCAAGTTTTGGAAAAAACCTACACGATTTTTTTTTATTCCACCCCTGTGGAGGTGAAAACCGGGGATATAGTTTAGATGCAAAATCTTATTCATTTGGTTAATAAATTGGAAACTTGGCACGAATATTTGCCTAAATAATCAATAAAATTTCTTACTATTGGTTTTTCAAAACTACCCCTGACGGGGTGAGAAGGTGTAAATAGATTTTTGTAGATTGATTAATTCAAAAATTGGTATAAGAAATCTTTGATTTCAGTTGTGGAAAAATCCGAAACGATTTTTCGAAATTCCACCCCTGTGGGGGTGAAAAGAGGGGATACAGGTTATATGAAAAATCTTATTCCTTTGGTACACTTGAAACATGGCAATATTTGCCTCAGGAAATAATATTAATTGTCACTCTTAGTTTTTTAAAACACGTAAGGAACACTAGGACCGTAAGAACAGTAAGGAACAGTAAGGAAAAATTATAACGCGCTGTCATATTAACTCGAAACTCAGTATTTATACTTAAGTCCAAAAATAAAGAATAACCTGTATCAAAGTTTTTCGAAAATCTACCCCGGACGGGGTGAAAAGGGGCTGTAAATATTACAGAGGAGAATTTTACTGCGTAGCTTGATTAACTCGAAAATTGGTATGAATAATCTTTGAGTCAAGGTTTGGAAATGTCCTAAACGATTTTTTAAAATTTTGTGGGGGTGAAAACCGGGGATATAGTTTAGATGAAAAATCTTATTCATTTGGTTAATAAACTTGAAACTTGGCACGAATATTTGCCTAAATAAGCAATAAAGTTTCTTACTATTGGTTTTTCAAAACTACCCCTGACGGGGTGAGAAGAGGTTATTAGATTTTTAAGAGGAGGATTTTACTGTGTGGCTTGATTAACTCAAAAATTAGTATAAGAAATTTTTGATTTCAGTTATGGAAAAATCCGAAACGATTTTTCGAAATTCCACCCCTTTGGGGGTGAAAAGAGGGCATACAGATTATATGAAAAATCTTATTCCTTTGGTTAATACATTTGAAGCATGGCAATATTTGCCTCAGGAAATAATATAAATTGTCACTCTGTTTTTTAAAACACGTAAGGGACACTAGGACCGTAAGAATAGTAAGGAAAAATTTTAACGCGCTGTCATATTAACTCGAAACTCGGTACTAATACTTTTTCGGAAGTCAGTGTCTTTGTATCTGTATTTTAGGTTTTTGCCACTGGCTTCCGAAATTAAAGTTATTTTTCACTTTGTAGTGTTTGTTTTGGAAGTCGGTTGTTTTCATTGTTCACTTTTTAGTGGGTCTATTTGTAATTTATCTGAGTTACAATAGCCTAATGACAACTGCTCATCACCTTTTACAAAACATTGCTTTTCCCGATGCAGGGACGTTAATTTTTGAGGAGTTCTCTTGGTACTTCACCAACAGCTCCACTTCACCATATGCATTGTGACGAGCTTCTATTGCTTAGCAATAATTTTGAAGTAATGGAATCGCAACCCGTGAAATACTTATTATTGAGTTGTTCCAGTGGCCATCTTACCATCTGCGGTCTTCGTCATCAGTTCCACTTCACCAAATGTTGCTTTCCGAGAGGAAATGCATAAGTTACTATAAAAAAAAAATACCAAAATCGCTATAGGTGCGCCAATATTGAAGAGTTCCCTCAATTTCTCTAGAACCCCATCATCAGATCCTGACCTGATGACAATGGGACCACCTGGAAAGTATACCCTTTCAAACAAAAAAAGAATTTTCCAAATCGGTCCAGCCGTCTTCGAGTAATCGGGGAACCATACAAAAAAAAGATTCCGAAGAACTGAGAACCTCCTCCTGTTTTGAAGTCGGTTAAAAATAATTTATAGCCAGAGTGCATCTGATGACATTTCCAATAAGCCCCAACACGGCTAGGATACATTGTTTTATTACTGTCCTGAGTTCAATGGTACCATTTTCATCAGAAGCATTTATTTAAATTTGCTTCGTCATAGTCGTTTAACTATCTTAATCGAGATATCTTATCGCCACCCGTGAAATACTTATCATTGATGAGTTCCTGAAGCCATCTGTGGTTTTCTTCGTCAGTTCCACTTCACCAAATCATACTTTCTGAATGCAAATGCTTGATTTGTTGACGAAAATACCAACATCACTATGTGTTTGCCAATAATATTTGAGGAGTTCCCTCAATTCCTCATGGATCGTATCATCAAAACTGGATTTGGATAAAATTGGGACCAATCTGGAAGTCCAATCCTTTCAAATAATTTTTTTTTTAAATCGGTTTATAAATGACGGAGTAACGGTAACAAACATTAAAAAAACCATACAACCGAATTGATAACCTCCTCCTTTTTTTGAAGTCGGTTAAAAATAGTAACGAAGTCAGAACTGTGCATTGCATATATTTAAAAAGAAGTGATTGAACGAGTCTGTTGCGCACACTATAGTTTTTAGAATTTTTGTCCGTTTGTTGTTTGTCGAGATGTATGTTCCGGATTGGCGCCAAAAACGGTTGATTGAATTTAGAGGAAATTTGGCATACAGATGTTTTAGAACCTGGATTAACACGTAGGGTTGGTACTAATTTGATATATTCCGACATACACGCGGGCGAAGCCGCAGGCAAAAGCAAGTTGTAAAATAAGAGGCAAAATAACCGACAAAACTTTGGTCCGAAAGGGTTAAAGTACGCGAATATCGAAAGAATAAAGACGTCTATCTATCAAGTCGATTGCAATCGCTGTTTAGGTAACGCTCACGAGATAAATGGTAAAGGGAAAAGAGATCAGAGAACCAAGGTATCTGGCATTTTACACGCTTGAAAATTTAAAGTAAAATTGTCAACGAATTAAAAGTTTGCAGAGAGTTAAACTATCTACGTTACTTTGCTAACATAATATAACATCACGCCTTGTTTTCCCGAAGGGTTAGGCAGAGGTGTACCTATAGTACACTGTTAAGTACGTGACACAGGAGACAAGTGAAACACTTAGAGGTTGATTACGCACTGACGTTTATTTGAGAATGAATGACGGTTACACTGTATGTTAGTAGCTACACTTATGTATACCTATATACAACATACACCCACATTCCGCCAGTTATGTTGAAGTCCCATGTAATAGGGAGCGAGCCTATTGCCATTATTATTTATTGTTACTTAGCTAGTATATAAAAAATATCGTAAAAAAGCGAGGAAAGCAACTGCTTTTATTTACAAACCGTAATATAAATAATATTAAATGTACAGACACGTAAATTTTCAAATAAATGGGTCAGCATTAACAGAACAAATTTTTGCAACTGATGCCCCATCCATCTGTCAGAAAAAAAAAATAATTCAAATCACGAAATAAAAAGGTAAAAAAAAATATCGACCAGAATCAATGATGAACCGAAAAAAGGTTGATATTAAAGAACCAAAAAGTGTTGCAATAATAATAATAATATGTACTATCTCTGGTTGTTCTCGTCTGGCTAACGGCGAGTACTTGCACAGGCATAACCAAGTGGCCAGGATTATTCACCAGCAACTTGCTTTGAAATACAAACTTGTGGACTCTGAGGTACCGTATTACAAGTATGTGCCCGACCCAGTTCTTGAAAATGACCATGTCACGTTGTACGGGGATCGGTCTATCATCACTGACAGGACTATTGTCGCCAATAAGCCTGATATAGTGGTGATAGATCGATTAGCGCGCCGCGCAATGATTATCGATGTTACCATTCCACATGACGAGAACCTCGTGAAAGCTGAGAAAGAGAAACAAATAAAATATCTCGACTTAGCACACGAGGTTGTTGACATGTGGAATGTGACCTCGGCTGTCATTGTGCCGATTGTTGTAACGGCCAATGGCCTGATGGCTGAAAGCCTCGACCAACATCTCTCGAGGCTGTCGTTAGGCGGTTGGATCAAGAGCCTGATCCAGAAGGCAGTACTCCTCGATACGGCTCGTATTGTGAGGAGGTTCCTGTCTCTGCAGCCCTAACCACCGGTAGCTTGGACCCTGCTCCCGATACCGGCGGACCTCTATTTTTTTATATTTTTAAATGTTTTTTTGTATATATTTTTATTAGAAATATTTAAAAATGTAAATAGATAAGAAAGAAAATAAATAAACGAATAATATGTACAAGTATATAAAAAAGGAGGGGAAATAATCAGAGGGCACAGATACAGATCGGCCCTTGAACCCATCTTCCAAGAGGCAGTGGGATGAACCGCTCTGCAGGTTGGTACGGAATAATCTAATTAATACGACCACCAATACTGCTAAGCGTGCCCGCCTGCTGGCTTTGGGGGAGTGGGAGTCGGGCCTCTGGCTTCAGGCGCTACCGTCACCCAACATAGGCACTATGCTGGGTGACACCACCTTCCGGCTCGCTACTTGTCTGCGTCTGGGCGCTCCTTGCGTGGCTCAGCATCGCTGCCAATGCGGTGACGGTGTCAACTGCCTCGGACAACATGGCCTATCCTGCAGTAAGAGCGTAGGCCGCATAGCACGGCACGCCAGCTGTTTTAGAACCCAATGGCTTGATTATTTCCCCTCCTTTTTTATATACTTGACATATTATTATTATTATTGTAAGACTATGAGTTTTGAAATTATGTAAATAGTAAATAGTTAGCTATGAGAAAAGTTTTGACATACAGAGTTATCTTTGCTGTGAGATACCGCAAAGCTGAAAAAAAAACCACAATAATTTAAATTATTTCCACAATAAAATTTATATCCACGTAAATGTCATAACATTGTAACTAATTGAGTAAGTGTACTTATAAAAAAAACGAATATTTTCAGCAACATTAAGAACTGCTTAAGTTCCTGTCTCTTCTGCACCTAAGCGTTCAGGTTGTGTCGTAATTAAGTCGAACAGCTGTCGAGTCGAACTCTGTCGCTGAACTGAACGGAGTCGCTTCACTAACCTTATGAGTTTGGTAACGTTATTCTTGCGCAGTCAACTTTGGAGCAATTTTAACTATTTTTGGAATATTTGAATAATAATTACGTGAAAACTGAGACTAGGGAGTTTATGTTTAAAAGTAAATAAATGGCACCATACAAAAACGTAGGACTTCAAGTATAGTTGAAAAAAGAAAAACAACGCAAAAAGCAAAAAGGAAAACAACGTACAAGTACTTTATTATTTTAAAACTCTGGTCAGCTTAACGTTTTTATAAAATCAATAGCCCAATGAAATTGTTTACAATCTGTTCGGTGTAAAATATAAAAAGAAACTTATACAAAGTAACGAAAAGTGTTCTCCAAGATTTTGTTATAGTTTCGTTTCGTTACTTAAAGCAGGTGAGGATATAAAATAAATTTAAAAAAATAAAAATTCTTTATTGTCGCCAGTTAATACATTCGCCTTAGAGAAATCCAACATATGCATCGTATTTATGTATTGCACAAAGATACTGCTACTGATTCCCAAACTAAGCTTGAACTTGCATTTTGGGAAACAGTGTTCAGCCGCAGGACGTACACTTAATAAATAATACGAATACATTGGTTTGAATGTCGCTGCAGTTGAATTACAATATTGTTAGGGTAACTTTCCGTAATTTTTATTCTTATTCTAATTTTTTATTTTATTTAGGTTTAACAGATGAGTGCGATCTCTGTGTGTATGTGTGTGGGGGTGTTGGGGTGTGTGTGTTTGTGTAAAGATGTATGCGTGGGTGTGAGTGTGTGTATGTGAGAGTTTGTTTAGAGGTATTGTATAAAATATGTTACGCAGTACTTGCCAGTACCAGCCATCCAGCCAGCCAGTCTCCAGCCAGCCAGCTGGTGCTTGCCAGTGTACTTAGTTACACCTCTGCTTAACCTTTCGGAGAATACAGGCGTGATGTTATGTTATGTGTGTACTTGCCAGTAGGTCTTCCGTCTTCTGATAGTTTAATATTGTATAGCTTACAACTCAAGACCTTGTACTGTCTCCCTGCAAAGGAGGTCTTGCATGGAACGGTAAGGCACACAGGCATTTTGCTGCGTCTAAGGGGGTTGGGTAATGGTGCGCTTTGATGTTTCCTGAGAATAGCTCTGAGCACAAAGAGTTGGCGAACTGTTAGGACCTTACATTCCGAGTACAGCTGGGATGTTGTATGTCTGTAGGGCTTTCTTGCCATCAATTTCAGTACCACTCTTTGTGCTCTTTCTAAGCTCAGTAGATGCGTCTTTGCGGCCCCTCCCCATACAGTTATGCATGCAATATTGTACAATGGATTGACATAAGGCCAAGTATACAAGTCTGAGTTGTTCCATACTTGCACTGTCTCTAAGCATTTTAAATACATGAATGAGTCGTCTTACTCCAGAATTAACCGTACTGATGTGTTTATCCCACCTCAATCCAGTATCCATGTGTACTCCTAAATATTTCACACATTCCGTACGAGTGATTTCTTGACAATTGCAGTTGACCTGTGAGATAGAAGTGTGTGCTTGTACGGAAAACCCTCGCGATGGAGTCTTAGTTTTGTTGATGGAGAAGGGAACAAATTGCGTTTTGACTAGATTTAGGGTTAGAAGATTGTAAATCAGCCAATTCTTCACATTGGATAGTGCGAATTCTGCTCTCTCTTTAACTGTATGCCAGTTTGGACCCCAGACAAATATGGCGGTGTCGTCTGCATACGTGAAAATGCGAGTGTAAGGGAGGGACATTGTATAGAGGTCATTACTATAAAGCTGGAAGAGGGTGGGACCCAAGACACTCCCTTGTGGAACGCCGTAGGAGACGGTGTCCTCATCACTCATGTAATCCCAAATTAAAACACGTTGCTTTCTGTTTGTGAGGTAGTTTTTAATGATTTTGTAGCTTATGCCACACACCCCCAACGTCTTGAGCTTGGATAGAAGTATGGGGACAGAGACTGTGTCAAACGCTTTAGATAGATCAAGGTAGATACATAAGAAATTATCTTTAGCGTCTTATATTTTTACCACGAGATTACACAAATCCACTACTGCGTCTTCGGTGGAGAGGCCTGATCGAAAACCATATTGATTATCAGCTAGAATATGAAATTTGTCCAGAAACTTTTTAAGAGAGTAATTAAGTATTTTTTCTAATATTTTGGATAGGGTAGAAAGCACTGCTATGGTGCGATAGTTATTGACACAGTCTCGGTCCCCATTCTTGAAGATCGGGTGAATGACTGCCTTTTTGAAGGCTTCAGGGAAGACACCTGTAGCTATGGCTCGGTTACATATATGAGTGATAGAGGGGATCAGCTCCTTCCGACATTGCCATACTATCTGGGATGAGATCCCATCCCAACCTGTAGCACAGTCTGGGCGGAGCCGTAAAATGATGGTTTCAACATCCATTTGAGTCACCTCAGTAATGACCAGGGAGTTTGGCGGACTTTTAATATGCGTGTAGGAGTTTGATGTTGTGTAGAGGGCATTTGCATTAACAGTACTTGAAGCAAGAATTTTATAAGCAAGAGATTTTCCTACGTCTGTGAAAAATTTGCAGACATAATTAGCAGACGTCTTTGGATTATTTGTTGTTTGTAATAATTTAACTGGACTGGTATTGCTTTTCCGAGTATTTGTTATTGTTTTGATAGCTTGCCAGAGGGCCTTTGGATCGTTACCTGCTTTTTCTAGTTCTGTGTGCTTTTTCGTAGGCTATTTTTAGCTTACGCAATAGGCGATTACAATAATTGCGATACCTAGTGTAAGTAATTTTATGAGTCATGTTAAGTGGGGATTTATTGGATTTTATGTGCAGCTTATCTCGATTCCTGATACATCTAATTAAACCGGGCGTCATCCATGGTTTCAGAATTTGGTTTTTCTTGGTGATTTTGGTTGTAGTTGTATATGTTGCAAATGTGTGAGAGATCATAGATACAAACATATTTGTAGCCAAGTTTGCGTCATCAGTTGCTAGCACATTGGTAAAATCTAATTTTGCCAGGTCTGTTTTAACTTTAGGGATGTCTGTGAAGGTTTTAGTTGCCAAGTGTTGTCTAATTCGGAAATTATTTTGGATGTTATTTACGAGTACAATTGGCTTATGGTCAGTGATGTGAGACTCTAGTACTAGTGTCAGTTGTGATTTGCGAGTGTTTGTGTGGAAGAGAGTGTAGTTGTATATGAAGTGTTCTTGTGTTGTAGTTGGTTGTGAGATATGAAATTGCTACACACGTCGTGATATTATGTAAGGGTTGCAAGTAAGCTTGAAAATTTACCTTATTATTATTTTTATAGTAATGATTTCTAGTTCTATAAATGCTATAATTATAGTTATTTTTGCATGCTATTTTATTTATTTATTTAATGCACAATGTACACAACCATAGTTACACGCTAGGCTTAAACTAGTGAGTCGGTACATGACCCTGTTAGGGCGCAGCAAGACAACTTAAAACTAATAATATTTATTACATGCAGTGACTACTTATCACAGTTTAAACTTTCACAATTAAATATTATATTCAACCTATATCTATACATAAAATATTATAATTGACACACAGATACACATTTGAAGTCTATTTTTACAATAATTTATCTTCCATAAATTCTTGGATACTGTAGTAAATTTTTTTAACAGCAATGCCTTTAACCTGGCTTTAAATACACATGTTGTTTCCGTGGACCGTATATTTATAGGTAATTTATTGTATATTTGTATGCTTCGGTATTCTGGGCTATTTTTGTACATTTGTAGTCTAGGTGCTGGTAGGATTAATTTGTTTTTGCGACGCTCATTCTTGTTAAAATTAAACAGTTTTAGGTTACTTTTAACAAAAGTGGCTATTTCTAATCTATAAATGGATTTTAGGGTTAAATACATAAATTAAAACAATAAAATAGATCAAACATAGGAAATGCAGTGTAAACTGAACTCGTGCTAGTCACATATTTCCATTCAAATCCTGGAGACATATTCCGGATGAAATTAATATTTGTTTTTCACCTTGTACCTTTATGGAGAAAAATGTTTCATTCGAGGACCAGCAGTAACTGTACCCGTTCTGTTTTGCGAACATAACTCTGTATTTCGTATCAATATGAGTGCAGCACCTTAAAGTTACTCTAACCGACTCTTAAAGCAGGTGAGGATATAACTCTGTAACTCGTATCAATATGAGTGCTGCGCCTTAAAGTTACTCTAACCGACTCTTAAAACAGGTGAGGATATAACTCTGTAACTCGTATCAATTTGAGTGCTGCGCCTTAAAGTTACTCTAACCGACTCTTAAATCAGGTGAGGATATAACTCTGTAACTCGTATCAATATGAGTGCTGCGCCTTAAAGTAACTCTAACCGACTCTTAAAGCAGGTGAGGATATAACTCTGTAACTCGTATCAATTTGAGTGCTGCGCCTTAAAGTTACTCTAACCGACTCTTAAGCAGGTGAGGATATAACTCTGTAACTCGTATCAATATGAGTGCTGCGCCTTAAAGTTACTCTAACCGACTCTTAAGAAGGTGAGGATATAACTCTGTAACTCGTATCAATATGAGTGCAGCGCCTTAAAGTTACTCTAACCGACTCTTAAAGCAGGTGAGGATATAACTCTGTAACTCGTATCAATATGAGTGCTGCGCCTTAAAGTTACTCTAACCGACTCTTAAAGCAGGTGAGGATATAACTCTGTAACTCGTATCAATATGAGTGCTGCGCCTTAAAGTTAGTCCAACCGACTCTTCGAGTTACTACTGACTGCTCGTTACTTACCACTCACGGTTCGTAAGTAAAGGGTGCAATGACTTATGACCGAACAACTGCTTGATTTATGATGTACTTGCAGATGTATACGTACAGAGCGATGTGTTTTACTCGGCAGCTGTAAAAAATATTTGGATGAGTTATTTGAAAAGTTTGTTACGACGATATTACGTAAGGTTAGAATTTTTGAGGTTATGTCTAAAATTAATCCTATTATTATGTATCTCTAGATGATTTTTTTATTATATATTAGTTCACGAAAAATGAGGCCTGCAGATGAGCTACTTTGAAGGCCGTAACTTCTAGATAATCAGTGAATGGTATGAATAAAATCTGTATATACTTAATAGTATAGAATTCTCGATTGCTAAATAGATGGAATCGCGGCTTAAGAAGGCTGTCACATTTTGTCACCTCTCTCGCTCAAACGGGACCAAATTTTTAAGAATGTTAAATAATCCACATGTACACCGATTTCTCTGTTAATTGTGGACTATTTTTATGTTTGAAAGGGTATGCTCTCGAAGTGGTCCCACTGTCACCAAATCAGAATTTGATTAGGGGATCCCATGGAAATCAAGGGAAATCCTCAAATTTTATAGGCACACATATAGCGATTTGGGTATTTTTTATAGTAATTCGTGCATTAGCTCTCGGAAAGCACTATTTCGTGAAGTGGAACTGATGACGAATGTAGTATGTGCCCACCATTACGTATATTAATGATGTTTATACTTCAATATAGTCAGTGTAACTCAACTCGTCTTTCATTCAACACGCCTCACGGTACATGATGACCCTGCCAGGATCTGCCTCGGGTGTGCATTCCTTTGCCCATTAAGAGTACGATACATGATCTAAAGTTATGAAGATAGCTACAATGATTTATTACGATATCGGACTGTGTGCTGTTATCCAGCGTACAACTGCAAATACGTGTCCTAAGGGTTTCCCCCATTGCCAGTCACCATTATGGGAGGTTCTACATCGAAAACAGAGGAAGTGATCTTGGCACAAACTGCTTCTGGTGGCGCAGAGAATATTGCGCACCTGGAGACTTTGAAAATTCACGTTGGAGCTATTAACTATACCTTGGTCGTAATCTGCCTTGTCCTGACGTTGGGGGCGGCAATCGTTATTTGGCGCATATACAAAAGGTGCCATGAAAAGCTGGAGCGTCGACTGAACGCGTTCGCATTATAAAGATGTGCGAGTATCGTTCGCCGGGAACGACGAAAATTGTAAAAAGAGGCAGCGGTCTAGTGACACAAGTATTTGTGTTTTGGTGATTTCGTGTAAGTGGTTATTTTTAACTGACGTCGACTCAGTTATACGGCTATTATCAATGTGTGAATTTTAGAAGTAAGGTATATTTTCTGTTTTCTCTTTTGTATCTTGTATTGCCTGCATTCTACAGAACGCTATTGACAATTTCGTACCAAAATATGCAAGGAAAAAATCTAAATATCCCTCTTGGTATTCTAACTCACTTGTTGGAGCTCTATTTGAAAAAGATAAATTTAGGCAGAAATACCGCAAATATAGTAATCCCCGAGACAGACTCACCTTTGAATTACTTCGTAGTCGCTGCCATACTTTAATAAATAACTGTTATAATACTTATAAATGTAAATTTGAAAATGATATTCCCAAAAACCCTAAAGCTTTCTGGCGATTCATAAAAGATAAACGTCGTGGGGAATCTTGTATACCTGCTGACATGTTTATGGATGATAAGGTGGCTAGCAGTGGTCCAGAAATTGCTAATCTTTTCGCGGATCAATTTGTCTCTGTTTTTAGCCAAAGTCCAACCACTACTTGCTATGCTTCCAATGGATTTTCGGATGTTGACTCTGTCTTAAGTACTATTAAGTTTACGGAAAAACAAATTTTTAACAAGCTCAAACTTATAGATGCCTCTAAAGGTGCTGGACCTGATTCTATACCACCTTTGTTTGTAAAGCGCTGCTGCCACGAACTTGCATTACCACTGCAGATTATTTTTAACTCTTCTCTTGCTGAAGGAATCTTCCCTGATGTATGGAAGAGCGCAAGAATTGTCCCAGTTTTTAAAAAGGGAGATCCTGCTAATGTTAAAAATTACCGTCCTATTTCAATATTGTCATGTTTTTCAAAGATCTTTGAGTCTCTTGTCTGTCCAGTCATTACCCGCCACATTAATAGAATTGTTTCACCAAGTCAGCATGGCTTCAAAGCTGGACGCAGCGTAGAAACAAACCTCGTCGAGTTTGTGTCTGATGTGACCCTAGCTCTTGACAACAGACTTGAAGTAGATGCCGTGTACACGGACTTCAGCAGTGCGTTTGACAAAGTTGACCATTCTCTGTTGCTGTCCAAGTTAGAATATAATGGTATGCACGGCTCACTTTTAAACTGGTTCTCATCTTATTTACTCCATAGATCGTAGATTCTTGTTGTTAATGGTTACGAATCTTACCCATACTATGCTGACTCAGGAGTTCCTCAGGGCTCTCACCTTGCACCGGTTCTATTTTTGCTCTTCATTAACGATATTACTGTCCAAATCCATCACTGTAAATATCTAATGTTTGCTGACGATCTAAAAATATATAAAACTATAACTTCAAATGAGGATGTTACCCTAATTCAGGAGGATTTGGACAGAATTGAGCATTGGTGCAACCTTAATCACATGAAACTTAATGTACAAAAATGTAGCCATATACGATTCACGAGGAAAAAAAAGTCCAATACTGTCTCATATAATATAAAAGGAGCAGTATTGGAAACTGTAAATGAGGTTCGTGATCTTGGCATCGTCATGGATAGTGAGGTCAACTTCAGGAGCCATATTGACAGTATTGTTACGAAATCGGCACGGCTACTAGGATTTCTTAAGAGAAGTACTAAAGGGTTTAAGCTGGTAAGAACAAAAATTGTGCTGTATAACGCCTTAGTTCGGAGTCACCTTGAATTTGCCAGCGTGGTGTGGAGCCCGCACTATGCAGTACACTCACAAAGAGTAGAACGCATCCAAAGGGCCTTCACAAAACACCTAGCATATGCTTTCGGAGATATATCTCCCCGGTGCCCATACGAACAACGTAAGGATTGTTACAAAATTATTACTCTGCGCGACCGTCGACTGGTACAAGATCTCATGTTCTTTTTCAAATTGGTTAACAATAAATTGGACTGCGATAAATTAACTGAACAAATTGGACTAAAAGTCCCCTATAATTTACCCAGATATCCCATTACCGATCTATTCCACACTAAAGCATCCAATACAAATATAGGAGTAAACTCACCTCTCAACAGGCTCAGCCGAGAGATGAATTCATATATAAAATCCACTCCAGATTTTGACATATATCATGACTCAGTGAATAGCTTTAAAACCCAAGTTTTGAAATCCAAGTTTTGAGGTCCCAAAGCACACAACTCACACAATTTAAAGGTAGATTTTATTGTATTAGTATGTAGGTATTTCTTGCAACCTCTCTTTTTATGTTTTTGTTTAAGTTTAAAGTTTGTTACCACTAAAATTTTTATACATTTCGTTTTTGGCAGAGTATATTAATATCACTGTATTTGAGAATGTTGGTTCACCTGTTATTGGCAACTGTATTTAATAAGCCCATAACTGTCATCTATTACTGTTTTATATTTTGTATACAGAAGCTGTTGGTGTACCTTTATAAATAAATAAATAAATAAATTGCCTAATAGCCATATTAACGTGCACAATAGCATATTACTAACTTAGATATTGTGGATTGTGTGGACATAAGATCATCATAACTTAGATATTGTGGGTTGTGTGGACATTAGATCATCATAACTTAGATATTGTGGGTTGTGTGGACATAAGATCATCATAACTTAGATATTGTGGGTTGTGTGGACATAAGATCATCATAACTTAGATATTGTGGGTTGTGTGGACATTAGATCATCATAACTTAGATATTGTGGGTTGTGTGGACATTAGATCATCATAAGATAAGATAAGATAATTTATTTCGCAAATATGGGTACAGTACATGATGACGAATACATTTATAGGTTCAGCCACATTTTACACTTAGGCATGCGAAAGGTACGAGACCAGCAACAGACGAAATGACTACTTAATAATTCAATTCAACATTATAATTCAATTGAACATGATTTTAAAAATAATCAAACAAATGCATTTTCTTTTTCTGCAATAAACTCAGAAATATTGTAGTAGGCTTTATTAACTAAAAAGGAACTTAATTTTTTTTTAAACAATGGTAAAGTTAATGCCTTCCAAGATTTAGGTAACTTATTGTAAATAAATGTGGCCATGCAGAAGACACTTCTGCGCATGAGGGCTGTATTTGCCGTCTGCTGACATAATTTACTATCATCGCGCCTATTTCGAGGAACTATGTCGGCGAGACGTGTAAAACGATTTGGATTCGTTTTTACAAATAAAGCTACCTCAAGAATATAAAGACTTGGTAAAGTTAATATTTTAAACTGTTTGAAGTACGGTGCACAACTATCGGTAGATTTTAATTTAAACATGGACCGTATGCATCTTTTTTGGGATTTAAATACTGTTTCTTTCTCAGTAG
Source organism: Fissipunctia ypsillon (assembly GCA_947568875.1). Classification (NCBI taxonomy): domain Eukaryota; kingdom Metazoa; phylum Arthropoda; class Insecta; order Lepidoptera; family Noctuidae; genus Fissipunctia; species Fissipunctia ypsillon. The sequence continues at coordinate 22,787,057 of OX387660.1, forward strand.
AGTTACCCCAAAATATTAGACCATACCGTAAATGGGATTCTACTATACCATAATAGGCAGTGAGGAGTGCGTCTGTAGATATTATCGGTGATAGAGATTTTAAAGCATATGCTGATTTACTTATTTTCTTATTTAAAATATCTAGATGCGTTTTCCAGTTTAACTCTTTGTCTATTTGGAGTCCTAAGAATTTTGTACTATCAACTTCTTGGATAATGTTGTTATTATGGTGTATATTAAATTAATTTTTCAAAGGATTTCGTTGATTAAAATAAACTATTTTAGTTTTGTAAAAGTTAATATTTAAATTGTTATCTTCTAACCATTTTACGACTGAAGCTAAAGTTTAATTAATATCGTCTTCATATGTTTCTAGGTTTTTACAGGGTATAGTCACGGTACTATCGTCAGCAAATAGTGTTAGTGGATGTTGTATGGATTTAGGCAGATCATTTATGTACAAAATAAATAAAAGAGGGCCCAATACGCTGCCCTGCGGTACACCAAATGTGACTTCACGTTCTGATGATCGATAGATTTCTTCGCGTTTATTTGTCAAATTAATTTTTCTAATTTCTGTAATCTGTTTTCTTTTAGTTATATAGGATTGAATTAGCTTTAATATGTTGCCTCTAATGCCGTATGCTTCAAGTTTGCTCAAAAGAGTAGGAAAATGTACATAATCGAAAGCCTGCGTCATATCGCAAAATATGCCACAAACAGGCGTCCGTTTATCTACGTTTTTAGTGATATTGTATAGAAAATCGTAAATGGCCATGTTGATTGTCTTGTGTTGTCTAAATCCCTTCTGTTCCTCACTTAATATGTGATTTTTTTCAACATAAGTATATATATTACCTGGTATAAATATTTCTCAAATATTTTTGAAATTATTGGAACTAATGCAATAAGACGATATAATTGCATTAGATCTATATTGTCTTTCTTATATAGTGGCTTTATAATTGAAGTTTTTAGAGCATCTGGATAGATACCCGCGCTGATACTGAGATTAATTATGTGACTGAGGTGACCGCAGATCTCCAACGATACGTGTTTTAGTATTTTTGTATTAATACCGTCGTTGCCCACACTATTAGTGATAGCGTAACTTAGATATTGTGGGTTGTGTGGACATTAGATCATCATAACTTAGATATTGTGGGTTGTGTGGACATTAGATCATCATAACTTAGATATTGTGGGTTGTGTGGACATTAGATCATCCTAACTTAGATATTGTGGGTTGTATGGACATTAGATCATCCTAACTTAGATATTGTGGATGGTGTGGACATTAGATCATCTTAACTTAGATATTGTGAGTTGTGTGGACATTAGATCATCATAACTTAGATATTGTGGGTTGTGTGGACATTAGATCATCATAACTTAGATATTGTGGGTTGTGTGGACATTAGATCATCATAACTTAGATATTGTGGGTTCTGTGGACATTAGATCATCATAACTTAGATATTGAGGGTTTTGTGGACATAAGATCATCATAACTTAGATATTGTGGGTTGTGTGGACATTAGATCATCATAACTTAGATATTGTGGGTTGTGTGGACATTAGATCATCCTAACTTAGATATTGTGGGTTGTGTGGACATTAGATCATCCTAACTTAGATATTGTGGGTTGTGTGGACATTAGATCATCATAACTCCTTACTTCTGTTTAGTAATCAATGCTATCAATATATTAGAGGGTAATACATGTATTAATTATGACATGGCAGTTTACCTATTAAGTATATTGAATTTTAGTGTATGTTATGGCTGATATACTAGAGTGCCTATAATACAAGGAATTAAAAGAGATTAGAGTTTACTTGGTAAAAATAGGTCCAGAGCGTCGATATTAAAGTTATTTTTCACTTTGTAGTTTTTTTTTTGGAAGTCGGTTGTTTTTTTTTTGTAAAACGTTTTTTCAAGCTATTTTCACTTTAAATCCATTTTTCTTTAACGTTCACACCAGCACAGTAAATCCATTTATTTTCTTTTTGTCAATAAATACGTCAAAGTAAAGTCTCACGCTCGCCATTACTCCGACGTACAGAAACTAGGTTAACGACGCAGAATACGGACCGAAGGATCACTTTATTGTAGAAGGCAATATTGGCGCTTAAAGTTATCCAACAGTAGACTTAAACAAATGTTTGGTAAAACGCGTGTCAGGGCGGGGATCAACCCTATCATCACTACTTCTTTTCTCTGGAGGCCGAGCTCTAAAATATCGTTGTTCTGTTATAATTAAGAGGAGGTTTCGACAACATTCTATGAAAAGAACAACGTTAGCGTCATAATATTACTAATTTACTTCTTTCAACTGCATCAGTTTATTGTACGCAATAGTCCTTCGGTACTTCATTATCGAGTGGGCATCGCTAACGAGCGCTGCACAAAGCCAACTACATAGGTATAAGAACATTACAAGCCGGACGTCGGCGCTGCGGCTCGGACGTCAACGTGCGGTGCCGAGCGGACGCGTGCGATCATCGGCGGGCGAGCCCAGCCAATTAACTTGTGCCTTAAGATTTAAACCGAACTGAGACTGGTTAGAGCCCTGACTTGCTGGCCTTAGAAGGCAACATTATAATATTATATTTGTGTAGGTGTCAGTTTACAGAGCGGGCACCTATGTACTGTAAGCGCCGGGGGGACGCTTACAGTCAATGTCTGCTAAATAAAAAAACTTTTGGCGATATTGGCAGTTAATTATTCCTATAAACGGGTCTACTCTATTCTTGACAGCGAGACCACCGCTTGTCAGCTAAACTGACCACTTTGTTTTTTCCTATTTTTTTTCTTCAAAATCAATGTTTGTCTTTTAATCTAATCATCACTTAAACTCGCGAAGGTTGCGCAAAGGTTGCGCGAAGGTTGCGCGAAGGTTGCACGCTAACAGCACATCAGGGTCAAGCCTCTACAGTACCTACACGGAAAGGTGAATTATTGACTTTCAAACTGCACACAGAATTGCATAGTTCGTTACACTTCCCATACATATTTATTTTCATTGTCAACTTTTACAATATATGGAAAATTGAGTCATGAAAGATTTATACGGCTTTTTGTAGAAAATTTTAGCCTTTTTATTTCACAATCAAACGTGAGGGAATTTTCATTATAAATACTCATTACTGATTTTGCTCCGTATCAACTTTCACATAACACTTCAACATTATAATGTATACTGAAAAAAATTTAATTCCTGGAAATCCACAACACCGAAAATTTTCACGAAAGGAAAACCGCCTAACCCAGCGAAAAAATATAACGTGCACCTAATATGTTATAAAACAACAACGGTTAAAAAAACAATTATAGAGAAGATTATAATTTGGTCACGTCGCCATCATGGAATTTAATTAAAAACCGCGCGTTTTTTCATCCGCTCCATATAATTGTTTAAACACAAAGTATGGGTTGGAGTCTGTCCTAATTACGTAATATTACGAAGAATCTGCGTAAATTCTCGGTATCTATTCATTTTTACGAAAATAATTATTGTGACGGTAATTCATTTAAAATTAAAGTCTGTAATGAAACGGACAAAGAAACTCGGTCTTTTGTAAAAATCCTCTAAGATTATTAGTTTCCTATGCCCGTTCGGTGCGCTAGAAATGTTTCAAGCTCTGATATCAAAAAGGCTTTCTTAAGTGTTTGGACGAATTTCATACTTTTCCAGAGAAAATAATATGTTATTCTGATCAATCAATTTAGCGAATGCATGTTCCGTACGGAATATTTACCGAGTGCCTGTTCCGCGCGAGAACTCAACAAGTACGCAAGTTAACAATAACAACGTGCTCCTAAATATATTTACTGAATTAAACATTATAACGAGGGAAACTTGAAAGAAATTATATTTGAAAGAATCGATGCACCTTTTTTCAGGAAGTAAGTGATAGAGAGGAGTATGAAAAGTATTTTTTTTTTAATCAAAATAACCAGCTTCTAATGTGCTGAAGTTTTTAACCTTCTCACAACACAGTGCGGAAAGTGTTGGCATTTTCTCTTTTTATTTTATTTAGTCATTAAAAGCTTTTAGTAAATAGTTAATTGCCATTCAGTTAAAATCTTTGCCATTCAGTATGATGGTAAGCTTTTCTCGTCTGACTCATCTAATCCGGTCTATCTCAAACAGAAGAAAATGTACCTTAGGAAGGGTTTTCGGAAATCCGGCAAGGAAGGTCCAGCGTGGGTACAAAGGCACTTAAACCTGCACAAAGCTAGGAATAACATAAAGGAGCAGAATAGCCGTGTTTTGTTTCATTGTGAGCACTCGCTACTTGTGTGGCACGGTCAAGTTATTGTGAGCACTCGCTACTTGTGTGGCACGGTCAAGTTATTGTGAGCACTCGCTACTTGTGTGGCACGGTCAAGTTATTGTGAGCACTCGCTACTTGTGTGGCACGGTCAAGTTATTGTGAGCACTCGCTACTTGTGTGGCACGGTCAAGTTATTGTGAGCACTCGCTACTTGTGTGGCACGGTCAAGTTATTGTGAGCACTCGCTACTTGTGTGGCACGGTCAAGTTATTGTGAGCACTCGCTACTTGTGTGGCACGGTCAAGTTATTATGCCCATTAACATATTTTGTAAGAGTAAGCAGGATTCACTGCCTTATTGTTATCATTGTGAATTTTCTCCTACATGTATTTACACGTTTCATAAAAGTTAAGAATTTAGTAGAATACAAACATGGATATTTGGAAGCAACATGTCTAGTAACTCAATCCATCCAACCAGTTTCTAGTAACTAATTACTTACATATTGACGCCCTAAATTACTTTTCGAAACTTAAAATCAAGGCAAAATCAAAATAAAAGGGGTAAATATAGCAATTAAAATAACTATTTTACGTACTCGTTGGTCGTAGTTACAGCGGTGTAATAATATTTTAATGATGCTGCCTAAATATTGACTGCGGGTACTTCGCACTAACACACGGCGGCGCGGCGCCACTATCGGTAATCGAGTTGCTGATGCTCGAACATGGCCGTGTAATATCGGTTATTAGCGAAATAACAAAATGCGAGTACATATAGGAGAGGCTATTACAGTAATTATTATCGTTATTAATAACACAAAACGCAGCGATGGATCAAGTGGGATCATTACTCGTGGTGACGCGAGGTGACGTGACGTCACGTGACGTGACGTGACGCAACTTTCACGTCATGACGAGACGGTCTCGTGGCTCGCTGCGCTTGTTTTAGGAGCAGCGCGTAAATGCCTGCTAATTGGGTGCTACCCTAATTGTTTCGGAGTCTCCTTTAGTACATTTTGGAGAGTCACTGTGACTTTAATGCTGTAAAGTCTGTCAGTAATAAATTTTATATACTCTTAACAGGGTTCAGTCGGTTTAATGAACTTGTTTCAAGAGTTATATTGGAACAAAACCTATTTAGCTAAAATGAAACACAAGAAAATAAGTAAGAACATAAAATACGTGCACATGGAAATAATGCAAGTAATGATAACACATTACGTCTCCCCTACAAGATCCCCTCCTAATTTCCGCTAGTTAATTATATCACAACTTACATGAGAAAATATACAGCTGACGTATAATACGGGCGGGACAGTACACTGAACGGAATACTATCGCGGAGAAGGCGCGCAGTAAGCCAAACCCGTTCCTAGTTCCAGTTATAAGTGCGGTCATCGGCAACAGCTCGGTCAATATTTACTTCGATGTTTACGAGCAGATTACGCGAACACTTGCCGCAGAATGTATGCAAATCACAGGAGGCTACAGTCCTTGTTGAATTAATTTGTAAGTGGTCCTTCGAGTCGCGTTCGGGCCGCAGTCTGTGAGTCCCGGCTTAGGGCCCGGGACGCCCCGGGACGAGCCCGGGACTGACTTAATCTTACAAATTACAAGCAGGCCTAGTCCATCGGCGCGTTACTGAATTAAAACTTAATGTGGGTTGCGCACTTGGCGTGAATTTTTCATGTTGATAAGCGGAGTCAGGCGTAGAATTATCATTAAGTTAATAGTTTGTGTTCAGACCCTTATTAGCGTTAGGAAAAGCTTTCGCACGTGCAAAGAAAATAAATGTTAAATGTTTATTTAAAAGGAAAACTAGTCTTCACTGATATCACTTTGTAATTAAATTAAATTAAATTAAATTAAATTAAATTAAATTAAGTCGCCAAAACTAATTATTATTGTTATATACAGGCCCGATCGAAATATAGAACAGTTCTAGTACGGATACAGATTGTGTTACTTACACTAATCGTATTCAGTCAAATATCAAATGTGACCCCAAACATTTCTGGGCCTATGTAAAAAGTAACAGAGAAAATAACGGGCAGGCTACCTTCGGTGACATGTCGCCAACGCAAGTGGTTGACGCGTTTTCAAAATATTGTAATAATAATAATAATAATAATGAACGCGGCAACACTAACGTCAACACGTCACGAAATTTATTCTCAATAATTTTCATAGTTTTATTCATTTTAGACGCAGTTTTGTATTATACCAGAAACTCAAAAGAAACCCAAAGGCAACCTAAACCAACCATTTTAAAGGCAACCATTTTATATCAATTTTAAACTACAATAGAAGAAAATGAACACTACAATATAAAATACCGAATCGGAGGTGACATCTGTCATGTCACCTCTGATAAAACCAGATAAACATAATCAATGAATAAATAATAATGTTGACGAGATCAGCTGCACGAGCACGCCCACCACCTCCGGACTCTTCGCTCAGCTCCGCCTCGCCGCCGCCGGTATCCAGCCCCACCGTGAGCGCTGTGATGACACCAGCTGCGGTAGTTGCGTCGAGCTCGAGCGACGAGTATTTTTCCCCGCCGACGTCGCCAACACCTGTACGTCGGCAGGGGAGAGGCCGGCCACCGAAGAGCTTGGGACTTAGGGGCCAACCGGCCCCGAGCCGGGTCCCCGCTGCCGGTGGTTGTGTGCAGCGCATGAGATGGACTCAGTCTATAAACGAGAACGTCATGCGCGCATATTACGGGTCTACAGAGGGGGGAACTAACCTCACTGCGTACCGTGTTAGAATGCTGTCTCTGTTTCAGGAACTAGAGCCAACCGTCAACGTCTCGGCCCAACGACTATCGGATCAGGTGCGGGTCATCCAACGCAATCATAGGCTGGGCGATGCCGCACTTGATAGGCTGCGCTCAGAAGTATTGAGCAACCATATCGTCTCAACTCCGGCACAAACCGCGGTACAAGTCTCAACTATTGATTCAATCCCGCCGCGGTCTAATCATGGTGTTGTAGAGGAGGATGATTGGGTTGCCACAGTAAGTAGCCAGTGCAACGCCCGATTGAGGAGCGCACTGGAGGATGCGTTTCTCGAGTATAGGTCCACTCCGACCGAACTTAGGCCCCGATTACCACACTTGCCTATGCACAAGAAAAATAGGGCGCTGGTGTGTGCTTTGGACTCGCAGCTCAAGAATTTTTTCGAGAGCAGCGAGGATCTCATTGATACACATTCGATCCTGTATTGCGCGGCTGTTGCGGCATGTCGTTTAGCTAACGTCAAGTTTCCAAACTGTGACGGAGCTACTCGACCAAAACCAGCCGTACCAGCCTGGCAGTGCAGGATCGAACGTCGTATCGATGGGACCAGGGTACTCATCGGCAAACTATACTGCTTCAGGGAGGGCAATACACGACCACGAGTGATGCGCTTTGTAAGGCGGGCATTCTCGGGGACTGGAATCAGCCCTCGAGAATACATGTCCTGTGTCACAGAGCGCATCGACTTCCTGAAGCAGAAAGTTTGTGCATGGGCGAGCCGTATTCGGCGGTATAAGCGGCGGGTCGATCGATACACGCAGAATCGCATGTTCCAGAGCGATGAGAGGCGGGTATATAGAGCTTGGGAGCGACCTGAAAAAAGTGTGGCGGACGTGCGCCGCCCAGATGATGCCACCACGAGTACATTCTGGCGCAGCATCTGGTCGGTGCCCGTCTGTCACGCTGAGGCTAGCTGGATGCAGGATGTCGAGCGAGTGTGTGGAACTATACCAGAAATGGAAAAGATCTTAATAACGCCATTAGACGTAGCCAAAGCAGTCCGCCCGCTGCCAAATTGGAAATCACCGGGACCGGACGGACTGCACAACTTTTGGCTAAAATGGCTAATTAGTTCACACACTCGCCTGGCATCTCAATTCCAGTCATCCTTAGAGTCTGGGTCGCTACCGCAGTTTCTAACAACAGGCGTTACCCACCTGCTCCATAAGTCAGGAAGTCCCGCGGAACCCAAGAATTATAGACCGATCACGTGTTTGCCGACGATCTATAAACTTCTAACATCCATTTTGAGAGTGAAAATAAATACGCACATTGAGAGTAACTCAATTATGTCTTCCTCTCAAAATGGATGTAGGAACGGGTCCCGCGGTACTAAGGAGCTACTCCTCATCGACATGGCCATTAGCCAACAGGTTCGTCGATCCCGCAAAGATCTGTCGACATGCTGGATAGATTATAAGAAGGCCTACGACTCGGTGCCACATACATGGCTCATGAGGGTGCTTGAGTTGTACAAGATAGATGCAATTCTACGCACCTTCCTTGAGTCATGTATGGGGCAATGGAGGACGGTCCTTCGCTATCCAGGGTGTCGACAGATCCAGGGGAATGATGAACCTGTATGGATTAAACGGGGAATATTTCAGGGCGACAGTTTGAGTCCACTTTGGTTCTGCTTAGCCCTGAATCCTCTAAGCACACTGCTGGAGGATTCAGGTCTAGGCTATCGGTTGAAGAGAGGTGGTCAGGTCATATCTCACCTCCTCTACATGGACGACTTGAAACTCTTTGCCCCCAACAAATTGCGACTGGTGGAACTACTGAAGGTAACTGAAACTTTCAGTAACGCCATCAGGATGGAATTTGGTGTGGACAAATGTGCAGTCATGCATGTAAAGCGAGGCGAGATTATGGAATCCGAGGGGATTCAACTCTCGGATTCCATAAACCTTAGAGCCCTCTCCGCAACCGAAACCTATAAGTATTTGGGTATGTCGGAAGCGTTGGGCATTAATGCTGCTGACATGAAGCAATCGTTGAAGGAGCGCTTCTTTGGTCGCCTGAAGAAGGTATTAATTAGTCTTCTTTCGGGCGGAAACAAGGTGCGCGCCTTCAACGGTTGGGTCATGCCGGTTTTGGTGTACTCTTTCGGTATACTCAAATGGACTCAGACCGAACTAGACGCCCTGGATAGGAGGGTCCGTACACTACTGACCGCAAACCGGATGCATCACCCACGATCATCGGTGATGAGACTGTACATCCCGCGGAAGTGCGGGGGTCGAGGTTTTTTAAATGCGAAGACCCTCCACAACCGCGAGGTGTGCAACCTCAGGGAATATTTTCTAAACGCCGACGTGGGTATGCACCGTGATGTGGTCGCAGTGGACAACGGGTTCACCCCGCTCTCCATGGCTAAAGAGAACTGGCGCAAACCTGTAGTACTTACTACAGATGACCGCAAGGCGGTATGGCAAAGCAAGGAGCTTCACGGACGCTTCTATCGGGCTCTACACGAGCCCGGTGTAGATTTCTTAGCGTCCGTATCCTGGCTACGTTTCGGTGACCTCTTTGGGGAAACTGAAGGTTTTGTTTGTGCAATTATGGACGAAGTTATTTTGACGAATAACTACCGGAGACATATTATGAAGGACGGGACGGTTGACGTGTGTCGGGCATGCCACCGTCCGGGTGAGTCCATCAGACATATTATCTCTGGTTGTTCTCGTCTGGCTAACGGCGAGTACTTGCACAGGCATAACCAAGTGGCCAGGATTATTCACCAGCAACTTGCTTTGAAATACAAACTTGTGGACTCTGAGGTACCGTATTACAAGTATGTGCCCGACCCAGTTCTTGAAAATGACCATGCCACGTTGTACTGGGATCGGTCTATCATCACTGACAGGACTATTGTCGCCAATAAGCCTGATATAGTGGTGATAGATCGATTAGCGCGCCGCGCAATGATAATCGATGTTACCATTCCGCATGACGAGAACCTCGTGAAAGCTGAGAAAGAGAAACAAATAAAATATCTCGACTTAGCACACGAGGTTGTTGACATGTGGAATGTGACCTCGGCTGTCATTGTGCCGATTGTCGTAACGGCCAATGGCCTGATGGCCAAAAGCCTCGACCAACATCTCTCGAGGCTGTCGTTAGGCGGTTGGATCAAGAGCCTGATCCAGAAGGCAGTACTCCTCGATACGGCTCGTATTGTGAGGAGGTTCCTGTCTCTGCAGCCCTAACCACCGGTAGCTTGGACCCTGCTCCCGATACCGGTGGAATTCTATTTTTTATATTTTTAAATGTTTTTTTTATATTTTGTATTTTAAGAAATATTTAAAAATGTAATTATATAAGAAACAAAAATTAATAAACGAAATAATAATAAGGCTTCGGCCCCTCATATGCCTTCCAAAGGTCCGGGACCCTAGAGTCTCGAGAAATATCAAAATAATAATAACTTCTCGATACGGCACGTATCGTCAGGAGGTTCCTCTCTCAGGAGCCCTGACCACCGGTAGCTTGGATCCTATTCCCGATACCGGTGGGCTACTATTTTTTATATTTTTAAATGTTTTTTTTAATGTTTTATAAAAATATTTAAAAATGTAAGATATATGTATAAAAATGGAATAAAGGAAATAATAATAATAACCCCATCGCCGTATCTCTACGTTGATGTCGTGGCGGGGCTTGCGCGCTCCGAACTCTAGGTCTGTGCCGGTAGAGGTTACTTTGCCGGAACAGGTCTAGGGTGAGGAGCCAGACCAAGAGAGATACAGAAACCCGCAGGGCAGCATGTGGCGAGCTGCTGGGCAGTAGCGACCCCACGTACCCTATCTCCCGGGAGAAGCCATGTTCCTCATCTCTGGCTTGCCTTTATTGGCCGGCTGGAGTGAACACTGACGAGAACTGACCTCCCACCTCATTCTTGCCTTTATTGGCTGGCTTGAGTCGAGATTCGCAAGAGCAAACGTGCTCGGAGGAAGGAAGTAGTCCAGTAAGATGCTGGTAGGGATCTTGACCGTACTACCGGGATTGTCCTGATAGCCGTGGAACACCTCTCCACTCCTCTTAAGCACCTCAAGACATGTTGCCCCCTTGTCGCTACGACACTATGTGCTAGCGACCATTTCCGGGGGCCCATTGTTGAGTGTGCAAGTCACCCCCTGCCATTTTATCCGTGTATTGTATTTATCACACATTGGTCAGGCAGGGGCCATAGTCCTTCCATAGTTTTAGATAACCAGTCCACTTTAGCCATCCAAACCCATAGCCCAATATATTTTTTTTGTCTCCATATCCTGCAACAGTCCTACACCAACCGAGGGTTGTTCTTGGGTGCACTTGCATAGTACGCACAGGGATAATCGTCGGTTGGTGCCTCATTTCCATTGAAAGCGTCTAACGGGCCTCTGCGAGTTCGCTTCGGCCCCTCATATGCCTTCCAAAGGTCCGGGACCCTGGGGTCCCGAGAAACATTAAAAAAAAAAAAAACTTATTTGCATAAAACATGGTATAAAATGGTGTAAAATACTATATGGCACAAACATGTTTAGCTAGGTTATGACAAAGCATGCAAAAATTTTTAAAGTTACGCAAATAGGAGACATCAACAATGAACAATTTAAAACATCAAAATTTTTTGTCTATGAATTCTTTTAAACTATAAAAACTATATTCAAGCAGCCATTTATAAAATTTAGCTTTAAATAATTTAGAATTTAATATTTTAAAATGTCTAAATGGTATTTTATTATAAATGCGCACACACATTGCTAGGCAGTTATTATTATATTTAGCTAGTCGAGGCAAATCATTCAGCACTAGTTTGTATGGATCTCGTCTGTTCCGGGGGTTAACATCATTTGCAGTCTTAAATAATTGTTTATTTTTCATTACAAACATAATAATACATATTTAGTAGCGTTTTCCTATCAACCTTACCATCGTTAGATCCCGAGCGTGCTGTCGCTACTGCGAATGTGTCTTACCATCGTTAGATCCCGAGCGTGCTGTCGCTACTGCGAATGTGTCTTACCATCGTTAGATCCCGAGCGTGCTGTCGCTACTGCGAATGTGTCTACTAATAATATGTCCCATCTTGTTAATATTGACTATGGTCACGAATCTGAAGCTCATGGCGCTATGGCTCGGCTTTCTCCAAAATCTACTCAAGGACCAGATGGAATACCACAGTACTTGGTTAAGGACGGCTGCGAAATTTTCAAGTTGCCCTTGCAATTTATTTTTAACCTGTCTATTACGACGAACCTATATCCAACGGAGTGGAAAACATCTAAGTACTCCCGCGACATAAAAGTACTCCCGCGACATAAAAGTACTCCCGCGACATAAAAGTACTCCCGCGACATAAAAGTACTCCCGCGACATAAAAGTACTCCCGCGACATAAAAGTACTCCCGCGACATAAAAGCGGCCCAAAAAGTGACATTAAAAATTACAAGCCTGTAGCAGTTTTATCTATATTCGGCAAAGTATTCGAATCGGTACTATATAAAAAAATATTTAATAAACTACAACGGTGGTTCGAGGAAGAGGAGCACGGATTCCTTCCAAATCACTCAACCACGTCTAAGCTACTTAACATTACTACACTCTTAGCCAAAAATATTAACGACAAAAAGCAGATCGATGTAGCCTATTTTGACTTCCAGAAGGCTTTTGAGCGGGTTGACAACGACATACTTCTAAGTAAACTGGCACTGGCAGGTTTCTCTGTGACATCGTTAAAATTCTTTGCTAACTATCTGCACGACCGCAAGCAATTTGTAACATACAAAAATGCCAATTCGGAGCGCTACTCGGTCACTTCTGGCATAGGGCAGGGCGCTAACCTCGGGCCCCTTCTCTTTCTGATAGTAGTTAACGATCTTCCCACATATGTAAAACACTCTACAGTCTTAATGTATGCTGATGATGTCAAAATTGCACTTCCAGTGGCTAACTCTAGAGATACGGCCTCTCTGCAACTCGACATCGACAACATTCACACTTGGAGCACTATAAACAACCTCAACCTAAACATTAGTAAATGCGCGGTCATGACCTACTCAAAAGCCACACAACCTATACACAACATCCACACTATGAACAATGAGCCCTTGAATCGCGTTTTAACCGTATGCGATCTGGGTGCTCACTTTGATCCACACCTTACATTTAACCAGCACATAATACAGACCTGCAACAAATCCCGCAAAAACTTGGGTTTTGTCTTGCACCAGGCCAACATATTTACTAATCGTCAAGCCATAACCATTTTGTACAACTCGTTCATCCGCAGTTTGCTGGAGACTAACAGTGCAATCTGGAACCCCCATGAAAAAGTGTATACACTGGTCATCGAAAAGGTTCAGAAGTCTTTTGTCCGTTACCTCTACTAAAACTTTATGGATATTACCCCTACATGTACCCAACGCTACATGTACCCAACGCTACATGTACCCAACGCTACATGTACCCAACGCTACATGTACCCAACGCTACATGTACCCAACGCTACATGTACCCAACGCTACATGTACCCAACGCTACATGTACCTGATGTACCCAACGCTACATGTACCCAACGCTACATGTACCCAACGCTACATGTACCTGATGTACCCAACGCTACATGTACCCAACGCTACATGTACCCAACGCTACATGTACCCAACGCTACATGTACCCAACGCTACATGTACCCAACGCTACATGTACCTGATGTACCCAACGCTACATGTACCCAACGCTACATGTACCCAACGCTACATGTACCCAACGCTACATGTACCCAACGCTACATGTACCCAACGCTACATGTACCCAACGCTACATGAACCTGATGTACCCAACGCTACATGTACCCAACGCTACATGTACCCAACGCTACATGTACCCAACGCTACATGTACCCAACGCTACACGCGCACGTGTGCTAGGTATGGTGGGTTACCAAAGTCTAGAAGTAAGGAGAAATCTTAGTCTGATAAAATATTTCATCCGCCTAATTCGTGATACCCACTTCAATTCCTCCTTACTACAATACATCTCCCTTAACATCCCACTACCCATTCGACACACACTTCGCCCTCGCCAACATCCTCTATTCTCAGTATTATATCAAACCAGTACCATAACCTTTAAGACCAGTCCATTGTACCTAGCTCTCGCCCATATTAACAAAATTTTGCTATATGACGAATCCTCAGTTGTCTTTGCGAGTACTGAACTGAGTTTCCTGAACACTGCTACCTGGGCCTGGAGTCCATTGCCACTCCCAGTATAATCTCACTGGAGTGAATAAATTAAATTGTGTTTTGTTTTTTATTCTAATTTATATCTAATTTTGTCAATATTTTTTTTTGATATGTATGCGAACGTAAGAGAAGTAAAACAACAGGTAGCTGGTAGCACACTGAGTTTATTTGACAAGCGACACAGCTTATATCGCAGTGGATGCAACCACCCTCGTATTAACATCTAATATATAACAGTTATCTAATTTTACTTACTTTACCTAATTTTATCTTATTCTGTTTAATTTCATTTAATTGCATCTTTTGTCTAGTTTTATGTAATTTAAACTAATTTTGTAATTGTATCGACCGATAACTTGTATGTGTGGTGCAAACTGTAAATATAAGTTGGTTATTAATAAATAAATAAATTAAAATAAAAAGTTCTTTAACTTTTAAATCAACTTTTGAAGCTCATTACACTAAAGTACAAAAACAAACGCCTAATAATTACCGGAGATTTTAACTTGGATTACTTAAAAAATACCGTTGAGGAACATAAAGCTGACAAATTCTAAATCGATTGACCTTGTAATGCTTGACGTACCTAAATGTGAAATAATGACTATAGTATATTATGCTTACCTATTATGACCTATATGACTAAAATTAATGAACGAATTGATAGTATTTTTTTTTTAAATAAAATGTAATAAATTATTGATTAATGTGTAGTATTGTAATTAATTGTAATAATTAGAATAAATATATTTTAATTCGACATGAAACTTTTGCAGTGCCCTTACAGGGTGCATGTCTTACACTGTGCCATGAAATTCTAATGCATGCCTACTAACCAGTGTTGTTGCATGTTAGCAAATAAATAAATAATCTAATCTTTGCCCCAAATAGCCTTTCAACATTCATCACAGTATATTAAAGGAGTTTTAAGTGGTCATTGTAAACTTGCTCTCCAGTGTAACTGGCGCTAAAACTGCGCTAAACTTACAACTCGTTTATGTTGCGCTAACTGGTAGCTAGTTAGCTGACGTGGTTAATGATCACAGTAAACTAACGAGAATGAGCTAATTAGTAAGTTTAGCTACTACTAAAGTTACGCGCCAGTTACATTGGAGAGTAAGGCCTCTCTAGTAAGAGAGTCCACGCAAATGAATGGGGAATGACCTTGTTTTTTAGTACCTTTTTGTTCTAGTGGATGCCACCATGTGTGAATAGTGTGTGGGCTTGTGATTGTGTTTATATTATAAGTGAAACCACGAAGTGAAGTTGATAACATATTATCAAAAGGTAAAAATAAATGCTTTATACATTTTGAGGGGCTGGGGCTCGTGGCTAAATTATAACAGCTGCACGGGTCGACCGATTAGGTAAAGCTACGCTTGCCGCGGTTTATCCGTGGATGGGTGACCATGTTTACATATCAAGACCCCTCCGTGCCTCGGAAAGCACGTTATGCCGTTGGTCCCGGCTGTCATTCGTAGATCTTTGAAAGTTGTTACGGGTAGTCAAAAGCCAAAAAGTCTGACAACCAGTGTTACCAAGGGGTACCGTGTTACCCAATAACTGGGTTGTGGAGGATAGATAGGCAGTCACTCCATGGAAAAAACTGGTAATTAGCTGCATCGGGTTAGAAGGTGGGAAGTGGACCCCTACATAGTTGGCAAAAGGCTAGGCAGACTGATTGCTTTTGTACATTTCGATCTGTAGATTAATATGTTGGACGAACATTTGGTGCGCTTTGAGTCTAAGTCTATCAATCTAATATCATCGCTGGTGAACTGAAAAGGGTGTACAACAATGCACTGCTGGCTATCTCCACGTTAAGCACCCAAATATTTAAAGTGCGCATATATTCAAACCCCGAGACTCTCTCAAACGTTAAATAAATACTTTCGTAAGTACATACCTATATTTTCTACCGTTTTCCGATGGAAAGATACTTGACAGCAACATTTCCTTACCGCTCTGCCTCTCTGAGCCGCGACAAGTGTGAACTTATCCAAACCATCTGCATCATACAGCTGATATACACCTTACGAGTATTAAGATAAGAGTGATTATTGAATGGGTGGGAGGTGAAGATATGTTAGCAAAGTTAAAGGCAAGGACTCTTCGTTACGAAGGCCTCACAGAAAATGACGCGAAAACTGTTGAATGTGCATTTTGGGGGATTTCCACTGTTGAAGTAATGTGTAAGTACTTTGTTGGAGTTCGGGAGTCTGTTGTCTTCGAGTTTACTTTCATATTTAGTGCCGAGTTTAATGTGGGTAGTTAGACTGTTTCAGAAGTACTTGTTGCTAATACTCAAGTTTGGAAACATAAAGTTGCACTTGTGGTATTGCGTCATAATCCACACTAAGGCGGATACTGTTATGTTAGGTACAAATCTTACAAACTTAGATATTAAGAAAGTGTCACTGTAAATAAGATTTAACTAACTAATCTGTAAATAGTTAAAAAAAAAACAACAACAAAAAGAGGAGTGAGACGCCCACGCCAAAAATGCCGTACAGCTTAACTGAACTGCTGAACTGGGCCTATTTGGCGCAGCCGTGGGGCGCACAATTTATACTATTTTAAGTTTATTTTTTACTTTCTGTTTTTTTGTTTTTGTATAAATATTGTGCCTGCCTGGGTCAAATAAATTTATTTTCTTTCTTTGTGAACATAACATTTGATCTTACACAAACAACCAAACGTATTTAAATCTCAATATCTTCCTCCAAATACATAAGCCCTATACGATACACCAGGCGAACGCGCCCTCCGGCAGAAAGTCACAACATCAAACACGACTCTGACATTAACATTTCGCTGACGAGAAAGAGAGTGGAACAAACTCCCAACAACATCCGAAAACAATTAAGTACATAATACAGAGGAAATTCATTCGCAGATAATTAATTTTCAAGTTTAAAAGTTGCTTCTTAAAACTTAATAAGCAATATTCCTTTGAGATTCGTTCACAAAATGGCGGAGGAAGCTTAGATAATACTGTTGCTGATAGAAATGCTTGCTGCTAAAACTAGTTCGTATCATTTCTGTACTAGAAAGTCTCCATAGAAGAAAAGGCACCTGCAATACCCGGAGGGGTTGATATCAAAACGTTTAGAAATTACGTCAAGAGAACGAACTGAAACATTGTACTTGCAGTCTTATAAGAACAAAAAAGAAAAGTGATTTTCAAAGAAGCGTGGTAAAAATGTATATTTACAGTTTGACCGCTCATTGTTAGCGATAGAGCATGGTAAAACTGTATTAAAATGGAAGGGGAGTGAACAGCGTTATCAAAAGTCTTTTTTTTTCCTTTATTTGTTTATAGGGGCTTTTACGCATAGCATCCCATTGTATCCTAAACAATTGTACTTTCACAAGACGTGGGCCATGAATTTGAAAAAACACTTCGCATCGTCACCATTTGGTTGGGATAGAATTGTATGGAACATGCCTACATCAGCTCTGTTCAAATTCAGGGACCTTATTAAAGTATTTCTACTGGACTCATATTGGACACATTCCACCAATAAATGTTTAGGTCCTCGACAACTCCACATTCCTCACAATTGGGTGAAGCGACTCTCTTCATCATGAAGGCAAATTGTTTGCATGGAATGTGTTCAGATGAGTCTAAGAGCAGTAACAATCAGTTTTCTACTAACATCATCATTCATGAACCAGGGCACGCGAAGAGGTTCACACTGTATGGTTTTATATCATAAACCCTTCGCTAATGATCGTTTATTAAAAGATTCTTTCCAATAATTATAGCATATATTTTTAAATTTTGGTGAAAATTCTGTATAATCTAATATAATTTTTTATTTTTTCCATTCCTGGCCGCTAATTTCGCCAACATGTCAGCCTCTTCGTTGCCCCGCAACCCAATCGAAAGTCTTACAATTTGAGACAATTTCTCTTGTGCTTAATTAATTCTTTGCAGATATTGCTGCTGATGTTGTACGCGACAGGATGTATCGTATGTTCTCAGTTGCTGTGAACCATTACATCGGAGAGACCTTTCGGTAAGGAGCAGCATACATTAGTTAGAGTGAGCACTACAGCTGGTGCCGACCGCTGTTACATACTGCGTGCATAGCCTAGTTATCCAGAATGCCTCACATTCCAGAACTAAATGCCGATGCGTCATTATCGCGTGTGTTACGACATACCATACTATGTGTAGCTCATACCCTTCGTGTCGGCTTGACATGCGGTACATACGTAATCAGGTGCTGCTTATTATCGAAATTTAACAGGAAGCCACTACCTTCTAGGCGCTAGCTAGATTACTATACAGAATATATTGAAAGATACATTCTTAACAGCCTGTCACAGGTCATCGTACGTAGCCAGATTTTATATCGTTTCATCACAGTCTGTTATATATGCTACATGATCTTTGCAATCTTTCCAAGCTTATCAATTACCTGGTAAAAGTATGAAATAAAACGCAAAGTTGAAAACTTGTCGGCTGATAGTGTTATGTGACACCCTGTGAAGCAGTTAATGCAATATTTTCGTAGCCACATTCGTTTCTGTTTGAGGCCCCGGTATGTTTGCATTACAAATTGACAGCACCTGAGCTAAAGGCCCACAGAGCTCTCACTGAACACATAAACACGCGGAGAGATCGCCGCAATATTTGTCAACAAAAATTGTCTCAGTATCGTCGTAAAATCCAATGCAAACATCTCCTCAACAACTGCTACCGTTAACATCCAAACCCGAAAATCAAAACCATTGGATTAACGACTCTGTTGACTTGAGTTAAGGTTGTTGTATATCTAAGGCGCTGGTGTATGTCTAAGGTCCTGATGTTGACAAAAAATCTCATCGTTGAAGGGTCGTCAAAGCGTCATAGATCGTGGAGTTGTTTGCTCGTGTAAGCTGTTTGTGGTATTTGTTTGAGCTCTGTCACGGTCGGATGCGGGTAGCGGGCGCACCATCCGACCGTACGCCGCTCTACGCCGTGCGTCAAACAACAACGTTTAATGGATTTTTGCGTTTTCCGAATGATCGACATCTGGTAGATTGATTGATTCTGGTAATCCTCGTTTACGTACGTTGGACTGACAGTCCGTTTATTTTATTACGAAACGGTAAATATACTCTGTATTGTATCGCAATATAACTGGCACCATATGCAAGCGTCTTATAACAGCACGTCACAAAGTTTGTGCTTCAGAAGGCTTATAATATTCCGCAATAAGCCTGTTTTATTATTTTCCAGTGTAATGACGTAAGGGCGTTAGCGGAGTACCGTTGATGATGCTCCGCTAAGGGCCTGCAGTTAAGATGCTTGCCATGTGAGGTGAACTCTTGTTTGGCTAATTCTTATGTCCAGAAGTACAAACTGCGAAGGGCTATAAAAGTGATTTTATACATATAACGCACCTAATAGTACAGTAACTTAACACCACAGGGATAAAGTATCACTTAAATAAAATAAAACTTTACAAAATTCATTGGAATTGATTTATCAGTTGTTCAAAAGCGTTTAGTGCTCTGATCTTTGGAGTGCCCCGAACTGTTACGAACTTCGCCGACAGCACACGAAGCCAGAAAGTATTAAAAAGATACGCGCTACTGTAAACTTTTCATAGACATTCCATCTCCCAAAGCCAACAGCTGAAAAATTAATAAGGCCTACTTTAAACTTGGGCAGCACTGAATATGGAGAAGTTACGTTATTAAGTTTCAAGTTTCTGACGTCACTGCATTGAGATAAGAAAGTTTCGGAACACGTCATATTTATATTTCATTGTGTGTCTTCCAAGGACATGTTCTATGAGAATAACTGGTATTGAAGTCTATTTCATCCTGAAACACGATGTCTGTACTGAGGACCAAACTTTGCCTAAGAACAACTTTATAATAAACCAGCCGGCCCGCTAAACTTCGTACCACTTGAGACAAAATTTAGATTTTTTTCGATTTTTCGGCTGTTCCTTTGGTTTTTTGAATTTTCTATTTCTTCTTTCAGAATCAAAAAGTCATTTATTCAAACTAGCCTGAGAATCAGCACTTTTCAAACGTCAAAAATTACATAAGGCAGTCCCCCAAAACACCCGCTCTTCACCACTTCCTAGTGCTTTAGCTGGGGAGAAGAAGTGGCGCAACAAACTCTCCAGCAGCACAGCTGTCTGTTTAGCTAGAAAAACCTGATTATATACTTTTTTAAACCACCCCAGTATTGAGGCAAACAAAATTAAAAAAAGTATTCAAATCGGTCGAGCCATTTACAAGTTTATGAGAGACTAACGCACGGCAATTGATTTTTATATAATATAAAGGAAGATATATAAATAGAAGATTAGGGCAAAGAGGAATAAAATGTGAGTACATAGTGAGTAGCATTCCCTCCACGTTAAAGAAAGAAATGACGGATAAAGACGACGTCTCATAAGTTCGCCTCGGAGCTCTGTAATAACGACAATGCTCGGTGCTCTGTTACCTCAAGGAAGTATGTCATTAAATAAACTATCTCTTAGCTGATTAACGAAAGCTTTACCATTAGTTACTTTTGGCAGCGACTCGCACAAAATATAATCGTGACACTACCTTCCCTCACCACCTCATGAAACACAAAATGTAACCTTGCTAACAAACATTACATCGCCACACTATTTAGGTATTAAGCTTTACCGTAACTGGTGCCCGCAGCTCAGAAGTGAGCGCGGTACAGCAGCGCGTCCGCTCGACCACTCACCCGCGCGGCTGCTCGGCGCGCGACCGGCTGCAGGCCGCGCGGTCCCCCGGGCTACCGTTTGTTTAGGATGTTTGCGAGCCCGCCTTTGTTTTGTCTTATTACTACACTATTTGTTCTCCTACTTCATCGAATAAGTCAGCTTAAGATGTTCAGAGAACTCAAACACGATCTCGAACGATCCTTTGCGCTATATCTGTTGTGGAGTGCTTTGGATTATCTTTGTTGTAAAGAACAAAGGATTTTTTTAGACAGTGGTTACCTACGAACCGATGGACTTGATATGCTTTACAAAACCTAAATAAGGAGATCAAAGTGGCGTATATAATTCAAGTTAATTACAGAATCACTGGAGCGGGCCGGACTAGGTCAACCCATTTATCATATTACATTACAAGTTGCAAAATCTGTACAAAATGTACATAACCCTATCTTAGTCTAAGGGACAGGGTTATATACATTTTGTACAGATTTAGGAACTTGTAATGTACATTATAAATGTGTTTCTGTATTTTTTTTTGTGATAAACCTTATTATTATTATAGCATAAACGTATTCAATTAATCATTTCGCATATCAAAAGTAAATAATCCTCAAAACACGGCAACACGTTACCGGTACAAATGTTCGCAGTATACAACATCACTACCACGCGACTCCGACAAAAACTAGTTTAGGTACTTATACTAGTTCATATTGCAGAATACAAAGTGAATTTCACGAGGGAGCGGGCGACGCGCGGGCTACACGCGGGTGTTGCCGCGCCGACATGCGACATCACGACACGCCGCGCCGTAAATAAACAATCGAATAATGTATTTAGTCATTTGGCCGACAGCTACACGCGTTTGCGTCCTGACACAAACATATTAGTCGCGGGCGTTTTATTTCGTTGCGGGATTGGAAAATAAAATAAAGTGGTTGACACAACACTCTGTATTGGAAAATGGATACTGAAATGTTCGAATTTAGTTTGTTTGCTATCTTATTGGTAGCTGGATAGTTGACATACATTTTAGAAGTTAATAGAGAATAGCCATGATTGTTGTAACTTCTCTAACAAGTCTCTACTACGCGAAGCCGCAAGCTACACGAGAGCTCTAACTCGTTTATAAATTATAGTAACTTCGCATTAAAATCAGTTCAGACAGTGAGAGCAATCAGTACTGAATAAAATTAATTGAATGAATTGTAAATTCCATTCAATAATAATAAACTCTCTATTATGATAGTGGATGTAAATTAACGAGTAATGAATTTCGCAGACGCAATCACGACGCACGCGACATGAGCCGCGGCAAGCCGACACATTGACGCGATGCTCACGCGATTATCGAGCTTTTGATACGCGTCTGTCAACATCATTGTTGACAATAATTAACACACTAGTTTCAAGCTTTTAATTGAATAATAATAACTGATTTTGATTAGCGATTATAACGGAAACCTGACAAAATTTCTCCATGGGACTAATCGATATGAGAACCGTTTTCTGCCTTTTAAAGACGAAAAATGACTTAGGTATATCATTATGGAAAAGAAACTTGTCTTTTCGATACAAGTACATAGGTAGGCAATCCGTATTTCTATAATATTATTTGACAAAATTCTAAATAAAATTGGGCTACATCTGTGCGATACTGATAGCAAAAAAATACCATTAAAAAGTTCGTAAAAGGCTAGTGAACTTGGTAATGGATTTATTTAACGGCTATTGACCGATTCACACGATGGCCGGAAGTAATACCGATAACCTCCATCGCGGCAGAGACAGTAGGCAAAGCCTTGCTGCATGGCTGGACATCTAGGTTCGGAAGCCCAACAGGTATTGTGACAGACCTTGGACGCTAATTTGAGTCCACCCTGTGCCAATACTTGGGAAATATAGCCGGGTTCCGTCATCACCGAACCACAGCGTACCATCCAGCAAGCAATGGGCTCGTGGAACGTTTTCATCGACATCTGAAAGCATCTATTGTATGCCAGGCAAATGAAAACTGGCCTGAGACTCTGCCCTTAGTTTTACTTGGCGTTCGTAGCGCATACAAGGATGACTTGCAAGCGTCACCGGCCGACTATGGCGAGCCACTGAGACTGCCTGGCGAATTTCTAGAGCAAGCAACGAATGGCACTAGTGACGTGACAGACTTCACAGCACGACTTCGTACGATAGCTCGAAAGCTTCAGCCAGTGCCGACATCGCGCCACGGTGAAAATAAAGTCTTCGTATATAAAGACCTAAGCACATGCGACTATCCATTTTTAAGAGAAGACGCGTCGCATAGTTCCTTAACTCCGGCATATACAGGGCCACATCAAATTATCTAATGAGGTGACAAGGTGTTCAAATTGATGGTAAAAGGCAAGGAAGTAACAGTTTCCATCGATCGCCTTAAACCAGCATATACATATACTGGCCGAAAATGGAAGTGAACCAAATGACACAGGACTACCTTCCCCAAATAGTTCAACTCATGGGTCACGTGGCGCCACCAAGACGACTCGTTCCGGTCGTGTGGTAAGGTTCCCGGATTATTATCGTCCTTAACCAGGCCTCTGGGGGGGAGTGATGTAGCGGCATATACACATATACATCTAATTTACATATTATCTACACACAATTATACATAGTATTTACATTATAACATGTAATATATTATTTACACAATCACATTTTGTGTCGGAACTTCGACCGCTGTGGCTCAGTGGAAAAGCACCATTCTATATAGCCCTATAGCTGGCTTTCGTATATCCTATATACCTGTTAGGTTGTACGCCGCAGCCGCAGGCGCACGAGCATTGACACACCAGTCTTGATCTACTCTCGACGCGGAGCGCTCGCCGTTCACCTGCTTAGCCTCGAACGGACTTGTTATCAAATTCCCCAACGTTGTCGCTAAGTAAGCACTTTATGGTATGTCCGACTGTTTAGCGTGAGCGAGCATTAAAGTGAGTTCATACTTTAGCGTGAGCGAGCATTAAAGTGAGTTCATACTTTAGCGTGAGCGAGCATTAAAGTGAGTTCATACTTTAGCGTGAGCGAGCATTAAAGTGAGTTCATACTTTAGCGTGAGCGAGCATTAAAGTGAGTTCATACTTTAGCGTGAGCGAGCATTAAAGTGAGTTCATACTTCACCTCAGACTTGCGTCGTAAAAAGTAGACCAAAAAGTCTATGTAATTCAAGCCATATCTCTCGAGCTTCAGCAAATCTCATGACTTTCCTAAGTGTCTCTTCATGTATATTGGTCGTCAAAATAAGAAGGGCATTCGCTTCAGCTTTAACAAACATCGCTTCGTCGGTGTTGTACGCGGTGACGGCGGCATCTGCAGCTCCGGCGGCTGGTGGTGTGGGTTGTTGGAACGTTCCCTGGACTACCTCTAGCGCCTTCGGTACGGTGCGTAGGAGACATTTGGCTTTATATTTCCACGTATCCCAATTCGACTTGCCCTCTAATAAACCAATTCTCCCTGAGAATATTTCCATTGCAAGCGGGCCCTCAACCTCATGAAGTATATAAATACTTCCGATAAGCGAATATGTATTTACAAAATTATAATTATTAAATCATCTAAGACCAAGTAATTCTTTGGCTTGGACCTTAACCCATCAAAGTGTGAAATTTACCTTTCTGACATTACCGACAGACAACTGACTCTAGAAAAATTTAATGCAATAGCCCCACAAATCAAAATTTTAGAAAAAAGTTCACTGCACCTCCTAGGTTCCCCAATTTTAGAAGACAGCTTTTCTCCATTTATCAACGAAAAAATCAAAAACTTCAACGACATTTCGGACAGACTCTTCAAAATTAATTTACATTCGGCATTCACCCTGATTAGATACTGTTGTTTTGGCCCAAATTTTATTTACTTTCTACGTTCTTCCCCTTTATGGAAGCAGCCAAACCTCTTGGACAAAATTGACCAAATTATTCGCAGCACACTAACATCCATTTTAAATGTGGCCCTGGACGACCGAGCGTGGCTGCAAGCCACACTACCCATCCGTTTTGGTGGCCTCGGCGTCCGCAAAATTACCAGTATTAGCTTACCGGCGTTCCTGTCCTCTGTCCACAGCACGGAAAACTTGACCGAGAAAATTTTAGCCCCCTCCTTGGTTGACTCAGAAGTGCCGTGTTTGACTGACGCAGTGAACACCTGGAAAGTGGCTTGCCCGGATACAGATCGGCCCTTGAACCTATCTTCCCAGAGGCAGTGGGATGAACCGCTCTGCAGGTTGGTACGGAATAATCTAATTAATACGACCACCAATACTGCTGAGCGTGCCCGCCTGCTGGCTGTGGGGGAGTGAGAGTCGGGCCTCTGGCTTCAGGCGCTACCGTCACCCAACATAGGCACCATGCTGGGTGACACCACCTTCCGGCTCGCTACTTGTCTGCGTCTGGGCGCTCCCTGCGTGGCTCCGCATCGCTACCAATGCGGTGTCAGTGTCGACTGCCTCGGACAACATGGCCTATCCTGCAGTAAGAGCGCAGGCCGGATAGCACGGCACGCCAGCATCAATGACATCATCCGTCGTGCTCTTGTCACCGCCGGGGTGCCAGCTGTTTTAGAACCCAATGGCTTAGCACGCGACGATGGAAAGAGACCAGACGGAATGACCATAATGCCTTGGAAGGTAGGTAGGCCTTTGGTGTGGGATGCAACGTGTGTCGACACCCTTGCGCCATCCCATCTTCCTAGCACGGCAGGCTGTGCTGGAGCGGCTGCTGCGGGTGCGGAAAACCTCAAACGGCGCAAATACTCCAGTCTTATTGGGACTTATATGTTCGAGCCGTTTGGGGTTGAAACACTTGGGCCATGGGGTCCGAGTGCCCACTTAGTTTTTCGAGACATCGCCAGGCGGTTGGTCGACTCCACACGTGACCAGAGGGCTGGCCTATTTTTTGGCCAAAGAATCAGCATTGCTATACAACGTGGCAATGCTGCCACTTCTGGGCACTTTTCCTGTTGACAGCGATGCGGATGAATTTTTTGATGCCCTCTGATTATTTACCCCCTCCCTTTTTTATATACTTGTACATATTATTATTATTATGTTAGTAATTGTATAGTGTATTTAAGATTTGAAAAAATAAAAGATTCCGAAATCAGTAATTCTATTAAATGATAGTTTCATGAAATCTAATTATTTCAGGATTATACTAGCTTAAGGAATTGTATTACTGATTTTAATTATTATAATTCTGTAATTATATATACTATAATTACTTACATTATTATTTTATATTTGTTACGGTCGCAATCATACGTTAGTCAACATACAGTCA
Organism: Fissipunctia ypsillon; assembly: GCA_947568875.1. Lineage (NCBI taxonomy): Eukaryota > Metazoa > Arthropoda > Insecta > Lepidoptera > Noctuidae > Fissipunctia > Fissipunctia ypsillon. The sequence continues at coordinate 22,813,377 of OX387660.1, forward strand.
GACACTGAGCTACAAATTGCAAAAAAAATCGTAAGAAAATTTGAATTTCGCGGGCTACCTCAGCGCTTCCCCCTTAATTTTTCTTTTTACAGTTTAGTCTTTGAATACCGAGGTACATAGAAAAACTCTAACAAATAAGAGTATTGTTTACACTTTATAGTAAGGTCTGTTTATTCAAGAACACAATACAATTTACGTTAAGTGAGTGTAGTTATTAAAAATATTAGTAGACCATTTTTTGTGAGCGGTCATGCCGCGGTCGTAAGTTCATGTCGCGCGTATTCCGCGCGCGGGACTTGGCGCTGGTGACGAAACAAGTTTATTTATTTATTTATAGATACTCCAACGAATTGTTCACTAATAACATATTACATAAAAGAACTTATATATCTATTAAAATGGTGAATTTGTCACTTAAAGAAGTACACAGCTTAGACATAAACAAAAAATACATACAAATGAAAAGAATTAAGTTAAGTTTCCCGGGCTTTACCGGTTAAGTAGGTACATAAATGAAACAATAAAGAAAGTTACAACGACGGATTATGCGAAATAGTTGTCTTATTACTAAAACGCCTGCTACACGGTCGCCAACCGCGTCCCGATAGAGGACCAGTGAAACGTCCCAGCTACTAGAGAAGTTTGAATTTTTTCCGGTCAAACGTCCCAGCTGCTTTGTTGGCGTGGCGGAATTATTCCCTTTAAAAGGTTTTTTTTAGGTGAAATCTCTATTAAAGCTTCTTAAAAAATACTAAATGATTAAGTCCATGCATTATGTGCTTAGTTCCATGCATTATGAGCATAAAGAAATATTAAAAAAAAAAGTTAAAAGTCATAGTTCTTATGTCTTGTGTTGAGCTGTACGATTACTGACAGATGCTTGCACTGACTGGACAGGTCCACTCAATCTGTGTGGTTCTTTCCTCAAAAGACCATTTCAGACACCAACCTACATGGTCTTCACATGATCAGCAGGGCAATTGCGTAACGCATTATCAATCGGAATCGGTTTCATGTTGACAGTTCAACAGCATTCATTGCGTTATTTACGTTGTTGAGTATACAAATTTTTGTAAGTTATGAAGCAATGGATTAGCAATTTGCTTCAAAATGATTCAGATTCCGATTGATAGTGTGTTACGCAATTAGGGTGCTGACCAAGATTATGTCTGGACTTTAAAAGAGACTGTGACCTCTGAGTTTGTTTCGGCCTTTTTTCTCAGAGTAGTCAGGAAACACCGGCCTCATCAAGTTTAAAAAAAAAATTTGACATGTAAAAGTGTTTGTATAAACCTACTTACAGAAATAAAATCATTTATCATTTATCAGTGTAAATTTCTGTCAAGTGATTACGTGTGTCGTAAGATAAGATAAGATAAGATAAGATAAGATAAGATAAATAATAATTTATTTGTAAAACATAGGTAAAGACATACATAGATCTTAAAAATTAGGTAGTGCGCTATGCTTTGCCAATATTGACAAACAAATTATGAATATGATTAAAAACGATTGAATGATTGGGCACTATTACATTACAATGATAAATGTATTACAATAGTACAATTTATTTATTAACGCAATGTATTAGTGTAATATATCAAAAAATCTTCACGATTAAAGCTTTACAAATGGTTGCATCTATCATAGGTTCCAAGATTGTTAAATCGATTTGAAAAAGCACGGCCATGGCACCATATTGCGCAATATTTTTATTTTGTTTATTTTATTTTTCGTAACATTTTTGTTAAATAACCTATTAAAATATTGCTCGTAATATATAGGTCAATATAAGTACTTATACACACATAGAATATTAAAATATAACGTAAGTAGTTAGCATTATACGTTATTAATTACGTGCATCCTAGGTATCCTGGGACGTTTAACGTAAATTGATGGGGAATGTGTTGTTTGTTTTAATTTATTGTGGTACTCAGAACATACCAAGTAAGGACATCAAAAAATAGTTTATAATTCTAGTATAATATTATAAAATAGGCTTTTTTGACTCAAACTGCAAGATGTTTAGTAAAAACTTAGGTATAGCAAATATTTAACTCAAATTCAACCCCTATTCTCAAGTTTAACTTTTTTTAAGTACTTAGGACTAGTTGCTGTAATTCAGGTTTCAGATAAGTTGATTTTGTATAGTTTCAGCTATACATATGTATTTTTACTATTGGAATCTTATTAGCAGTTTACTAGATAATTAGATTCCAATTTGTAATGGCGTGCAAATTTTTTGCAAATGGCGCGGGCACAGGGCGTTTTGACAGGATCATTTCTGTGTCGCTCGGACGCTTGACTTCGCATCGGTGACCGATCTGACCTTTCTTAGAACAAAAGTGGTGGAGGAATGTGTTTCATTTGATACAGGTTGTTCCCGTTTAGGTTGAAATATAACATTTACGTTGTGTTAGTTTTTCAAAAAGCCATGGATGAGTATGAATGACAATATTGCGTGTTCGTAAATGTGAGTAAAATAATAATACGGGCTATAGGTACTTACTTATCTATGCCAACATTTAGATCGTTTCTCTGTCCTAGCAGCCTTATTTGAGCGCTGATAACAACAGCGGCAATACAACACAGTTTCAATATTAGCGCAGTAGGGATGTAGTTGCCGAGCGCGTGTAAAAGCGGCAATTATCAGCGGTGATAACCGACGTCTTGTGCCGCACGCGAGCCGCGCTAGTGATGGGACACCAGGAATGGTGCGGGAACTTGACACTAGATTAAAATTATGGAACGAGATTAATTAAAAGTCAATCTGGTATAGAAAATTGATTATGGTTTTTGTAGGTATAAAAATCGTAGTCAATTTTCAATTCTAGATTGACTTTTAACACAGTCATGTTCTAGATTAAATTGTTTTATGAAAACCATTATGCCATTTTATTGGCAAAAGTTTCTTCAAAGAAAAACGTAATGTGTTTCGTTTAGGTTAACTATTTTATTCTTGATGTGGGCCTCACGGACATATTTATCTTCATTCAAAAATACATTTGCTTAATAATATAATAAAAAATATTTCACCGACATTTTAAGACAAGCTATCTTTTGCAGATCTTAAGCAGGGACGTCCCGCAAGCTCGGGATAGTGTCCGTGAGTCGCATCCCTCGGCCGGATATTGCCGGGCGGCGGCGCTGCTGCAAGCCTCGTGTGCGAGTAGAGCCGCCGCGCCGTGCAGACTGTTTGGCGTTCCGCTCACGACCAAATGGAGTCTCGGTGCTGCTGGTTGTGACGGAAAAATGCTAAACAGAGCCCAAATTAAACACTTCAGCCTATATTGTGAGCGTTTAGCTGCTTTTGTGTTTCGTTTTGGAGACTTTTCAGCTTTGAAGGCTTTGGACGTGACAGCGAGGCATATTAAACTGTTAGCGTTTTTATTGGTCCTTTGGATTTTCCTGGCATGCATTATTTATGATTGTGAGACTCAAAAGACGAACTTATATTAAACTCATAGAAACTGTTTCATGATTTTTTGCATAATTATCGTGTAAAACAATAAAATGATAATAGCTTACCACTTAAAACTTTTTACTAAAAATATTTTTTCACCAAATCACTATTATCTAAAACCTACTGAATAAAATCCCTCCACATCAGCCGAATAAAGATCTTATCTGCTCGCACCGACTTAATACTCTTTGTTTTATGACGAGCGCATTCGGATGAGGGGCGTTTAGATTTAACGGTCCGTCCATACGGACATACATACAGACATACATACATTATACATTTAATCTCATAGTATGGACGTCTATCTCGTTGAGACGCCATAAGTCGAAGAGTTAAGGGATCTAAACTAAGAAGTGGATACGGGAGACTTTGTGATACAGATTGCCCTGTAAGTATTATTTCAAGATGGTGTTGTAATAATAAAAGAATTAGAACTTAATTCTCAGGGTTCTGGTCTACGCATATTATTTTAGACGAAGCAGCACTATAATTTATCTATACTCTGTTAATAAAACACTATCTGAAGAATATATTACCGACTAACAACATAGTACAACCAACATCCTATAATCGAGCGCGGTAATTTATAGCATATCGCTGCTGGATCGATTCTTGTCGTGCTCTGTTGCCAAGAGCCGCTCCACACAGATTGTCTCCGGCTCAATATCTGTTGCCAAGAGCCGCTCCACACAGATTGTCTCCGGCTCAATATCTGTTGCCAAGAGCCGCTCCACACAGATTGTCTCCGGCTCAATATCTGTTGCCAAGAGCCGCTCCACACAGATTGTCTCCAGCTCAATATCTGTTGCCAAGAGCCGCTCCACACAGATTGTCTCCGGCTCAATATCTGTTGCCAAGAGCCGCTCCACACAGATTGTCTCCGGCTCAATATCTGTTGCCAAGAGCCTCTTCACACAGATTGTCTCCGGCTCAATATCTGTTGCCAAGAGCCGCTCCACACAGATTGTCTCCGGCTCAATATCTGTTGGCAAAAGCCGCTCCACACAGATTGTCTCCGGCTCAATATCTGTTGCCAAGAGCCGCTCCACACAGATTGTCTCCAGCTCAATATCTGTTGCCAAGAGCCGCTCCACACAGATTGTCTCCGGCTCAATATCTGTTGCCAAGAGCCGCTCCACACAGATTGTCTCCGGCTCAATATCTGTTGCCAAGAGCCGCTCCACACAGATTGTCTCCGGCTCAATATCTGTTGCCAAGAGCCTCTTCACACAGATTGTCTCCGGCTCAATATCTGTTGCCAAGAGCCGCTTCACACAGATTGTCTCCGGCTCAATATCTGTTGCCAAGAGCCTCTTCACACAGATTGTCTCCGGCTCAATATCTGTTGCCAAGAGCCGCTGCACACAGATTGTCTCCGGCTCAATATCTGTTGCCAAGAGCCGCTCCACACAGATTGTCTCCGGCTCAATATCTTGTTACGTAGTTTCATTACAGTGTATCGATCGCTCGGATATAGTATAAGCATATCGATACAATTGGTCCTTTGCGCCGAACGTTGCAACTCTCCGGACGTGTGTGGCATGTATTAGTAACTTCCTACTATGTGGGTTTCTTTGCAGTTTTCCCTTTGTGGATTGTAGTGAGCATAGTAGCTGGTAAATATAATTTCGTTGCATGAATAAAAGCCCGAGCGGTTGCTACGGCGTAGCTGAAGTTCTACGGCGTAGCTGAAGTTCTACGGCGTAGCTGACGTGCTAAGCCAGTTACTACATCATAGCAAATAAAAAATTTGTCACACATCTTATATTTTGTTCGTTTTTAAGGCTATTTAAAACGAATAATGATAGTACGTATCTAGACTGTTTTAAAGTGCGGTCTCTATTAGCAGTCTATCATCCCGTTTATTCAGTCTACAGCTTAGAATAAGCACCCCTTTGTTTAAGTGCAGGCTATTAGACACGACTTTAGGATTTTGTCTACAAAGCGTGGCGATTCGTTACAGCGTACTTTATGTTCAGTTACGAAGATTTTATAAGTCCGGAACCTTATAAAAAGAACTAAAAACTTAACAATCATTTGATTTCTTAGTCATCATCGTCACCATCTGCCGCCTGTTCCCCACTATGTTGGGGTCGGCTTCCAGTCTAACCGGATGCAGCTGAATACCAGGTTTTTTCCGTGGAGCGACTGCCTATTTGACCTCCACAACCCAATTACTGGGTAACACGATACCCCTTGGCAAAACTGGTCTAATTTATCACTTAACACAATAAATGCTTCGTTTTCATGAAGAAGTCAAGTATCGTGTCACAAAGGACATTCCGTCGGATGCTGCACCTAGCTGTCAGGCGACATGAGATCTTACTGTCGGCCGCCGTCGCGTGTTGCGCGGAAATCGAATCTGTACCCTAGCGCATAAATGCTATAGCTCACTGCGAAAGGAACAGAAGTTCCACACTTTTAACCTAACCAAACCAATTAAAAGCAACCATTGGTATCGTTGTTTCAACGCAAACCATTCGCGATTCATTTGTTTCGTAAGTCGAGTATATACTCGTAATATGTGCGAAAGATAGTTGGTTCAAATGGAACTTCTGTTTTCATTTGTTTTGTGAGACTCCCGTTCACGTAACAATGACCGGTATGTGTCGTGACAAGGAGTATGAAGGAGAGGATACGACCGCGACTGTATTAAACGTTACTTTTTTATTTTTGATAGGATCAGATTGACGTCTGGCAAAATACATAATTAATTATTTATTTAATTAAAACATTGTTGCATTACTAAGATCGTCGATCAACAATTTAAAAAAAAAAAACTAGGTACTTTCGCACAAGAAAGTTGGCTAAAACAATAAAAAGACTCATTGAATTCAAATAGAAGAAGATTTAACAAGTCCTAACACTAACTGCCGACTGGAGCACGTCGAGTCATCTGAAAAACTTTTAATTAGTTCGCGCTACTTTCAGTTACTTTACTTAAGCCTTAGGCTGAGGTTATCTCAATACAAAACTAGCGCTAGATTTTCTATTAACTGAACTGTATATTGACTAAGACGCCGAAGAGGCTTTCTGGATCAAGTCCTTACAAATAAAAAAAAAATATTATATTATAATTACCTGGGGGCACGGTAGTGCCCCGCCAAGACGAGCCAAGCGAAGCGCAAGGGCACTACCTGGGGCACGCCACAATTGCGGCGATAAGTCCCCTCTTTGAGGAGTGGCTGGAGAGGCGCCACGGCGTCCTCACCTTCCGCCTGACGCAGGTCCTCACCGGACACGGGTGCTTCGGGAGGTACCTGTTCCGGATAAGGCGGGAGGAAACGCCCGGGTATCACCACTGTGTGGGTCGCCCGGAGGACACGGTGGAGCATACGGTGGAGGTCTGCCCGGCTTGGGCGGAGCACCGCCGTGTCCTCGCGGAAGCGATCGGCGGCGGCGATCTCTCGCGTCCGGCCCTGGTTCCAGGCCATGGTACGGAGCGAGAGTGCATGGGAAGCCATTACCTCCTTCTGCGAAGCAGTAATGCTCGTGAAGGAGGAGGCGGGACGCGTGAGGGAAAGGCAAGCTTTGCACCCTCACGCCCCTAGTCGCCGCAGAAGACGCCCTGGGCGTCGGGAATTGGCAGCCGATTCCCGGCCACCGTAGGCGCGGGCTTGCGGACGGCGAGCAATGGGTAGCTCGCCGTCGGTAGGTGTTTTTTTTGTCTCCATATTCTGCAATAGTCCTACACCATCCGGGGATTGTCCTTGGGTGCACTTGCATAGTACGCACAGGGATAATCGTCGGTTAGTGCCTCATTTCCATTGAAAGCGTCTAACGGGCCTCTGCGAGTTGGCTTCGGCCCCTCATATGCCTTCTAAAGGTCCGGGACCCTGGGGTCCCGAGAAATATAAAAAAAAAAAAAAAAAAAAAAAAAAAAAAAATAATAATACAAAACAAAATAATTTACAAGTTCAGTATTTACAAGTTCAGTATTTACAAGTTCAGTATTTACAAGTTCAGTATTTACAACCATCAAAGGAAAAAGGCAAAGACAGAGAATGGGCTATGAAATGAAAATGAAATGAAAAATGAAAAAGTGTTTATTCACAGAAATAATTTTTTACAGAATAAATGTACCTCCGCCAAACTGCAAAGCAGTTTGTTGGCAGACGTAGCTCCTTTTTTTTTTCAAATATTAACATATTTTATTTTTATAATGACACTTTTTCACATAATATAGAGTATTTTTAGTTATTCTCTACAGTGAGGCTTTGACAAAAAATATTAAAGAGGTACTTATGTATTTTATTTTTAAAGGCGGCATTATGAAAACCGGCACTGCTGATGTGCAAGAAATACACCCAAAAAAAGAAGAAAAAATTAAACACTAAAAAGACTGCCTAGCAACTTACAAAAAGAACTGAAATCCCACCAAAAACATTTCATGTAAAATGTTGCCAAGACGACCACGTAAGGTTTGCCCTGTGAAAAAGATATCAGATCTCATGTAGAGCCAAGCTTCTGAATCTTCACGGCCTAACTCTACCGACCCTAACTTCACAAACTCTACATATCAGTAAAAATGTATGGCTTGGCTGTTTCGTTACTTACTTCAGAAACTAAATATTCGCATCACCTCCACGACGGTAGCCATCCTCGAGAATCGGGCTACCAAATGCAAAAAGAATCCTGTCAAAATCTGTCCAGCCGTTTCGGAGATTAGCCGGAACAAACAGACAGACAGACAAACAAAAATGTAAAAAACTGCTTTTTTGTTTAAGAACAATATTTATTTTGTTATTTTAATTTTAGGAAGTTATTATAATAATTATATGTTAAAAAAAACTTAAAATATCTTTTTCTACTAACTAACGAACTAACTAACTATACAAATAAATATACAAAACAAAAGGAAACTTAGGCGTCGAAGTACTCGTCCGCATCGCTGTCATCCGGAAACGTGCCCAGAAGACTGGCAGCATTGCCACGTTGAATGGCAATGCTAATTCTTTGGCCAAAGAACGAGCCAGCCCTCTGGTCACGTGAAGTGTCGACCAGTCGGCGAGAAATTTCCTTAAAAAGGAGACGCGCACTCGGGCCCCATGACCCGAGAGTTTCGACCCCAAACGGCTCAAAACTGTAGTTACCGATAAGGTTACAGTATTTGCGCCGCTTAAGGGTCTCAGCAGCCGCAGCAGCGGCGCCAGCACAGCTCGCCGTGCTTGGAACATGAGATGGCGCAAGGGTGTCGACACAGGTTGCGTCCCACACCAGAGGTCTACCCACCTTCCAAGGCAACAACGTCATGCCGTCTGGTCTCTTCCCATCGTCACGTACCAAGCCGCTTGGTTCTAATATCGCTGGTACGCCGGCGGTGACAAGAGCTCGACGAATAATATCGTTAATGCTGGCGTGTCGTGCTATGCGGCCTGCACTCCTGCAGCAGGACAGACCATGGTGTCCGAGGTTGTCGACAGCTTCACCGCAGTGACACCGATGCGGAGCAACACAAGGTGCGCCTAAGCGGAGACACGTAGCAAGCCGAAACGAAGAGTCATCCATCATAGTGCCTATGGTGATGACGGAAGCGCTTGAAGCCACAAGCCTGACTCCCATTCTCCCACAGCCAGCAGACGGGCACGCTCAGCAGTATTAAATGACGTATTTACTAGGGTATTCCGTATAATACTGCAGAGCGGCACGTCCCACCGTTTCTGGGAGGCTGGGTTGTCAGGTAAATCCGTATTGGGACAAGCCATCTTCCACGCGTTCAACGCATCGGTCAAACACGGTACCTCAAAATCGACCAGTGAGGAAGATAAAATTTTCCTGGTTAATTTGTCGGTACCGTGGACCGAAGAGAGGAAGGCCGGTAAACTTATACTTGAAATTTTGCGGACGCCGAGACCACCCAGGCGAATGGGAAGTGTGGCTTGCTGCCACGCTCGGTCGTGCAGGGCCACATTTAGAATAGAAGTTAGTGTGTTTCTAATAATTTGGTCTACTTTTTCTAAAAGTTGTGGATGCTTCCATAGATGGGAGGAGCGAAGGCTATACGTAAATTTTGGTCCAAAGCAGCAGTATCGAATTAGTGTGAAGGCCGAATGGATGTTAATTTTGAATAGTCTTTCCGAGACGTCATGAAAATTTTGAATTTTTTCCTCAACAAACGTTGGAAAGGATTCGTCAAAAATTGGGGACCCTAGGAGGTGAAGAGAGTTTCTTTCCGTAATTTTGATATTTGGTGCTATTGTATTAAATTTTGCTATGGTAGTCTGTCTGTCAGTGGTTTGGGGAAGATGAATTTCACATTTTGAAAGGTTAAGGTCTAGGCCGATGGAACTAAATTTTTCTTTTATAAAAGCTAAATCTTTTAAGACTGTGTCTACATTACCTCCTAGGGTTCCGTCATCCAAATACCATACGTTGAATTCAGAATTTAGTTGTCGAATAATTGGATTTATTGCCAAACTAAAAATGACAGGCCCAAGAGGGTCACCCTGTTGACATCCAACGGCTGATTTCAAAAGGTTGTCTTTATAAAGTAATTTAGAGGGGTGCCTGTAACATTGATATAGGAAACTGTAAATTTTGGGTATTTCTTTTTGGACTTCTGTATTGTTGACTTTTTGTTTATAAGTACCGTTTGTAATAAGTCAACTTTCATATGCATTTAGTAAAAAGTTGTTATTTTGATATTACAAACAGACATTTCAATTTAATTTATGTGTATAGATGTATAGATTATTCTCGCTCTACTCTTTTTTTTTAATTATAGATAAGCTAAGAAATCATGTCCCAAGATTGCTGGTCGAGTAATTGCAAACCGGTTGTCATCCTTTGAGTCAATCTAGTAACGCTTGGACACAACCGTATCCTTTGATTTGCAGGTTTGCGGCGGTTTGCGTCGGTGGAATATTCGCAAATTGCCGCCAGTTGTCGCCCGATGCGAGCAGCGAGCAGCGAGTGACGAGCAGCGAGCAGCGAGCAGCGAGCGTCGCACACTTGACCGATATCGCACCCGATGCTGAGAGCTGCTCCACATTCACGTACAGAGCTAACTACGCCATCACCACAGGTCTGTATGTAAGTACATTCGTATAACAATTGCCAACAGTTTTGTAAAACATTACAAGGGTTTCTACTCATTTGAATATTAATTAGCTACAATGTCCATGATTGCTACAACCTAAATACGTAATATAACATCACGCCTGTAATCCCCAAATGGTTAGTCAGAGGTGTATAGTTCACCCACATTTCAACTGTTATGTCCATTATTTCTAAATGTGAGTTTTCAGATAGCTCATCAGATCAGATAGATCTTTTTCTAAGCTGAGAACAAACTTTGGACCTTCTATTTTAGATAATAATTACATTCTTATTCTTTCAATAATAGATATTTGAAAAGCTGTCTATCTTTTCACAACCGCAGAGATGCATTATCCGAAGTCAAATATCAAATATCAGCAATTTAAATGACGTCACAGTGTGACGGGTGATGTAAATGAACGGAACGCGGATTTCTCACATTTAAATGAGAACTCTTTTTCAACGCGTGCTGTGTTCAGCTTCAGTCTATGTGCGAGGGGGCGGTGACCTGCTGGCTGGAAAAGTATGAATATGATTTATGCACGGTTAAAGTCTAGAAATATTCGAAATCCTTTTTTCAGTTTTATACAATGGATTTTCATATGGTTTTAAAAGTTTTTACCATTACACGTTTCTACAATAGAATTGCAACAGTTCCAACGGTCCGCATACTAAGAACATAAAAATTATATTTCATGTGCGAAAAAGTGCTAAAAATAAATAGAAATATTAGGTTCTTACTGTTTTTTCTCTTCATATTTTTACAACAAAATATCTCAATTTGCACGCCCAAAATAAATCAGCACCAAAATTCCCCTTCAATAAAAAACGAACTCCGCCACAATCGATATTCAGTTACCGATACACAAAAACTTTTTTACGGTAAATATTTCCCGTTTCCGCGCCGGTGCGGCACCGGTCCGGTTCACCCGCCGTCTTGTCCCGGGGCGACGAGTTTTTCGTCAAGTTGTTCCACAAATTAATTAATGCAGAGGTTCGCTTCAGTAAAAAGCAATCGTTGCCGCTCGGCGGGTTATCAAATAGTTATCAAATAGTTATCAAATATTAATTATTTACTTGTAACAATTTATGTGCTGACGGTGTAAGTGTAGTTTCATTGGCTGTTTGTGTAATGTGATTTGAATTGATAAAGCTGATGGAAACTTGGAGACCCTAGTAGACAGGTATCCACGTTCATCGTACATGAGTTACATGACTTTAGTTGATAGGGCTCAGTAATTAAGCTAACTTTAAATTAATGTAATATTATGAAAGAGACACAATTATTTAGTTTATTAACTAACGACAGCTCATCCGATTTGGAATACAGATAATGAAAGTTTTATTGTAGTGTATTGTATTTATTTATTTATCAGTTTATGCGATCTTACATTAAACGTTGTTTAATAAAATAATAAGTACATGCAAATCAGAACTAGGTAAATTATAAGAATATTATATAAAGTTATGAAATTTTTTATTAAATTTATGAATTTATAATTTTAATGACAAATTAATAGACTGGTTAAGATTCATAAAAATGCATTATTTATAATGTCAAAATATTAATAGTTCAATCAAAAATATAAATCATAATGCCAAAGAAAAAAAATACAATGTCCAAAAATTCATAATAATGTCAAAGTACTAATGTTATTGTTAAATGATTAAAATCTTAATTACAACATCAAAAAGTATGATTTAAAAATTCATTAATGGAATAAAAACACACGCCAAGAGTCAAGCAAACATCTTACATTGAAACTTACTAACAGGTAACATACGCAGGGCAGGGCTCTATATTTACTTGAAACTTACTAACAGGTAACATACGCAGGGCAGGGCTCTATATTTACTTGAAACTTACTAACAGGTAACATACGCAGGGCAGGGCTCTATATTTACTTGAAACTTACTAACAGGTAACATACGCAGGGCAGGGCTCTATATTTACTTGAAACTTACTAACAGGTAACATACGCAGGGCAGGGCTCTATATTTACTTGAAACTTACTAACAGGTAACATACGCAGGGCAGGGCTCTATATTTACTTGAAACTTACTAACAGGTAACATACGCAGGGCAGGGCTCTATATTTACTTGAAACTTACTAACAGGTAACATACGCAGGGCAGGGCTCTATATTTACTTGAAACTTACTAACAGGTAACATACGCAGGGCAGGGCTCTATATTTACTTGAAACTTACTAACAGGTAACATACGCAGGGCAGGGCTCTATATTTACTTGAAACTTACTAACAGGTAACATACGCAGGGCAGGGCTCTATATTTACTTGAAACTTACTAACAGGTAACATACGCAGGGCAGGGCTCTATATTTACTTGAAACTTACTAACAGGTAACATACGCAGGGCAGGGCTCTATATTTAAGCGAGTAAAATGTTTGTGGGTAAGAAGTGTACATTTTTAACAAGGATGGAGGGTTGGATACAAACTTGTTATTACTCATACAACAGCCACCCTAATGCCTACATTACAGAATTAATATTGCAACCATTTCCTAATAATTGACGGAATGCACCATCATTTCCCAAGGTGATGGGGTGACCGAAATACGAGGAGGGAGATTCAAAAGAAATAGAAAATATGTTGTCAAAACCTGTCAATCTCTCCGACATGACGCAGCTAGCCCCCCCAGATTGCTACCTTTTAAGTCGTCAATATTCATTGCGAGTGATCACATGAGTTCCATTCACTGGGGGCAGGCAGTCGTAACAAATCTTATAAAATTTGTCTACAAATCGGCTTACCGGCTCTGTTAACTAGGCCCGATGGCGCGCCTTTGAGTCTTTTGTGACACAAATAAGCGGTCAGGGGCTGCTGGCCGCAGTAAATGGATTTGTTCTAAGCCTCCCCGGCCGCGTCCTAATAGATTACACATTTGTCAAAACAGAATCCGATGAATTGATTTAACTTAACAGACGAGAACAAAAGCGGAGCTTACGATTATTGAGTTGTATACTGTGGTGAATGAAATCTCAATCAATTTCAATAATGAAGGGAACAAAGTTTCAGAGGCGAACTAATAACTGCGGCGCGTTGAGCTTGCATATTAGAGCGTGTTGGAGCCGAGCGCGCCGACGGGCCGGCCAGTTAGCACAGTAAGCCGAGCGCGCCGGATGCAGTACAAGTTGCTGGCGTTTTGGTAATATTATACATACACACCTTTAGTGCATTTTAGTAGGTTAGCTTTATAATAATTTGTTTACGTAGGAGCTCGTATCACTTTTTAGTTTCTAATTTTAATGAATATTTAAAGTACAGTGGTTAATGTGAAAAATTAAACTTTTAAATGTTAAACACACATACAATGTGTAAAAAGCCCATGCGTTATCTATGCATTCTGTACATCAAACTAAGTTACATTGAACAATAATTATTGCTGGGAAACGACTTTTATTTTTGGTGTGAAAAATGGCTGTTTACAACAGCACGCAATGTAAAGCAGAAAAAATATTGTCCTTCTGGGTGCACGAGACGGTACAGGAGTTGTGGGGTGTTTAAAGTTACGTCATAACAATATTTATAACTTGTTTTTGTGAAAGAAAGTAAAAAACTTTAATTTGACCTTCAATATCTCCGTAACCAGAAGGTTTCCAGACATGGTTCAGTCCGAAAAAAAATCACATTGAGAGGGAGTACCAGTGACTATGCCTTCGCTACGCACCTGTTTAAACCCTAATTATTGCGTTAATTAACTTGATATGTAAAATAATGGGTACGTCTAGTCATTCCAGCTAGTGCTAAGTACAACTCGAGCACCGAGAATCAGCGATTGCGCTTACTATCTCATCTGTATATATACAATGTTTCTTCCAGGGCCGCAAGCAGCTTGAGCGCTTCAGCACGTTTTTGCAATCGTCTGTAAGCGCCACACAATGTATGGAGCAACAAGTGTATTGGGATATTATCGCCATTTGTAATAACAATTGGCGCTTCAGCTGGGACGTGTAATGGCGATACGTCGCGGAACTGTAGAAGATATTGCAGAAAATAATGTTGGCAACTTTTTCTTGGAACACAGCGTGTAGAAACTTAACGTTGCTTAGTGATGCAACAAGAATTTGCTTCGTTACCGTTTTGTTTTTGTTCGTTTTTCTTTACGCAATCAACACTTTTGAAAATGTAGCAATAATTGCTACTTAAACATGTTGACTGACAGACAACAGACACAATAGAAAATCTATTGTCGTCTATCGCTTTGGAATGGGCAACTAGTTTCAACTTTCTGACTAACTGACCGACTCTTTGACAATTCAAAAGTGCCTGTAATTGGTTTATTTGAAATAAATGCTTTGAGTTTGAGTCTGAATTGTTTGCGGACACCGTGTGACCGCGATGGCAGTCAATGACTTAACAGTCTATAAAATTGTTTGTAGTATTTTTAATTCTGCTTGATAACAATAAATGCTTTAACTTAACTCTTCTGCTACGACAGTCAGCAGACCTTTTATTGTAAAAGTGTGGTAACTCTCATTGTTTGAAAATTTATTGCGAATCATCTTTGCTACTGATTTTATCGATATTCATTCACGATTTAACCATAACAAACTATGCTTATGTTGTGGACTCTCCTGACGGTGCCCGTTCCAGTCACCTACTCTCTCGACTGCACATGACAGTTGCTCAGCTGAGTGACTCCGTGAATGACGTCAGTCACTCGTGCCGCCATTGTCTGACAGATTGTCTGCAAGTACAGCCGTGCACTGCGCTGCTGTACATTGTCTGACGGATTGTCTGCAAGTACAGCGGTGCACCGTGCTCTTGTACATTGTGTGACGGATTGTCTGCAAGTACAGTGGTGCACCGCGCTGTTGTACATTGTCTGACGGATTGTCTGCAAGTACAGTGGTGCACCGCGCTGTTGTACATTGTCTGACGGATTGTCTGCAAGTACAGCGATGCACCGCGCTGTTGTACATTGTCTGACGGATTGTCTGCAAGTACAGCGGTGCACCGCGCTGTTGTACATTGTCTGACGGATTGTCTGCAAGCACAGCCGTGCACTGCGCTGCTGTACATTGTCTGACGGATTGTCTGCAAGTACAGCGGTGCACCGTGCTCTTGTACATTGTCTGACGGATTGTCTGCAAGTACAGCGGTGCACCGTGCTCTTGTACATTGTCTGACGGATTGTCTGCAAATACAGCCGTGCACTGCGCTGCTGTACATTGTCTGACGGATTGTCTGCAAGTACAGCGGTGCACCGTGCTCTTGTACATTGTGTGACGGATTGTCTGCAAGTACAGCGGTGCACCGCGCTGTTGTACATTGTCTGACGGATTGTCTGCAAGTACAGCGGTGCACCGCGCTGTTGTACATTGTCTGACGGATTGTCTGCAAGTACAGCGATGCACCGCGCTGTTGTACATTGTCTGACGGATTGTCTGCAAGTACAGCGGTGCACCGCGCTGTTGTACATTTATTTATTTATTTATTTATTTATTTATCTCAACCAACTGTGGATCATATAATTTAAACTACCTACATTACAAAAATTATTAATTATTCAAATTCAAGGATTACTTCAAAAAAATTTAAATGAAATTATACATTAATATTAGAATTGATAACAGCTAAATCAAATTTAATTAAAATAATATTTTAACATTAGTCCGTACGTGAACCATGCAGCAGTGGTTCACGTACTGACAGTCGAATCGTTCAGCAAAAGCGTTCAGGATCCTATTGCGGCTGGCCCGTACCCTACGCACCAGGGATGTGCACCGCTTGCGCATGACTGCGTGGAAACAATCCACACGCGCCTCGGCAAACATCCCCGACGCGCTACAGAAGCGAGGCAGCCCCAAGAGCACCCTGAACGCGTTGTTGTATTGGACACGTAGAGCACTGTACTGTTTCTGCGTGTAATCCATCCACAGACTGCAAGTATAAAAGGACGTACAAAATGCCCTAAATAGGGCTATTTTGACGCCCCTCGAACACCGAGCAAATCTGCGGGCTATCATATTCGCACGAACAGACAGCGCTCTACGTTCCCTTTCAATGTCTGCATCGTCTTCCAAGCCAGAGGTTAATAAATGTCCAAGATACTTAAACGTATCAACTCTTTTAAGTGGGCATCCATTGAGCTTAATTGCCGGTAAGTAATCCGGACACCCCACCCTGGCCCGAAAGACCATGCACTCGCTCTTGTTTGTGTTATACAACAAACCATGTTCTTCAGCATACTTCTCACAGATGCCAATCAGCCTTGACACACCACAGACAGAGGCGCTCAGCAGCACCATATCGTCAGCGTAACTGATATTGTTTAGGCACACACCTCCAATATGGCAACCGACATGCGTGCTGCTGAGCCTCTCTATCAGCGCATTAACATACAGGTTGAAGAGCTTCGGTGAGGTTAGCCCCCCTTGCCTCACGCCGCACTCCAGCCTGTATGGGGTCGAGTAAGCCCCCGACCATCGAACAACATTGACCTGATTGTTGTACCAGTATTGAAAGATACGGATCAGTTCGTCTGGCACTAACGCTTGCTGCAGTTTTTGCCACAGCAGATTATAGCAAACCAAGTCAAATGCCTTCGACAAGTCGAGGAAGCAAGCAAAGACAGGTGTACTTCTATCAGTGTAGTACTTGACAGTCTGCTTTAAACACAATATAGCTGTTTCTGTAGAGAGACCTGCTTTGAAGCCAAACTGGTTATCATGTAAATTCAGGTATTTATCCAGCTGAGTGTTAAGCAAACCGTCAAGCACTTTCGAGATCACAGTGGCCAATGAAATGGGCCTATAGTTATTCTTATCGCTAACATCACCAGTTTTATTCTTAATAACTGGCACCACCACAGTTCTCATCATCCGCTCAGGCAGATACGAATGTCCTATACACAAGGAAAAGAACATCGCTAAGACTCTGGGCAGATGATGACCAGCATGCTTAAGGTGTTCAATACTTAAATCATCGTAGCCTGGAGACTTGCCCCTCGACATCGACATAATGACATGTCTTACCTCCTTTGCCGTAAACCGGACACTGAACTCCTGACCACTACAACCAGCATTGCCTATAAACTGTGACGGTCCCAACGGTGATGAAACAGTGAAGTGCTGCCTAAATAGCTCGGCAATCCCTGCTACATCTGCAGCGCCGCTGACACTCACCGGCAGGCCCGGCCTACCATTGAGTTTATCGGTGGACTTCCAAAAATTGCGGAAGTCGCCCCTAGAATGATGCGACGCTAACATGTCCATTTTAATTTGGTCACTATTGTTCTGGCACCATCGTAAGCGCGACCTAAAAATTTTTCGACTTGTTTGCATATCAATCCAGACACGACCCTCGCGCGGTCGACCATACAACACCCACTGCTCAAACTTTAGCCTGGCCTGCCTGTGAGCATCACTCACGTGCTTATTCCACCCCATTACTGGTTTCTTATTTCGCACATGACTTATTTCGTAACCTTCAGAAGCTGCTTGACATAAAATATTAACAACATTGTCTGACGGATTGTCTGCAAGCACAGCCGTGCACTGCGCTGCTGTACATTGTCTGACGGATTGTCTGCAAGTACAGCGGTGCACCGTGCTCTTGTACATTGTCTGACGGATTGTCTGCAAGTACAGCCGTGCACTGCGCTGCTGTACATTGTCTGACGGATTGTCTGCAAGTACAGCGGTGCACCGTCCTCTTGTACATTGTCTGACGGATTGTCTGCAAGTACAGCGGTGCACCGCGCTGTTGTACATTGTCTGACGGATTGTCTGC
Organism: Fissipunctia ypsillon; assembly: GCA_947568875.1. Lineage (NCBI taxonomy): Eukaryota > Metazoa > Arthropoda > Insecta > Lepidoptera > Noctuidae > Fissipunctia > Fissipunctia ypsillon. The sequence continues at coordinate 22,831,640 of OX387660.1, forward strand.
AAGTACAGCCGTGCACTGCGCTGCTGTACATTGTCTGACGGATTGTCTGCAAGTACAGCGGTGCACCGCGCTGTTGTACATTGTCTGACGGATTGTCTGCAAGTACAGCGGTGCACCGCGCTGTTGTACATTGTCTGCAAGTACAGCGGTGCACTGCGCTGTTGTACATTGTCTGACGGATTGTCTGCAAGTACAGCGGTGCACCGCGCTGTTGTACATTATCTGACGGATTGTCTGCAAGTACAGCAGTGCACCGCGCTGTTGTACATTGTCTGCAAGTACAGCGGTGCACCGCGCTGTTGTACATTGTCTGACGGATATTCTGCGAGTACAGCGGTGCACCGCGCTGAATGTACTTTTAACTGACAGCGTTTTGTGCCTGAGTGTACTATGTGTGGGCTGGGAAGCAATCATGGGTGGTGGGAGTGAAAAGACATGCGATTTAAGAACTACATTATTTGTAATTGCTTTATTGCTTCTTTTATTTTAAAACTGTATTATGTCCTAGCTGTTGGCCACGGTTTCGCCCGCGGGGATGTTAATACTGGGAAGTTATATGGAAAATTATTTGAATCGTATTTTGTTCACAATTTCATGGGTTTTTTTTTTTTGCGCGAAACCCTAATTATTTTTGTAAAATAACAGTAGCCTAAATAACACCATCACATCGCAGCTTATAACATCAGTTATCTGTCAGTGAAAATCTCTACCGTGATTAAAAAGGAGCAAATTGTAAGTATTATTACTTATTTTTACCCTAGATAACTAAACTGTCGTAAAAATTACAATCGTAATTAATTATTTGATGGCATTCGCGATACAAGGTATTCCTAGTGTGAGTGCTGAAGCACTCCTTTGCCACTTAAGTGCATATTACATAAGACCACATTTGTTTATATAGAGATTTACTGTAGTACCCGTTCTTTTAGTAGTAAAGATTTTTTTATTATTTTTTTATTATACGGAGGAAAATTACGATTGCTAGAAAAAAACAAAGTTTGCGTGTTTCTCGCGTCCCCCGCTTCACTGTACCTTCCTAATTAGTTCCGTCAGTGTGCCACACGCTGTCACTATGGTCGGGTGTCATTTGTGTATTGAATTATTATTCTTGCTATTGGTATTGAATTATTATTATTGCTATTGCAAAACAATATATGAGTGCTCGTTTAAGTCAAGAGAAACGATAAACTTTTGCATGAAATGCAAAAGAGCCTTATGTAAGGCGCTCAACATGAATATGTGTTCGAACTGTGTACACTAACAAAATAGCATATATACTCGTACCATATTTAAAGCATAGGTACATATTTATTCTTCAATTTTTTAAAGTCATTCTATAATATAGTCAAAATAAAATTAGCTATCGAGCACACGTAATACACGAACTATTTGTATTGTGACGCCACAATGGCCCAGTGATCACTGCACGCGGTGCAACAAAGCCGCTCGTTAGCCCGTTCTATTCCGTCACCGACCGACGGAAACGGAAAAATGTATTTGAGTGCAATCTCCGGGAGGCGCTTTGTTCTGATATCGAGGGGGGCATAAAGGGGCGACCAGGGGGGGTACATAACTTGACCTATAGGCTGTAGGAAGGACCTATAGTTTAGCGTCACGTCGAGTTTTTTTGTGAATAATGTGTGGCGATTTTGCGTTTTTTACGTGTGATACAGTTAAACAGAAATGTAGGTATTTATTCAAGTTTCTTTTTCGGCAGGTAATGTTACTGATCCGAAGAGCGATATCAGAATCTTTTCGTGTGCTAGCATAAACCAGTTAACTTATCATTATGCAAAGCAAAGTGATGCTTATGCAACATTCGATTGAGAACTGCTGATGATTAATTGTGGGCATCTATTTGGAAAGCTTTATATTGTTAGTAGACAGAGCCCGACAGTAGGGTGAATAAATGCTCAAAATAAACTTCGAAAAAATCTCTTAGTTCTTAATTAATGTATGATAAATGATAAATTATTTTATCATTTCATTCATTATCATTATGTAATTAGTAAGTATTCAAACTCAACTCAGTATTTAAACTCTACGCTACCGTAACTGCTCTATAACTGTTAAGTTATGCTATAATTGAAATTATTAATACTGACCAAAGTTTTTACACTAGCAGTAAAAGTCATAGCGCGATTAAAACATAATTTAATTTCTGAAGTTCACCGTCACGAGATCGCTGATAAAAATGAAGAAGTAAAGAGAACGGGGAGTAAAGTGGTTCATTGTGGCCTTTTTTATAATAACTTGACCCAACTGCAACTAAAATAAGTATTTTAAATAAAATTTAAAAATCTCTCTGTGTAAGTTTTCACGAACTAGGTGTAAGTAAGGTTCGGCTACATAAAAAGCTTCGTGACGGCGGAGCGGTGCGAGCTCCGGGCAGCTCTAATGCATGGGTTAGTGCAGCGAGCTCCGGGCAGCTCTAATGCATGGGTTAGTGCAGCGAGCTCCGGGCAGCTCTAATGCATGGGTTAGTGCAGCGAGCTCCGGGCAGCTCTAATGCATGGGTTAGTGCAGCGAGCTCCGGGCAGCTCTAATGCATGGGTTAGTGCAGCGAGCTCCGGGCAGCTCTAATGCATGGGTTAGTGCAGCGAGCTCCGGGCAGCTCTAATGCATGGGTTAGTGCAGCGAGCTCCGGGCAGCTCTAATGCATGGGTTAGTGCAGCGAGCTCCGGGCAGCTCTAATGCATGGGTTAGTGCAGCGAGCTCCGGGCAGCTCTAATGCATGGGTTAGTGCAGCGAGCTCCGGGCAGCTCTAATGCATGGGTTAGTGCAGCGAGCTCCGGGCAGCTCTAATGCATGGGTTAGTGCAGCGAGCTCCGGGCAGCTCTAATGCATGGGTTAGTGCAGCGAGCTCCGGGCAGCTCTAATGCATGGGTTAGTGCAGCGAGCTCCGGGCAGCTCTAATGCATGGGTTAGTGCAGCGAGCTCCGGGCAGCTCTAATGCATGGGTTAGTGCAGCGAGCTCCGGGCAGCTCTAATGCATGGGTTAGTGCAGCGAGCTCCGGGCAGCTCTAATGCATGGGTTAGTGCAGCGAGCTCCGGGCAGCTCTAATGCATGGGTTAGTGCAGCGAGCTCCGGGCAGCTCTAATGCATGGGTTAGTGCAGCGAGCTCCGGGCAGCTCTAATGCATGGGTTAGTGCAGCGAGGTCCGGGCAGCTCTAATGCATGGGTTAGTGCAGCGAGCTCCGGGCAGCTCTAATGCATGGGTTAGTGCAGCGAGCTCCGGGCAGCTCTAATGCATGGGTTAGTGCAGCGAGCTCCGGGCAGCTCTAATGCATGGGTTAGTGCAGCGAGCTCCGGGCAGCTCTAATGCATGGGTTAGTGCAGCGAGCTCCGGGCAGCTCTAATGCATGGGTTAGTGCAGCGAGCTCCGGGCAGCTCTAATGCATGGGTTAGTGCAGCGAGCTCCGGGCAGCTCTAATGCATGGGTTAGTGCAGCGAGCTCCGGGCAGCTCTAATGCATGGGTTAGTGCAGCGAGCTCCGGGCAGCTCTAATGCATGGGTTAGTGCAGCGAGCTCCGGGCAGCTCTAATGCATGGGTTAGTGCAGCGAGCTCCGGGCAGCTCTAATGCATGGGTTAGTGCAGCGAGCTCCGGGCAGCTCTAATGCATGGGTTAGTGCAGCGAGCTCCGGGCAGCTCTAATGCATGGGTTAGTGCAGCGAGCTCCGGGCAGCTCTAATGCATGGGTTAGTGCAGCGAGGTCCGGGCAGCTCTAATGCATGGGTTAGTGCAGCGAGCTCCGGGCAGCTCTAATGCATGGGTTAGTGCAGCGAGCTCCGGGCAGCTCTAATGCATGGGTTAGTGCAGCGAGGTCCGGGCAGCTCTAATGCATGGGTTAGTGCAGCGAGCTCCGGGCAGCTCTAATGCATGGGTTAGTGCAGCGAGGTCACGCTGCAAGAGCGCCACCTTATGCTTTATACTTACCAAAACTTGAATGCGATTTCCACCTAAAGTGTTGATTGAATTAAAGTTATGGTATGCGCAGAGAACTATCGAACCCAAAGTATCTTAACTTAATTTAAAAGATTTCATCTAGAAAATCGCTCGTGGCGGTATCGACTGTTGCGAGTGTCCGCGTCCGGTTCACTCCCGCACTTTTCTGTCATGGGTGTGCTCGCTCGTGGCGGTATTGACTGTTGCGAGTGTCCGCATCCGGTTCACTCCCGCACTTTTCTGTCATGGGTGTGCTCGCTCGTGGCGGTATTGACTGTTGCGAGTGTCCGCGTCCGGTTCACTCCCGCACTTTTCTGTCATGGGTGTGCTCGCTCGTGGCGGTATTGACTGTTGCGAGTGTCCGCATCCGGTTCACTCCCGCACTTTTCTGTCATGGGTGTGCTCGCTCGTGGCGGTATTGACTGTTGCGAGTGTCCGCATCCGGTTCACTCCCGCACTTTTCTGTAATGGGTGAGCTCGCCCGTGGCGGTATTGACTGTTGCGAGTGTCCGCATCCGGTTCACTCCCGCACTTTTCTGTAATGGGTGTGCTCGCTCGTGGCGGTATTGACTGTTGCGAGTGTCCGCATCCGGTTCACTCCCGCACTTTTCTTTAATGGGTGTGCTCGCTCGTGGCGGTATTGACTGTTGCGAGTGTCCGCATCCGGTTCACTCCCGCACTTTTCTGTAATAGGTGAGCTCGCCCGTGGCGGTATCGACTGTTGCGAGTGCCCGCGTCCGGTTCACTCCCGCACTTTTCTGTAATGGGTGTGCTCGCTCGTGGCGGTATCGACTGTTGCGAGTGTCCGCATCCGGTTCACTCCCGCACTTTTCTGTAATGGGTTGTGCTCGCTCGTGGCGGTATTGACTGTTGCGAGTGTCCGCATCCGGTTCACTCCCGCACTTTTCTGTAATAGGTGAGCTCGCCCGTGGCGGTATCGACTGTTGCGAGTGCCCGCGTCCGGTTCACTCCCGCACTTTTCTGTAATGGGTGTGCTCGCTCGTGGCGGTATCGACTGTTGCGAGTGCCCTCATCCGGTTCACTCCCGCACTTTTCTGTAATGGGTGTGCTCGCTCGTGGCGGTATCGACTGTTGCGAGTGCCCGCATTCGGTTTACTCCCGCACTTTTCTGTCATGGGTGTGCTCGCTCGTGGCGGTATCGACTGTTGCGAGTGCCCGCATGCAGTTCACTCCCGCACTTTTCTGTAATGGGTGTGCTCGCTCGTGGCGGTATCGACTGTTGCGAGTGCCCGCATCCGATTTACTCCCGCACTTTTCTGTAATAGGTGAGTTCGCCCGTGGCGGTATCGACTGTTGCGAGTGCCCGCGTCCGGTTCACTCCCGCACTTTTCTGTAATGGGTGAGCTCGCCCGTGGCGGTATCGACTGTTGCGAGTGCCCGCGTCCGGTTCACTCCCGCACTTTTCTGTAATGGGTGTGCTCGCTCGTGGCGGTATCGACTCTTGCGAGTGCCCTCATCCGGTTCACTCCCGCACTTTTCTGTAATGGGTGTGCTCGCTCGTGGCGGTATCGACTGTTGCGAGTGCCCGCATTCGGTTTACTCCCGCACTTTTCTGTCATGGGTGTGCTCGCTCGTGGCGGTATCGACTGGTGCGAGTGCCCGCATCCGGTTCACTCCCGCACTTTTCTGTAATAGGTGAGCTCGCTCGTGGCGGTATCGACTGTTGCGAGTGCCCGCGTCCGGTTCACTCCCGCACTTTTCTGTAATGGGTGTGCTCGCTCGTGGCGGTATCGACTGTTGCGAGTGCCCGCGTCCGGTTCACTCCCGCACTTTTCTGTAATGGGTGTGCTCGCTCGTGGCGGTATTGACTGTTGCGAGTGTCCGCATCCGGTTCACTCCCGCACTTTTCTGTAATAGGTGAGCTCGCTCGTGGCGGTATCGACTGTTGCGAGTGCCCGCGTCCGGTTCACTCCCGCACTTTTCTGTAATGGGTGTGCTCGCTCGTGGCGGTATCGACTGTTGCGAGTGCCCGCATCCGGTTTACTCCCGCACTTTACTGTCATGGGTGTGCTCGCTCGTGGCGGTATCGACTGTTGCGAGTGCCCGCGTTCGGTTCACTCCCGCATTTTACTGTCATGGGTGTGCTCGCTCGTGGCGGTATCGACTGTTGCGAGTGCCCGCGTCCGGTTCACTCCCGCACTTTTCTGTAATGGGTGTGCTCGCTCGTGGCGGTATCGACTGTTGCGAGTGCCCGCATCCGGTTCACTCCCGCACTTTTCTGTCATGGGTGTGCTCGCTCATGGTGGTATCAAGTGTTGCGAGTGCCCGCGTCCGGTTCACTCCCGCACTTTTCTGTCATGGGTGTGCTCGCTCGTGGCGGTATTGACTGTTGCGAGTGTCCGCATCCGGTTCACTCCCGCACTTTTCTGTAATGGGTGTGCTCGCTCGTGGCGGTATTGACTGTTGCGAGTGTCCGCATCCGGTTCACTCCCGCACTTTTCTGTAATGGGTGTGCTCGCTCGTGGCGGTATTTACTGTTGCGAGTGCCCGCGTTCGGTTCACTCCCGCACTTTTCTGTAATGGGTGTGCTCGCTCGTGGCGGTATCGACTGTTACGAGTGCCCGCGTCCGGTTCACTCCCGCACTTTTCTGTAATGGGTGTGCTCGCCCGTGGCGGTATCGACTGTTGCGAGTGCCCGCGTTCGGTTCACTCCCGCACTTTACTGTCATGGGTGTGCTCGCTCGTGGCGGTATCGAGTGTTGCGAGTGCCCGCGTTCGGTTCACTCCCGCATTTTACTGTCATGGGTGTGCTCGCTCGTGGCGGTATCGAGTGTTGCGAGTGCCCACGTTCGGTTCACTCCCGCATTTTACTGTCATGGGTGTGCTCGCTCGTGGCGGTATCGAGTGTTGCGAGTGCCCGCGTTCGGTTCACTCCCGCACTTTTCACCACTATGTTAAACTTCTCACTTCCTTGAGAAATTTTTAAGTGAAATCATAAAAGCTTGACTTTCTGACTATTAAATGTAACGAGGCAAGTGCCGCCGCCGACCGCAGCGCGAACTTGTGCGGACTTTGTAAAGACGACGCAATATACGAGCGCGACCGGCGAATGAATATTGCCAGAGACCACTTTGATATGAACGACCATCTTCACTTTAACAACCTCGGAACAGTTTAAGCTCAATTTGCACAACTGTAACACCATTCTACCATTTGATCAGTCTTTATTTGTTATCTACTAACTTTAAAGTTAAAGCAATAAGTGTTAAATTCAATTTCTCTTCATAAAATGATTTCACCCTCACAAAGGACTGATGCTCCTCCACTCTCCATGAAACGTTAAACGGAATATTTAATCGTCACATTGCATTATAAATCCGATACACGAATCAAATATTCATACTCGTAGCTCGACAATCAGACGGAACACTTCATTTTCGACAGAATTCCCACAAAATGTAAAATCATAATGAGTGTAGGGATGGGCGTAATAATTTTAAAAGTATTAAAGCCCGGGGTGTCGTCCCGCTGGAGTTGCACTCGTGCCGCGCTTTGTTCGCGGGCTCTCATCGTGGCCGCGCATTGTACGCCCTAATGTAATGGACTTACTGAATAAAAAGTGGAAAGTAGACCCATTCCTATCGTATGCGCTGGAGTACTCTTACAAACATTGCGACTCTTGATATTTCAGCTACATCTGCAGTTCCATGGGCTATTTTAATTATGGAACCACTATTCTAAACAAGAAAATTAGCCAATGACGAGATAGTTCGATCGTACTTACTTACCCTCGGTCAGTCACTGCGGAAAATAGAATACCTACAAAGCATATATTATTAAAACCGATAGACAAGCGGATAGAAGTTCTGCTACAGCAGCGAAGCTCACAGCGCGTAGTTTGTTATCGTCATCGAATTAAGTTAACCTTCTGCTTACATTGGCTTTGCAAGGTATTGCTGCACGCGTGCCCCAGGACCGCCCGGGAACATCCCGCGAGCGTTAATCGATGCGAGATGCTTCCCGGGATTATTAATAAGAGATATATTATGCTAATGAAACTGCGCCATATTGTTTGTTACAAGTTTTTGTTAGCAACTTCCATCATCCACATATTTAACGCGCGCCTCATTAAATATGGAGATGCGTCGGAGTAGGCTCGAGCTCTTCGATACGAAGAGGAATATAATGCGTTTGTTTTGAAGCATTTCTATGGCAAGTACCTACACGCCCGGAGTTGTTCGTTACGATTGGCACTTTTGCATCTCTTAGCAAATGTTTCACAGAGATACACTGAGATAGTACCAAAAGCACTTAAATAATCTTAGGAGTTAAAAACAGGCTAAAACAGATAAGACAAAACAGCTTCTGTTCCAATCAAGTTAAATTAAGTGCCAAAATTAGTGTCACGAAATAAAGCACCGGCGCTAGGAGCGCTTACAATAAGGCTTTCATCATCCCAGGACTCGCATCCCGCGACACAGTTCCTTTGCGAATGTTCCCGCGACTTTCACAAAAGCCTACTTAGTTTCGAAACTACTAGTGATGGAGTTTTAAGTTTTGACGCACACTTTGCGTTATAATGAGTTATTAGCATAAGCTCCTTCGAGCGCTTCCATCCTTTGGTGTTTGTGTTGAATGAATTGAAAACGGTTTGAGACTAAAAGATCTGGATTTGAAATGGTAATGTTAAGAGATTCCGCGCTATGTAGTTAGATGGTTATGTAGGATCGGTTTCTCAAAAAGCTGGATCGGGTTTCGCACCCAAGTAAGAAAACTGTTCGTGTTTCCCGAACAGTGGAGAGGAAAAATCCAAGTTGAGTAATGATGACAGTTCCTGGAACTCAATTTGGCCGTTTTCCATAAACGTTCATTTTCCGTCTATTTGAACGAAAAATATACGATGTTGATACCTGAAGTGTGTTTTAATTTGCATAAAAGAAAGAATTTTTAATACTTACACAAAGTGTAATTTTAGAAGTAGGTAATCATTTTTATTTTGACGACTGTATGCGCGCCTATTGGAACTCACTTCAGGTTAAAATGGAACATCAACAGGAAAAAATGTAAATACTCAACCCTTCCTTGTGAAAGGACAAAGAATAATAAATGAACAACCTCCCATAGAAAATGAAATTATTTTGGGACGCGAAAAAAATCGCCATTATTAACGAATTACGTGAACAAAGAACTTGCGCGGTAATTACGCGCGTGTTGCGACATCAAACGCTCGTTTGTACGGCGCGCGGTCGCATGGTGGCGCGGTGTGCGCCCACCCTTACGCGGGACGGTGAATAGCGTATGAATATGAACGTGAGCGCAAATTGTCTGTCCCGGTGTCGTTGCGGAAGAATTCGAGGAGGGAGGCAGGGGGGTTGTTGTTGGAGACGAAACGATTACCGTACGCGCTCACGTGCGTCACTTACGGCTATTGTCTTATTTAAACGATTATCATTAAATATACAAACATTGTTTGATTAGGTAGGTGTAAGCAGCCATTATATTTCACTGTATTTCAGTATTCTTAAAAAGCTAGAAAATTCATGTTCTTTAATTACGGCTAAAACAATCTCACCAGAAGTGTAATCCCCGTGGGCACCGTGCCTCCTAGTCCATACGACAGAGTATGCAGGCCCCGGGGACTTAGCTGCGAAGATTGCGAGCCGCTCGCACATCCGGTGTCTTTGTCGGATCGCCGGAAAGTCGCAGCTCTGCTAGATATAGTGCGCAGTCTTACACTACAAGGTTACAATGTACACTGTATTGAATAATTGAGGGAGATTCACTTGTACGCTGTGGAACACAATCACAGAAATGTGGGAGTCAACCACAGAATGAAGATTTTATAAGCTCGTTATACATAATTCTTGGGGACAGTGTGAAGCATTTGAGATGTGCGTAAAAATAAATAAATTCAGCATTCAAGGTGGTCACCTAGCATTTCGTTACAGATAAATGCGGGTCAAAGGGGGGTTGACTCATTTTAATAAACCATGGGTAGACAGTTAGATTCAGTTTCACTTAAAATGAATCGCTGCTATTCCCCATTTATGAGAATGTATGGCTGAGAGCCGTGTGTATCAACTTTACACACCAAGTATGTACCAACATTACTGATCCAGTAACTCAACAGTTTCCCATGATTAATTTCCCAGAGAAGCTGTATTAATCTTTGCAAGTGATCCCACATAAACATAAACAGAGGAACATTGTCTAAAATAAAAGAAGCGCCAACACAGCAGCTCTGCGTTACAATGTTAAGGTTGTTCGCAACTCAAATATGAAGAACAAATAACGTAATACGGTTTGTAGGAGCCCGCACAGCGCACAGATATGTTTGCTAAACGAGTTGGGGTGCGCGCGCATCCGGACGTAACACGATACTGATACAACGTCGAAATAAAAAACGAAATACAAACTAATAAAGTTTATATTCTGATATTATGTACATAGTTAGAATGTGTACGGTGGCTTAGTTAAACGTTTGGTGTTATATGTACAACACTACAGAAGAACCAATACACAACAAGCAGTTACATAAAAAGTTAAATTATTTGCAAATAGATTGTGAAATCATCGCAAGGTTGCTACATACTTGTTTGCAATCAAGCGACTCGAAGATACTGAGTATTCTCACGATAATGTCCTTCTACAGAAATGATAATCGTTAGCTTGAGCAATCATTACGACCGTATAAGCCCCTACCATTAGTTTAACTTGCATTACGCACCATCGCACGCGCAACCTCATATCATTTGCCCACTCGGACTCGGTCGCGTAACATTGACTTTTACAACTTCCTGCTATTGTATCTGCCTTCTATCTCTTTCACCCTCACGATAATCCTACGTGATGACAGCATTGCTATCCTTGTCGTATCAGTAATAATCGCATCGTCATCGGAATGGCTCGCCATTCGTTTCGCGCTGTTTGCAAGATGGTACAAGCAAGGATTACTTTCGTACAAAGTTCGGTGGTTATTTTGTGGTGGATTCAATCTCGACTGATCTGTATTCACAAAGGAGGTCGGCACAAACTTCCGACTGAAGAACATCTCGACGGTTGTGTCTTCGATCATTGTCTTCATTTGTTTTTACTTTGATGTACTTATGTAGGTGCTTGCCGCGTTGTCTTTATAACCAAAGTTCCTACATAATGTAATATAAGTACTTTTGGTAATGATATAATTTAATGTGTAATTTTTAACTAGAAATTGGCTTTTATACAAATCGAGAAGATTTGTGACATATTTGAGTCGTAGTTAATAATGAAAGAAAAAATGTTTTGATAAGGAATCGAACGCTTCGTATAAGTTTACAAGTAATTGTCATTGCCACATTTCACCAGTTATGTTTAAGTCCCATGTAATATGTGGCGAGCCTATTGCCATCGACCGTGCACCAATCTGCTCTCAAAAAGGTGAAGACATCGTAAGGAAACCGGCAAGTCCTGGAACCATAAATTCGAAGTCATGTGACATCTACCAACCCGCGCTGAGCCCACGTGGTGGATTGCGGCCCACTCCTTCTCACCGAGAGGAGGCCTGTGTCCCGGCGTGGGAACATTATAGGCTGATCATGCTATGCCATGTACGAGTATGTGCGCACCAATCCAGATTTCGGGCCGCTACTAAGAAATTCCTAATAGAAATCCGAATAATACTTTGCCCGACCTGGGAATTGAACGCAGGACCCCATGCTCAGCAGTACCACTTGCGACCACAAGACCCACGAGGCCTCTTAATGTACTAAACGAATAACTAAACGAATTAAAATGTATCCATAGTAAACTATTAACTGTCTTAAAGTAACAACTAACTATTAACTGTCTTAAAGTAACAACTAACTATTAACTGTCTTAAAGTAACAACTAACTGTTCACTTTAAAATAAAGTAAAACTAACTTGTTTATTGTATTACGACCAGCAAAGTGTTCGTGTCCCCAAAGTTGTTTCAATAAAATGTATGTAGCTCAAATGAACAATTTCATCTCCAGAATAAAGCAGAATTAAATCTATTTCTTATTTGTTGTAGAAAGTTCTGGAATGAGTTTAGCTCGTTCTGTAGCATGTTGATTAGAAACAAATAATGTTATGAATGCCATTTTCTAGTTGTTTGTGCCCGGTCGATGGCGACAGGCTCGCCCCTATTACATGCGACTTGAATATGAACTGGCGAGCTGTGGGTGTACTGTATAGGAACACTTCTGCCCAATCTTTCGGAGAAACAAGGCATGATGTTATGTTATGTTAGTCTAGTTAGTAGTAGCATGTAGATTATTTTCACTTATTGAATACTGAATAGATTTTGAAACACATTTATGTACTGAGGTTCTCGGACAAAAGATACACTTATAACAAAGGTAGTGTACACATCGAGGCGAACATATAAATAGATTCAACTTCTGCGACGAACGACACCCACAGTTACAATCTAGCACGTTATTGTTACAACCGCCGTCTTTATCAAACAATACGTTTTCGATTCGTCGCGTCCGTTCCCATTCAAAACATTGTGTCAATGTTCATTTAAGTGAAAACTTCAGTCGTGGCGCTACGCCGTAGCACCGTAGCACCGTAGCACCGTAGCACCGTAGCGCGTAGTACGTAGAGTGATTTATTGGTATAGAATAACTTGACTTAGATTAACAGCGCTGTCGCAATACCACAAGGAAGTGTTATTGGATGTCTTCTATTTCTTATCTACATAAATGATCTCCCAAAATTCATAGCAGAATCCGGACCATGCGTTTTGTTTGCGGACGACATCTCCATTCTCGCCCCATGTCATAATAACATTAACCTAAACCGTACCAAAAGTAAGTTCAAAAGAAATTTGTCCGTATCCTAGTAAATATAAAACAAATAGATAGCTGTAAGTCCCACTTTATAAACCTGAATATTTTAACTCTGCCTTGTATGTATATACTTGAAATATGCAAATTCGCTCATAAACACCAAGATTTTTACACTAAGCGAGAAGATATACAAACAAGATACACACTCCGATACAAAACACGACTAAACTTACCAACATCCTGCTTAAATATATCAACAGGCCCTCTAGTAATGTCAGTAACAATATATAACATGCTGCCCTCTAGTAATGTCAGTAACAATATATAACATGCTGCCCTCTAGTAATGTCAGTAACAATATATAACATGCTGCCCTCTAGTAATGTCAGTAACAATATATAACATGCTGCCCTCTAGTAATGTCAGTAACAATATATAACATGCTGCCCTCTAGTAATGTCAGTAACAATATATAACATGCTGCCCTCTAGTAATGTCAGTAAAAATATATAACATGCTGCCCTCTAGTAATGTCAGTAACAATATATAACATGCTGCCCTCTAGTAATGTCAGTAACAATATATAACATGCTGCCCTCTAGTAATGTCAGTAACAATATATAACATGCTGCCCTCTAGTAATGTCAGTAACAATATATAACATGCTGCCCTCTAGTAATGTCAGTAAAAATATATAACATGCTGCCCTCTAGTAATGTCAGTAACAATATATAACATGCTGCCCTCTAGTAATGTCAGTAACAATATATAACATGCTGCCCTCTAGTAATGTCAGTAACAATATATAACATGCTGCCCTCTAGTAATGTCAGTAACAATATATAACATGCTGCCCTCTAGTAATGTCAGTAAAAATATATAACATGCTGCCCTCTAGTAATGTCAGTAACAATATATAACATGCTGCCCTCTAGTAATGTCAGTAACAATATATAACATGCTGCCCTCTAGTAATGTCAGTAACAATATATAACATGCTGCCCTCTAGTAATGTCAGTAACAATATATAACATGCTGCCCTCTAGTAATGTCAGTAAAAATATATAACATGCTGCCCTCTAGTAATGTCAGTAACAATATATAACATGCTGCCCTCTAGTAATGTCAGTAACAATATATAACATGCTGCCCTCTAGTAATGTCAGTAACAATATATAACATGCTGCCCTCTAGTAATGTCAGTAAAAATATATAACATGCTGCCCTCTAGTAATGTCAGTAACAATATATAACATGCTGCCCTCTAGTAATGTCAGTAAAAATATATAACATGCTGCCCTCTAGTAATGTCAGTAAAAATATATAACATGCTGCCCGAATCAATAAGAAAAGAAAAAAAAATCCGTCTATTTTTAAATAAATTTAAAAAAAAACTATTAATAAGTAAATGTTATTACAGTATAAACGAATATTTAAATGACAAAAGTTTAAAATTCATGTAAAATATGAAAGTTTCAAGAATAAGTTAGATTATAAGACAATGCTGTAACAGATATGTATAATTTTTGATTTTATAAACTTTTAATTGACAACTTTGACACATATTTATAATTACTTGTTTGTAGTATAATGTATCTATTGTTTTTATTTAAATCTGATTATTGTGAAAATTTGTACATTTTAATCCCCGTTTATTTTATTTTTATTTACATCGATATTTAATTTTTATTTTAAATTCTGTGGCAGTATTGTGAAATTTTATTTTATCTTGTGTTATTTAATTTAATTTTATCTTAGGTCTTACCTGAAATCAATTTTATTTTATTTATTTTATGAGATAAACGATAAGTCGCCATCTCCCTCCACTATCCTTCTGTTGCTGTGCCCGACAGGGTCCACGATTCTTCTTTAGATAAGTTTACCATCTAAGCATATACATTGTGGAATGCAATAAAGAATTGAGAATTGAATTGAATTGAGGCGCACTCGCGGTAATCACGAAAAATGAACGAACTGGATAAGCCGCTGTTATTACTGACTTTTACCAATTTGAGGTTAGCAAATAAGTGCTGTTTCTCGTATCCTCATTCCGAGCCACCTCTTTACATCTAACCTCCCTGACCACATCCATGAGTCGTGCGTATTTTTCGCCGATGATATCTCTGTCTTAACATCATGTGATAATAATATAAATTTAACCCAAAGATTGAGTTCTATACTTGACACTACAACACACTGGATGAACGAACACAACCTTAAAATTAACTACAATAAGACAAAAACAATAACTCTCCAGCTCCGACAGAAAATACCTAAAGTATCAGTTTCAAATACAACGGATCAAAATTAGAAGCAGTAAATAAATTCACCCTTTTAGGCCTACACATAGATTCACACATAGATTGGAAATCACATATTCAAAAATAAGGACCAAATTATCTAAGTTTTCATTCGATCTCCGAGAAATCAAGAAAACAACAGACCTCAAAACAGCACTAGTAACATACTACGCGTACGCATTTGCATGGCTCAAGTATGGAGTCATCTTATGGGGAAATAGTACAGACGCGCCTACATTATTCACTCTACAGAAAACAATTATTAGAATTTTAATAAATATCAAAGATCCTGAGACTCTTGTAAACCCCACTTTAAAGACCTAAAAATATTAACCCTGCACCCTGCTCTACATACCTGAAATTTGTAAATTTGTACGAAAATATCCGCAATTCTATACCAAAAGAGGAGATATCCAAACTAAAATTGCACTTAGACATGAAAGCAGATTAAACATACCTGCTTCATAATCAAAAATGCACTCTTCTAGTACATTTGTTATGTCCATTAAAATACACAATAAGTTACCGGAATACATCAAAAATATAAATAAAAATAACATCTTTATTAATAAATTAAAACAATTTTAATAATCAGAAGCTACTACAATATTGACGAATATGTTAGCGATAAACAACAAAAATAAACACTATTTTGACATAATACCTACATTTCATTTTAAATTTCACTTGGATTATAAATTTATTTTAAAACACTAAAATACTGTTATTTTAAAATGAATATGCTAAACAGTGCACAATTAATAATAATAACGTTCTACAATACTCAATAAAATTGTAAATATTTAGTTTAATATAATTTATAGTGTTAATAATGCAAATCGTGCAATATATTGTATAATACAAAAAATAATAATTTAGTTTAATATTTATTTTTTTCTTAACAAAAAGCGCCTTCATCATCTCTCCTATAAGAAATTAACCTTGCTGTGCCCGACAGGGTCCATAAGTGATTCGATGTTTTAACATACCAGCAATATGTACACATTATGGAATGTAGTAAAGTATTGAGTAATGTATAATACCTTACCATATAACGTGTAAAGTAATTGCAGCTCTTAAACCCCATACGACAAATTAACAATATAAATTATGAGAATAATTTGGGGAAGCCACGCACGCGAGTGTGCACCCGGTCACGTGCGCCGTGACGTCGTGCATCAGTGCACAACGACTGCATACCGGCTGATGGTAGTGTGCACCCGGTCACGTGCGCCGTGACGTCGTGCATCAGTGCACAGCGACTGCATACCGGCTGATGGTAGTGTGCACCCGGTCACGTGCGCCGTGACGTCGTGCATCAGTGCACAGCGACTGCATACCGGCTGATGGTAGTGTGCACCCGGTCACGTGCGCCGTGACGTCGTGCATCAGTGCACAGCGACTGCATACCGGCTGATGGTAGTGTGCACCCGGTCACGTGCGCCGTGACGTCGTGCATCAGTGCACAACGACTGCATACCGGCTGATGGTAGTGTGCACCCGGTCACGTGCGCCGTGACGTCGTGCATCAGTGCACAACGACTGCATACCGGCTGATGGTAGTGTGCACCCGGTCACGTGCGCCGTGACGTCGTGCATCAGTGCACAACGACTGCATACCGGCTGATGGTAGTGTGCACCCGGTCACGTGCGCCGTGACGTCGTGCATCAGTGCACAGCGACTGCATACCGGCTGATGGTAGATAGCATTTCGTGTTTTATTTTATTGCTTCTGACTAGTTGTGCGTATCAATCCGAAGGGTGAGTAGTGTGAGTAGTGCCATTTTAATATTTAAGAGACTGAACTGTACTTATACGTAAAACAAATAATGTTCTTTGAGTGAGTAAGCTGTAAGTAAAAGCTGTTTCTTTGTTAAAAGAGACGCTTAATTCATTTACTTACTCAAGTACTCTGAGCAATCGTTGGGTGTCGAACCGAGCGTCATTACTGGGAATTCTCAAAATTATTGTCAGAAATACAATATCGGTGGGTTCAATCAGAGAAAATGAAACAATCGCCCCCCTCTCCCCCCTCAACATCGCACCCCTAAAGATCCGAATTTTCCGTTTTATTTATTAGAATCAAATGGCTCATAAACAGAACGGATGGGTGTTCGACTCATCTCACCAGACTCATTTGGATGCAATTACGTTAAACAGAACAAAGAGATTCTGTAAAGTCAGAGCCTTTGATAGAGCTCCGTTTATGTTACGAGTATCTTAAGAAATACGCCCTTGATGTACATCTGTTGTGCTCGCAGAAAGAATTTTAAAAGAAAATCTTTTGTCCAATTTAAATGTCGTCGGATGCTCTTATTTCCGGTATTGTTTTAGTGTATTATTGTGTTGGTGTGTTTAACTTTATACACAATTTACACATACTTTGATCGTGTATTTCATGATAGAGTAGTCACGTGCGTGCAACGTGCGTGCAACGTGCGTGCAACGTGCGTGCAACGTGCGTGCAACGTGCGTGCAACGTGCGTGCAACGTGCGTGTTACGAACGAATTAGGTGTAACTATAACAACAACGGACGTCAGCGGCATTGCAATGGAAACACTTAATGTGCACCTGCTGGGAATGACAGTGTCGTGACACTTGTACTCGAGCATGGCGGCCTGCTTGCACTAGGTCGAGTAGGCAATAATTAAAAAATAAAATACGTTCTTACAAATAAACATCATGATTTCACCACACATTATTGTGCAGAGGTACAGGCATGAAGCACTCTCCAACATAGTCGTCTCTTACGCTAACTCGCAGAGAGAGAGGCACAGCCGTAGTGTTCAAGTGCGCAGTACGCGCAGGTTACAGGTTCGATAAGAATCAGCTGTCTCGCACGTAGCGCACGTGGCTCGTTCGGCGCACGACAGCGTGACTCGATCGCGGCGCACTCGGTGAATGGGGCAGAAGGTTCGGTAAAAACTTTAAACAGACTTGGTATAAGGTTTAAAACTAGATAAATAGATGCTGATTTATAATGCCACTAGCTTTTGCCTTCGGCTTTGCCCGCGTGGAGGTCGGAATTATTCGGAACGCAGTACCGGGATAAAAAGTATCCTATGTCCTAACCCAGGTCATGGTCTACAAACATCGTTCAGCTGTTAAGGCGTGAAAAGATTACAGACAGACAGGGTTACTTTCATATTTAGGTATAATAGTTATTAGTATGGATTAGATTGCGTGAAATAAGAACGAAAGTCATATTTTGGGGAAAAGTTCGGATTTATGGTTTGGTAATCTACGGATCCTGCCATAAGGTCAAGGTGACAGTTTCCAGTTCGTGAGGAGTACACGCACATGCACATGGTATAAAACCGCATAGCATTTGTTTAATATTGACCTGAGTGTATAAGCCGTCGTCAGCTCATTAATTTGTTTTGGGAAACAATCTGTGTAACTTGTCACGTAACAAAACGGATCTTCTGCACCCATTAGTGTTGTGGCGGCAGTGACTTGCAGCGTGATGGAGTGGGGTACTTAGTGCGTTCGAACAATGGCGTCATCGCTCAGATAATTATCGCGCAAAAAAGCGACGGCACCGTGTCGATGAGTCATGAGTCAGCTGCTCGTGGCGGCTTCTGGGACACACGGCCGCGTACGATGGACAACCAAATAAAAAGGTAGACAGGTACTACGAGTTCATCCATGGCGGTAGAATAATAAATAAAATAATCTATACAAATAAATAATTGAAGTCAAGTTTGTACTGTCAAAATAACAGCTTTTTTAAGTTTCTGTAGTCAACAAGGAACCCTTTTAGTTTCGCCATGTCCGTCCGTCCGTCCGTCCGCAGCTTAGCTCAGAGACTCTTAGTACTAGAAAGCTATAATTTGGCATGGATATACATATTAATAACGCCGACAAAGTGGTGAAATAAAATCATGAAAAAAAATTTTTTAGGGTATCTCATGTACTCGTAAAGTGGGATCTTTCTTTTCTCGTCTACCCCATGGTGTGGCGTGTTGTTGGATAGGTGTTTCAAAAATATTGCTGGTTTGTAAAACAACTTTTCGATTAAGGGATCCGTTTCTGAAATATTAAGCTTTAAAGTGCTAACCCCGCCAGCTAAACGGATAGTTTTGGATACGTGAAAAAATTCCCAGCAGTAGTATATACAACTAAGTTAAAAGAAAAACTATCCCAGCTAAGTAGGCTTTACAAGTTTACGAGTAATAGTCGACCAACTTACATTTGCAGTTGGAATGTATGAGGGAACATGTTTTTCAACTACAATGTTAAGTTTGTTCTTGGGATAAAATCATCCCAACTACGGAACCCTTCATTGTGAGTGGTCCGACACGCACTTGGCCGGTTTTTACTAAATGCATATTATTATATTATGAAAGTATAGACGGTACTTATAACAAAAAAACTAGCTTTAATTTTTTTGTCTGTCTGACTCGTCTGCTTGTTCCGGCTAATCTCCGAAACGGCTGGACTGATTTGGACGGCACTTTCACTGGCAGATAGCTGATGTTATAACTAAGGCTACTTCGATTTTTGAAAAAGAATAAGGGTTCCGCACAAAAAAAATAAAACCCATGACAGCATGAGCAAGAGCATGAGCTATTTTGCACTAATCTCTGGAACTACCTCGGATTTGAAAAATTATTTTTGCAATTGGTAGCCCAATTCTCGAGGATGGTTATAAGTTATTTAACATCACGTTTCGACCCTCAGGAGCCGAGCAAAACGGCAAAAGTTAGAAAGAACGCTAAGCGAAATCGAAGTCATAGCGCGGGAGGGGCGATGCAACGCGGCGGGTTAAAAGTGGCTAATATTTTAGTAAATTATGTATCTTGCGACTTCCATGCGAACGAAGTCGCGGGACACAGCTAGTATTATATAAAAATAAAACAGAAAGAGATCAAAGAGAGAAGTAGACGTCGTTACTTTAATAATTTTATTTTGGGAAATGAAGAGGAGTGTTAGAGAAGCAGTGTGATGGAGTGTTCCGTGAAATGTTTATTTTTAATCAAAAAAGTATTTCCCTTTAAAATTAAAGGGTCATAGTTAGAAAATCTCTTGCACAATACAATTGTATTCCCCTTGTTTAGTTATTGCAATCGCGTGGGATGCCAGGCAGCTGATACAATGAGATGTTTATCTTTAATTCCTAGTGCGATATATTTGTTTACGCATAGATGTATTCTGTATAACACACTATACAAATAAATAAAACTGAAGTGTCTGTTTGTAATATCAAAATAACAGCTTTTAACTAAATGTCATCTCAAAACCTCTCTCTCCTGAATTTGTATATAACGTATATATAATATACGTATATATTATAGTAAATATGTATGTATGTGTATTATAAGTTTATAACTTATTTATGTACAAATTGTTCCATTTCTAACAGAGCACCTGCCATCTAATCTCTTCACCACCCTTGGTTGACTGGTAGAGAATGTCTAAGGCATTAAGTCCGCTTTTGTACTTTTTTAAGTGTGAATAGTTTAAATAAATAAATATATACTTTTTTACATAAAATAAATTATTTCACTACAAATAAACTAATTGTTTAACAAAAATAGTACAGGCAGATATTTTGAAAATAATCAACACTTCATTACATTTTTTCTCTAATGCGAGACAAATAAATTCCTTTACTTAGGTACAAACATACGACAGTCATATCATAAATACTGACTGCACAGCAAATTACCCAGAGCGTACTCATACATAATACTCACACCCATAGCAAATTACCCAGAGCGTACTCATACATAATACTCACACCCATAGCAAATTACCCAGAGCGTACTCATACATAATACTCACACCCATAGCAAATTACCCAGAGCGTACTCATACATAATACTCACACCCATAGCAAAATGACATGGTGACTAATATTAGCCCCGAGGTTAGGTTTGGTTAGGTTACGTTATATCTTTTACACAAAAATAGGAGCCTCGCAAAGCGGGGCTCAGTCGACATAGCATGCAAGAGCGAGCGAAGGGCACGAAGGGTAAGTTACAATAATTTGTTTTTCTCAAAAATGATAAAAGGTAATAGTAATGTGCGCTAGTCATTATCAGAGCTATGCATTAATATTAGTTGTTGCATCATTTTCTTCCCACTTTAAAATGATTTCTTTTAAATTCTTATTTATTTAAACAATTAATCGACAATATAATCACCATCATTATAGAGAACATGTAACCATCTGTTAGACAAAGTTTCAATACCCTTATCCCAGAAAGAAAGTGGTTGAGAGGCAAAGAAATAGATAAGTTAATTTCTTAGATAACCGAAAATTTCAATTTTTTTTTTATGAAGATGCTGTTTTAAAGCCCGGAAAAGATGATAGTCGGAAGGTGCCAGATCAGGGCTATAAGGTGGGTGAGGTATCGTTGTCCAACCGAGCTTTTCTAGAAATTTATTGGTCACTTTTGCCCCATGTGGTCCCGTGTGTGCCCGGGTGGTCTTGCATTATCATGAAGTCATTACTTCAAGACGTTTTGGTCATTTTTATCTGACAGCATTCGCCACCTTCTGTAGTTGATTCACGTAGACTTCGGCATTGATAGTCTTATTGCTGTCCAATAACTCCCAAAACAACATTCCTCGCGAATCCTAGAAGACTGACAGAAGAAGTTTGTGATCATGCAAACTGCTTTTTGGCTGTGTTAGTGGCTGTTTATCAGCAGGCATCCAAAAGGCCTTTCGTGTGACGTTTTCATATAAGACCCAAGACTCGTCACTGGTGATAATCGGCTCGAGAAAGCTCTTTCTTTGCGGGTGCAACAGCAGACTTTCACAAATGTTTTTATTTTGATTTATTTATTTCACACACCAATAAGTACAATATCTTACAGTATGTCGACACGTATTGCACGTGAGCATCGGTCAAAGCATGGGGCGTCCATCTTGACAAAACTACGGTAGCTCATTGCCTGCAGATAGCGACCTATAATAGAACTGTAGTGATATTTTAGAGCTTGCTCTAAATCCCTGGAGCTGGAATCCGGCTGATAATATCTTCGTCAAAAGTGTCGGGTCGACGAGTATGAGGAACATTTATTAGACTTGTGTCTCCTTCATTAAAAGCGTGAAACCAATTTCGTACTGTGCGATCAGTAGTAGTGTTTGTGCCAAAAACGGTGTTGATCTTATTTGCCGTTTCCCTCGAACTAGTTCCCAATTTGTGTAAATCGCTCGAAGATGTTGTTGATCCGTTTTGTCAATTTTGACTAAATTCCAGTAACGAGCTCGCGCTTATATACCCTATGTGAAAGATACGAGAACATTCTACTATGTACTAGATTTATTCTAGAAAATATCTGAGACAACTGGAAATATTAAGGAAATTTAGAAGTGGGAAAAAAAATATGCAACAACCCAATAAAAAAGCTATAATTGAAGATAAACAGCGCCACGAAGGTAAATTGTTGCTTGTTTAGTTATATTTAGAGTTGAGTATCTCGCTGTGCAGTCAGTAATGTTGATTGGAATTCGGATTATTTTTGGATACAAATTTTTATTTTTTTATTTGCCTTTAAATCCTACCCAAAGTTATTCAGTTCGATGGTCTAAAGCACCTCTTGAAGTTTGTTTTTGTTAATTTTGAAACACCTTATATACTTTATAAATATTATTACAACTCAAACAAAACATCATTTAGTATTTTAGTTGATTGTTTTTATGAGCTCTGTGTGTTATTATCCTGAGACAATGATAGTGTGATAGCGTCGCGGAGACGCGCGGCCGAGCGTGACGCGCGGGTAATGACGCGCCGCGGCCCGCGTGAGCAGCGTGCAGCTTTGTCGATGGTTTGTTACTTACTGCTCCTGAATAGTAAAAAGTTCAAGGTTAAATTAATATCTCAATGATTTTTTTTCATTGAACTTGTTTCGAGAAGAACTAGGGTTGGGTTTTTGCATCTTTGTTTATTTGTTTTTTGTTTGAAAGATAACACTAACTCAGCGACCATTTTTCTAAAATGTAATTGCAATGTTTCCACCGTCTTCAGATTTTTATTACAAATTGTGCGAAAATAAATAAATTTTATTACAACAACATTATGCTTTCACGAAAAAAATACGTCATAAATAATATCGTTAATACGCCGGTTGCACATGTTATATTTATATCACGATGAAACAGCTTTATGGGCGAAGGGAGAGAGGGATTGTTTTCGTCGCTATCGCATTAGAGCTAATGATGGTGCGCGTTAGTGTGAGCGTTAACGTACCGCGATAACGAGTGTCGCGACCTTACGAGCACCACAAAAAAAAAGATTTAAAAGGGAGCAAAAACCTGAGATTTAAAACCTTTTTGTTGTCATTCCAGGTTTCACGATTCCAGTAATTCACGGCAACACACGATTTCCAAGGCGTGCTACGAACCTACATTTCGATCTAAATGATTCGAGATAACATTTAATAACGCTAGTAAAAAAGTATTTCAGCAATATTGTATCGGAATACAATAAAAATCGGCGTCAGATCGGCTTGGTGAGGCGCCGCGATAATTTCGATTTATATGAAAATGTCCCCGCAGGCGAGACACGGGGCTTTCACCTCAACCTAGAGGTAATAACGATGGTCATTATTGAGGTTAATTATTTAAATTGCAAGAGAGTAATGATTGACCCGAGAATTGTCAAAATGAACGATAAAAAGTCATTCTTGGTTCATAAAAAAATTAAACCTTATTGAAAATGAACGTTCAATGTTAGAGCGAATTATACACACATCAAATGTATCTAAGGATGCCACAATTGCGGCGATAAGTCCCCTCTTTGAGGAGTGGCTGAAGAGGCGCCACGGCGTCCTCACCTTCCGCCTGACACAGGTCCGCACCGGACACGGGTGCTTTGGTAGGTACCTGTTCCGGATAAGGCGGGAGGAAACGCCCGGGTGTCACCACTGTGTGGATCGCCCGGAGGACACAGTGGAGGTCTGCCCCGCTTGGGCGGGGCACTGCCGTGTCCTCGTGGAAGCGATCGGCGGCGGCGATCTCTCGCGTCCGGCTCTGGTCCAGGCCATGGTACGGAGCGAGAGTACATGGGAAGCCATCACCTCCTTCTGTGAGGCAGTAATGCTCGCGAAGGAGGAGGCGGAACGCGTGAGGGAGAGGCAAGCTTTGTGCCCTCACGCCCCTAGTCACCGCAGGAGACGCCCTGGGCGTCGGGAATTGGTAGCCGTTTCCCGGCCATCGTAGGCGCAGGCTTGTGGACGGCGAGCAATGGGTAGCTCGCCGTCCGGTAAGGACCAAGCCCGAGTCGACGGCGGGTTGTGTTCCACGCGCGCCTCAATGAGATGTCAGCACTATTGACGGGGTCCGCTAGGGCCGATGCCAGCTAGGGTTGCGGAATGTTCGAAAGAGTTACCGTGGCCCCGGCAAAGGCAACTGAAGGAACACGGGTGGGTTTTAGTTAGTAAAAGTCTGACACGCCCTCCCGCTACGCCCAGAGCGAGAGGAATCATTTGATGATTTCCTATCCCAAAAAAAAAGAGGTTCTCCAATAGCATGTACGTCTAGTATCTGACCTCATACTAAAGCGAGATTCGTCAGAAAAATACACAAAACGCCACTCTTCTTCTGCCCAATGTATGTGTTCACGAGCCTATTGTATATGTATATGTATGTGGGCTCTGCGATGGCGGGGCTTAATAGGTGGCACACGTAGCGGCCTTCAAGAACGAAGATTGTGGTGATGCGACGATCTTGTCTGCGTGTGGTGATGCGACGATCTTGTCTGCGTGTGGTGATGCGACGATCTTGTCTGCGTGTGGTGATGCGACGATCTTGTCTGCGTGTGGTGATGCGACGATCTTGTCTGCGTGTGGTGATGCGACGATCTTGTCTGCGTGTGGTGATGCGACGATCTTGTCTGCATGTGGTGATGCGACGATCTTGTCTGCGTGTGGTGATGCGACGATCTTGTCTGCATGTGGTGATGCTACGATCTTGTCTGCGTGTGGTGATGCGACGATCTTGTCTGCATGTGGTGATGCGACGATCTTGTCTGCATGTGGTGATGCGACGATCTTGTCTGCATGTGGTGATGCGACGATCTTGTCTGCGTGTGGTCATGCGACGATCTTGTCTGCGTGTGGTGATGCGACGATCTTGTCTGCGTGTGGTGATGCGACGATCTTGTCTGCGTGTGGTGATGCGACGATCTTGTCTGCGTGTGGTGATGCGACGATCTTGTCTGCATGTGGTGATGCGACGATCTTGTCTGCGTGTGGTGATGCGACGATCTTGTCTGCGTGTGGTCATGCGACGATCTTGTCTGCGTGTGGTGATGCGACGATCTTGTCTGCGTGTGGTGATGCGACGATCTTGTCTGCGTGTGGTGATGCGACGATCTTGTCTGCGTGTGGTGATGCGACGATCTTGTCTGCATGTGGTGATGCGACGATCTTGTCTGCATGTGGTGATGCGACGATCTTGTCTGCATGTGGTGATGCGACGATTTTGTCTGCATGTAGTGATGCGAGCTCGTCCTCCATGTCGCTCTGCCACGCTGCCAGTAATGTTGTAACGTGTCCAAAGTCGACTTATAACACTGCGTAGTGCCCAGAGCGATTGCCATAGCACGTTGCCGAGAACCAGCTTCTAACATTCCCACGGTTCTGGAGGTCTACTCCCTAAGCACAAAGTTCGTATTTTCGGCCAAAGTTACGAGCGTTTCCTACTCCGTATCACTTACGGACATAAGATTAGTTCGGTTTCCAAACTAGGAATGAATGACAAAACGATTTTACAATTGTCCCTATGCCTGCTGTGTTTGTGCCCATCCAAAAAAATTTAATTTACACTTGTTTTGACGGATTAACTACTTTCGGACGGGCCCGTATCTTCGTAGACGGACTTAGGGAGTAGATCCCTTTATCATTTCTTCTCGGCTTAGATGACGTCTTCTCTCCATAATAACGTTCTTTTGTATTGATTCTACTCAGAAGTATGGCAGAAATTTTACTGATTTGGCCTTGATTCTGTTGCAGGATTATATAGGAATACGACTTAACAAAAGATTTTCATATTTTGACCGAAATTCAAAAACTATTCCCTTTTCTAATGACGAAAAGTAAAAAATATCCATAGGAGGTTCAAAAATATAATTAAAAAACCAGATTTTTAATGATTAGGCAAAACGTGTGTATTTTCAAAACAACTGCGCAGTTGAGTTAAGTTTCGCTATTTGTTGAACAAATGGTTATGAAGCTGCGCTATACTCTTGTACAAATATTATATCTATCTACTTCATACAAATTTAAGTCGCTTTTCGTGCCTCTGTGTGACCACGTTGTTCTTCTAAACTACGCAACAGATTTTGATACGGTATTCACCATCATTAAGAGAATTTATTCAGAAAAGTTTATATGTATGTATGTCTTTATTATATAATTATATTAAAGAAATCACCATGTTTTGACAAGTCGTAAGAACCGCGCGAAGCAGAGGTGGGTCGCTAGTAATATAATCCATATATGATATATGCATTCGTATACATATATAAGGAGATACTGACTGACTGACTGACTGACTGACTGACTGACTGACTGACTGACTGACTGACTGACTGACTGACTGACTGACTGACTGACTGACTGACTGACTGACTGACTGACTGACTGACTGACTGACTGACTGACTGACTGACTGACTGACTGACTGACTGACTGACTGACTGACTGACTGACTGACTGACTGACTGACTGACTGACTGACTGACTGACTGACTGACTGACTGACTGACTGACTGACTGACTGACTGACTGACTGACTGACATATTAACGCACAGCCGAAGCTACTGGGAGTAGGAACGTGAAATTTTGCACACGGCTTCCTTATACAGGGTGTCCGGTAATTAATGGATAACCTTGCGATAGCATATAATAGACCCTATGGCCGTTCTAAAAAAAATACAAAAAAAATGTATATCCCAAGTAAGTAAGTACCTAAGATATAATTTTTTTAGAAAAAAATTCTGTGTAATTTCTAGTCACATTATTTATTGCCTCTCTGTCGGCGGCGTAGTCAACGTACAATATTATAACAACAGATAACCGATGGAATTCATTCATTTGTGGTTGTGGTGATGAAAAATGTAAAAAAAGTTAGTATTCTTTTTCAAAAAAATCTTAGTTATTACTTGGGATATATTTTTTTTTGTATTTTTTTTAGAACAGCCATAAGGTCTGTTATATGCGATTTCAAGGTTATCCATTCTTTACCGGACACCCTGTATAACGTAGGGGAGCACTAAGAAGGGGGTGAAGAGGGGGGATTTGGTTTGTATGAAAAATCATATTCCTTGAGTTAATAAACTTGAAACTTAGCACGAATACTTACCTAAGTAAATTATGAACTACGCAATTTTTTGTTTTTCAAAACTACTCCCAAGAGGGGGATTGGGGGATGTCAAAGTTTGTATGGAAGAATTTTAACGCGCGGTCCGATTAACTCGAAACTCAGTATTAATACTTTTGACGGAAAATATATATGTATATGTAAACAAAGTGCGTGACACTTCATTTAGTTTGTACAGTTTGAATTTGCAGCGTAATAACTTTGATGTATAATTTATCTGTGAAATTGCTTGATTCTGTGGAGCTAGCTGTCATATTGAATGACTGATACAGCATGGAAAATATAGAGGTTATGTGAGGTTATACAAGTGAGAATTTTAATGTAATTAGAATATTAATAGTGATTAATAAGAACTGGTGAAACAATAGCTTTAAATGTTGTTTCTCTTTTCAGGTAAAACTAGTGCATAGTTAATGTTAAAGAATATTTTGTAATAGTGTTAAAACTAGTTTATGTAATAAAATAAAATTTCCTCTTTTCAGAGCAACTAAACTTTGGTTATAGTTTTACTGTTCATCATCATATTCAAGAATAATAATAAATCACCTTATTATATATATTTTTTTTAATCGACCTCTGACGGGGCGAAAAGGGGTAAGTAATTAGATTTTATGGGGGGGGGGGTTATTATTATTATCATTTATTTATTCAGACTACAGAAGGTCCATTGTGTTAGTAACAAACTTAACCTATGTTAGTACTTAATAACTAGCACAGATTTAGTGCGCTCGGCTAACGCCCACACAAGCGGGCTATCTGCCCGGGCGGCTATCGAGTGCAGAATGCTGTTGGGACTGTCACGCAACCTGCGAAGTAACGAGGCAGATTTCTTGCGCCATACTGCGTCAAAGCTGTCAGTGCGTGCGTCGGTAAACATCGCCGCCGCACTGCAGAAGCGTGGCAGTCCCAGCAGCACCCTGAACGCATTGTTATATTGGATACGCAGAGCGTTCATTATACTGCGTGGCTTGATTTACTCAAAAATTGGTTAAAACAATCTTTGATTCAAGATGTGTGATCTGTGGAGATGAAAAGAGGTGATACAGTTTATATGAAAAATCTTGTTCCTTTGGTTAATACACTTGAAACTTGGCAATATTTGCCTCAGTAAATAATGAAGATGGTCGCTTTTAGTTATGGTGGTTTTATAAAACAATAATCACGGAGAATAAATTTAAGGTGTCAAAGTTAGTAAGGTAAAATGTTAACGTGCTGTCAGATTAACTCGAAACACGGTACTAATACTTAAAACAAAAAAAAAGTATATGTTTCAGGGTTCTTCAAAAAATAACTCCTAACGGGGTGGTAATAAAATGTAAGGGATTGATTTTACTGCTTGCTTCATTTAACTCGACAATGGGTAAAAGTGATGTTTAAGTCCCACAATGGAAACGCTCTTTTAAAAACATGCCCTAGGGTCGTGATGAAAAAGGAGGACAAAGTTTATTTGAAAATCTTATTTCTTTGATCTATAAACTTAAAAATTGGCCCGAATACATATTGTAGCGAAAAAAAAAAAGAAGGAAAACACTTTTTCACCACATCACGTTTAATATTGTTCTTTTTTTAAAAAAAGGAAAACATTGCAATTTAATATAAAAAGTAAATAAATGAATATTTTATGTATAAAAAAGTTGCGGGTTGATTTAGGTAAAAAAAGAAGATAAATAACAGAGAAAACTTTGGTCCGAAAGGGTAAAGTACGCGAATATTGAAAGAAAACAAAACGTCCTAACAAGTCGATTGCAATCGCTATTAGGTAACGCTCCCAAGATAAAAGGTAAAGGGAAAAGAGATCACAAAACCAAGGAATCTCGCATTTTACAGGCTTGGAAATTTAAAATAAAATTGTGAACAAATTAAAAAATTGCAGAGAGTTAAACTAACTACGTTACTTAGCTAGTATACTGGATGAATTTTTTTACAGTCTTGAAATGTTTACAGGGCTGTTCTACCCATGAATATGAACAACTTTCACTATGGGACCAACTCTGAAATCACGAAAAAAAATCTGCTGTATAGTAGAAAAGTTTAAACCTACTTGACCAAAATGTATGAAACAGCTGATTTTTTTTCGTGATCTCATAGTTAGTCCCATAGTTAAAGTTGTTCATATTCATGGGTAGAACACCCTGTAAAAATTTCGAGACGGTAAAAAAAATCATGCAGTATAAAAAATATCGTAAAAAATCGTTGTGCAACGTAATTACGTCCGGCGAGATGTCTTAGATAGTAGGAGGCGCTGGCAGAGTGGTCCACGTAGTTGTGTGGCCTTTGCGGCTGGATGCGGAGAATTACTCCGCGTTGATTGTCGACGTCAAGCTTTTATTTAGGCCAGAACCTGGAGGCCGAAAGACGGCCTGTTCTAAACTGATTAATCCAGGTTAATTACGACGAAACTTCCCGACTCAAACCATGGAAGTATGGGATTCGAACGAAAGTAGGTAGAAGACAAGCGACGAAGATAGCAACTTGCTATTTTTATATAACCAAGAAATTACACGTAAATTTTCAACTAACTGGGTCAGTATCAACAGATCAACTTTTTGCAACTGACGCACCATACTGAAAAAAATGAGGCCCCATTTGTCAGAAAAAAATAATTCGAATCACGAAATAAAAAGGTAAAAAAATATCGACCAGAATCAATAATAAACGGAAAAAAGGTTGACATTAAAGAACCAAAAAGTTTTGACATGCAGAGCTATGCTGCAATATGTATCTAAATAAACTATAAATATTGTTAAGATTACTTTTCAAAAAACTTTTCAAAGGGGGTGAGGGGGCATAAAGTTTTTTAGAGGAAAGTACGAAATCCACGCAGACAAAGTCGCGGGCAAAGTGCTAGTATAAGATAATAATATACCTTTTTTATATATTATATTCGCACCCTCTAGGGGCCGAATCGACATCGATATAATTTTATCTTAATTTTCTCACGCTGACATTTCATTCAATTATTTATTGCACAGTACAGAACATTCATTTGGCATTGAATTTTGTACGTAAGTAGTCTGAGACGTGAACTTTATAAATGGCAACATGGCTATATTTTCGAGGGGTGTTACTTAATAAGTTAATACCCCACGAGGCATAGACGGCCGCATGGGGTGTCAGTCCCTCATGTTGTTAATTACTTTTAATGTAGTAATGCATCAGTCGAGCATTGCAATGTGTCAGTAGTGACACTTTTGTTGCATTGGGTTGATTATGTTTGACTCAAAGGACCACGATAAACTTGAAGCCAATTGCGTGTCCCATGCCCTTTAATTTTGAGACTCATCTACGAAGTGGAGATGACAATAGAACAAAAAATTAAACTTTGTATACCTAATGACGTTCCCAGTCTGCATACGACAACAGTTTAGTCAATCGACATTATTTTTCAATTTTAATATTTTCTACATGATGTATCTGTTAACAGGCCAGCAATGACAGGTTAAAGACATCTGCAGTAATGTGCATCTGTATAAACCCAACATGTTGCCAGGTCACTACCCATTCGCCAAATTTATTCTTAAGTTTTATTTCCCGATGCGAATGAATGCATATTATACCTTATGCTAGAGGCATAAGAGTCATACAGCATGTCATTAGATAATAAAAGAATGCATGCGAAAGCTATTATTACAAATATTGCGCACTCATGTCAATCGAAAATTAAGTATGTACGAAAGGGGTAGATGACAGATAATAGTTCATTGTTTCTACTTCTTTTTCTTGCCTGGAACCTGGAAAAAATGGTATAGGTCACTGTACTGGTCAGTGTGTCGCGGCAATCCTGTGACGTCTTACGTGTCATTGTTTTGCATCGCAAGCACACGTGTTTCGGCGTAAGATGTATTGTATTGTGCAAAATGGGACGCTTTATTTTTATAGTGACAAGACACGTAACGTAGTAATAGGTACATACCTAGTTTAAATTGTTAAGTGAATTGTGCGAAATTAGACGCTTAGTACATTGTGTGTAATCTTTTTTTTTTTTAAATAACAATGCCTCACTTTAGTTACACAGCTTCGGAATACACCGACATGATTTTAATTTATGAGAAATGTCACGGAAACGCCGAGGATACGGGAAAATGTACCCTTAATCCCGCATTTGGATAGTGCTGCTCTATTCTGTAACAGTGACCCGAGACGAACGAATTTTAAATTGTTTTGGACACAACCCAACATTACTAGCCAAGTGATTGGACAGTGATTGTAATTAATAATTACTCGAGGGTGACTGACTATTTGGTTAATTAACTGAGATTCGTAATTGTTTTTATTGAGCATTGATAATATTAAATATGGCGCTAAAAGACCACGTCGGCGCGCGTCTCGTCAACGCGACACACCACCGATACGCAATACACATTACAGCGCGCTGTTGCCACTCTTACAAGTTAGTGAACCAATATTTAAATGGTGTTACATTTTGTGTACACTTTTATGCTATTTAATTGGTTAGAAAAAATCACTTTTTTATTTTAACGTGAGGATTTATTTGATAGTTCCTAAATACTCTTGTACATTAGTATTGTAAGTTTTTTCATTTTTTGTTGTATTGTAGTGTCCACCTCGTATACATTTATTAGGTCCTTACATATGAAATTAGCGTTTTGTCGTACTGACCCCTTTGATCTGAAATATCTCCTCTTTGGTTAAGAATTCCAAATTCAAATTTATAAATTCATTTAGCTGGTACATTTGAATTTTGAAAACAGTCATTCATTAAAATTTGTTTTTTCCTCATTATTTTTTTATTTGGCTTCGCTTATTACCGCACAATGGAAAACATGAAATATCGGTATATTTACGAGTACGAGTTCTACCGTGGCACCAGTGCTGCAGAAACAGCTCGAAGGAGTAATGATGTGTACGGCGCTGGTGTCGCAAAAGAAAGCACGGTACGTTTTTGCTTTCAACGTTTTCGTTCTGGAAATTTCGACCTTCAGAACTAACCCCGTGGACGGCCGGAGCCCAAAGTGGAAAATGAAGAATTAAAGGCTATTGTGGAAGCGGATCCATCACAAAGCACTTCAAAGATAGATGCAGGCTTCGGGGTAAGTGAGAAAACTGTATTAATCCACTTGAAGCAAATCGGGAAAGTAAAAACACTTGAACGATGGGTACCTCATGAATTGAGTGAATCGAACTTGCAAACACGCGTCGACTGCTGTGTTACTTTGCTCAACCGACACAATAATGAAGGGATTTTAAATCGAATCATTACTTGTGATGAAAAGTGGATACTGTACGATAATCGGAAGCGCTTGTCGCAATGGCTGAACCCTGGAGACCCAGCCAAATCCTGCCCTAAACGAAAATTGACTCAGAAAAGTTACTTGTGAGTGTTTGGTGGACTAGCGCCGGTGTCGTTCACTACTGCTTTCTAAAATCTGGCCAAACGATTACGGCAGATATCTATTGTCAGCAACTGCAAACCACGAAGGAAGAACTAGCTGCTAAACAACCGAGATTGGTCAATCGCTCTAGGCCACTGCTGCTTCGCGACAACGCAAGACCACACACTGCACAACAAACAACCACTAAGTTAGATGAGCTACAATTGGAATGTCTGCGACATCCACCGTACTCCCCAGACCTTGCTCCAACGGCTTACCATTTTTTCTGGAATTTGGACCACTTCTTACAAGGAAAAAAATTCAACTCCGATGCGGCAGTCCAAACCACCTTCAAAGAGTTTATTGATTCTCGCCCCCATGGTTTTTTTAGTAAAGGGATTAATGACCTACCTATGAGATAGCAAAAGTGCATACATAACAACGGTGCATAGGTACTTTGATTAATTAAATATATTTACAAAAAAAAATTGACTTTATATTCCTCCCGTACAAAACGCCAATTTCATATGTAAGGACCTAATATTTATAATAAAATCGTAGCCAAGTCGAAACTGTACATTGAATATATTTTTTAAAGTAATTTTTGCGAGGTCTGGAAATGATTTTAATCCGAAAATATATTTTTTAGAATGTTTGTCTGAATGTATATTCCAGCATCACGCAAAAACTATCAAATGGATTTTGTTTAAATTTTGCATCCAATCCCTATAGGTCGACACCCTAACTGCGTAACATACTTACAGTAGGAATCGGTTTCATTTTAACAGTTCAACAACATTCATTGCGTTATTTACGTTGTTGAGCAAGCAAACCTTTCGAACATATGAAGCAATGGATTAGTAACGTGCTTCAAAAACATTCAGATTGTGATTGATAGTGTGGTACGCAATTAATGTGTTGGTCAGTCTTTGAGTCGTTGAGCTCCTTAAGTTCTAAGTAATTGAGCTACACAAGTCCTGGCAAATGCTTGCACTGACTGACAGGTCCACTCACCTCTGTGCAAAAGACCATTTCAGACACTAATCTACATGGTCCTTGTATAGCCTGACCAAGATTATGTCTGGACTATAAAAGACTTTGCCCCCTGAGTTTGTTTTGGCATTTTTTCACAGTCTGATAGGAAATGTCGATTCCATCTAGCTTATTTTTTGTTATGATGTGTAAAAGTGATTCTGATATCCTATTTACTGAATAAAGAATTAAATTTCATATTCATTAAAAATAAAAGGAACTCGTGGCTAAGTAATAACACCCGCCCGGGTCGATCTATTTGGTTAAACTACGCTCGCCGGAATTAGTCCGTGGATGGGTGATCATCTTTACATATCCCCGTGCCCTCTCCCCCGTCCCCGTGCCCGCGCTCCTCCGTGCCTCGGAAAGCACGTTAAGCTTTTGGTCCCGGTTGTCATTCGTGGATCTTTGACAGTCGTCACGGGTCGTCCGAAGCCCGAAAGTCTGACAACCAGTCTTACCAAAGGGTTTTGTATTAGGCAGTTACTGGATTGAGGAGGTCACATGAGCAGTCGCTTCATGTAAAATACTGGTACTCAGCAGCTCAGGTTAGACTGGAAGCCAACCCCAACATAGATGGGAAAAGGCTAGTCAAATTGATTTATTAAAAACGAAAAACTTCGCAAGCAATGTGAAATTGCTACTGAAGGCACAGGCTGCGGGTGTACACCTCAGGACGAGCTGCTTCTCACACGGACAACTGTACGTCGCTAGCTCCCGCGTCACGACTCTCTGTATAATTGCTACTGAAGGCTGCGGGTGTACTCCTCAGGACGAGCTGCTTCTCACACGGACAACTGTACGTCGCTAGCTCCCGCGTCACGACTCGCTGTATAATTGCTACTGAAGGCTGCGGGTGTACTCCTCAGGACGAGCTGCTTCTCACACGGACAACTGTACGTCGCTAGCTCCCGCGTCACGACTCGCTGTATAATTGCTACTGAAGGCTGCGGGTGTACTCCTCAGGACGAGCTGCTTCTCACACGGACAACTGTACGTCGCTAGCTCCCACGTCATGACTCGCTGTATAATTGCTACTGAAGGCTGCGGGTGTACTCCTCAGGACGAGCTGCTTCTCACACGGACAACTGTACGTCGCTAGCTCCCGCGTCATGACTCGCTGTATAATTGCTACTGAAGGCTGCGGGTGTACTCCTCAGGACGAGCTGCTTCTCACACGGACAACTGTACGTCGCTAGCTCCCGCGTCACGACTCTCTTTATATATTGGCTGCTTAAACCAAAACTACAAAACTAGCATACAGAGAAATTTTATAAAAATGTGGCTGTTAATTTAGTATATTGTGGTGTCATACGACTTTCATGCGAACGAAGTCACAGGTAGAAGCTAGTTACATTATAAAGTTACATTAATAAAAATATCTGAACAACACACATTTTAAAATATTAAGAACAGCAACATTATGAGATAACACAGATGATTCTGACACAACACTGACAAATAAATGGTTGCCAAAAGAAGTTTTGTTTTTCCAAAAAAATAAAGACCATTACTTCTTTATCTTTTTCAATTGAACACTTATAACAATTTGTGTTCACTGAGTCGTTCCCTATATAACAATGCGACATTAAAACACGGCTATCGGCACCACCATTGATTTTCCGTCTCAACAAATCCGAGGGGAAACGCGATCCGGGGACATAGTTCTGCCTACTACGTAATGAGTTAAGTTACACCACACTAATGATGCTCTCGACATAAACGATAACAAACCTTATCGTAAGGGGGTTGGAATTGGTGCAAATGCAGATGCAATATTGTAGGTTGAAGTCGAGAATGTTCCAGCGACAGTGTACGCTTCAAAGCGCTTTAAAGTAGAGTTCGGCGTCACCGGACCAACGCCACCGCAGATGCGCCGAGCCGAGCCGCAAGCCGCTGGATGAGCCTGTGACGTCACGACTCACGTCTCTCTACAACCTTACAGTAATAACACCGCGGCGACGTGATTGCCATTCCACAGATCCGTCGATCAGCTGCCACAATTCATTTGTGTTTGACACGGAACAGACCGCCAGCCACACGGAACAGATACTGGGAACAGTTCTGCATAGTTTGATGTGTTATAACAATTTGTCTCTCTCATCTATGTGATCCCGAGCTTGTTACGAAGTTCCGCGGCGATTAAGTCTGTGTCAAATTAACGTAATCTTATTTAGCGTCGGTAGTTAAGCAATCACCTCTTGAGCAGCCTCTGTGCTACCCGATACTTGCCGAGTACTTCACACACGACAATGTTTAAGGACTAAGTATACGACGGCCAGGAGTTCAAAGACCGGTTTGGGAATGTGTTCCCTTGCGCTCCTTGGTTTATTTACTTTCTAAGGAAGATGTGCTATGTAATTATTACTTTTATTTTCTCAAATCTTAAATACACTATACAATTACTAACATAATAATAATAATATGTACAAGTATATAAAAAAGGGAGGGGGTAAATAATCAGAGGGCATCAAAAAATTCATCCGCATCGCTGTCAACAGGAAAAGTGCCCAGAAGGCTGGCAGCCTTGCCACGTTGTATAGCAATGCTGATTCTTTGGCCAAAAAATAGGCCAGCCCTCTGGTCACGTGTGGAGTCGACCAACCGCCTGGCGATGTCTCGAAAAACTAAGTGGGCACTCGGACCCCATGGCCCAAGTGTTTCAACCCCAAACGGCTCGAACATATTAAGTCCCAATAAGACTGGAGTATTTGCGCCGTTTGAGGTTTTCCGCACCCGCAGCAGCCGCTCCAGCACAGCCTGCCGTGCTAGGAAGATGGGATGGCGCAAGGGTGTCGACACACGTTGCATCCCACACCAAAGGCCTACCTACCTTCCAAGGCATTATGGTCATTCCGTCTGGTCTCTTTCCATCGTCGCGTGCTAAACCATTGGGTTCTAAAACAGCTGGCACCCCGGCGGTGACAAGAGCACGACGGATGATGTCATTGATGCTGGCGTGCCGTGTTATCCGGCCTGCGCTCTTACTGCAGGATAGGCCATGTTGTCCGAGGCAGTCGACACTGACACCGCATTGGCAGCGATGCGGAGCCACGCAGGGAGCGCCCAGACGCAGACAAGTAGCGAGCCGGAAGGTGGTGTCACCCAGCATGGTGCCTATGTTGGGTGACGGTAGCGCCTGAAGCCAGAGGCCCGACTCCCACTCCCCCACAGCCAGCAGGCGGGCACGCTCAGCAGTATTGGTGGTCGTATTAATTAGATTATTCCGTACTGTTACGGGGTGGTGGTTAAATTGGTTTTTAAAAAAACAATTAATTAAACACTGAAATAGAATTTTAATTGATTTTGAGAAAATACAGTAAAATTATGTATCCGCGACGACGTTCAAATCCACACTGCCATTAGGCTCTAGAAAAGTACCGATGTGGCGAAAACGCTGACACAGCAAAGAATGTTCCACGTGTAAGGGACAGCGTGGTCATCACTATTATTTTATATGCATTCGCGTGTGTTATAAGATATAACAGCCCCCCGAATAAAATGGAGCATCTGAGATGAATGATGCGAAATTCAATATCAGAAGTGGATAGGATTTGAACGTCATTGTAGATTTACAAATTGTTACATAAACTAAGTGCATTATAATAATATTTTAGTCAAGCATAAAGAGATTTAGTAACGAGATTAGTTTTGTTTTGAAACCAAAATGTTTCTTTTCAATGATGTTGGCCTTGATGTTGACAGATCAGGCTCAACAGCTTCTTCAAACACAGATAGTTCAATAGCTTGTTGAGGATGACTGTGATTCTTCACTTTCTTGGTGTTATTACATTGATTAAATATCTGTATGCAGCACGGAGCTTTTGAATTTGAGCATATTAATTTTCGACCTCTGTATAATAGGTATAATAAGAATATAATAAAAAATGTGTAACTTAAAGACATATAATGAACTCCGTACTTTTGGAAATGGCTCGGGTCATCAATGTTATTTAATTCTTGTTCAAATGAGTTTAGATGCATACTAGCTTGTAATAAAGAGTCTAAGTTATTGACATTATTTAATTTAAGGTATGGTAAACGTGAAAGTGAATTGTTGACCCTATTCTTTTCACAACAGTCGTCTTCAACTAGGTTGAAATTAGAAACAACATGTGAGCTTATATTAACGAAAACATTTGATGACGGCACAAATTGTAAAGTTTTATAGAAGGCTTTGCAGGTTTTAGTTAAAGACAATATTCCTGTACCAAATAAAGTTTCATCAAAGCTACTGCCGTCATTTTCACAAGATACATGGCATTTGCCTGGCTCAGATAGAACAAATATCCATCTATTATTGCTAATTTTATGAAACACTTGAATAGAGCCTTTTAACAATTTAATCTCACAAGAGTTAGGTGGCTTACTGACTAATTCCGTAATTAGAATAGTTTCACAGATCGGATTCACAACACTTGAATACACATTTTCTAATTCACATATGTAAAACTTTTCACTTATCACTTTGCACTGGTCTATACTATGCAACGGTGAGTAAAACATATGGTCGATTGTTATTGCAATGTAAGGACGGCTAGGAGCAATAAATCTCACATAGAAAAGTTACAATTAGTCTTTGACAGATTCCGTCAATTTAATTTAAAATTACAACCCGCAAAGTGCGAGTTTTTACGACACGAAGTCGCGTATCTAGGACACATAATCACCGACAAAGGTGTCTATCCTAATCCGGATAAAATCAAGGCCGTCACTCAGTTCCCAACTCCTAAATGTCCTAAAGACATCAAGTCTTTCCTGGGTTTAGTCGGCTACTATAGACGATTCATTGAAAATTTCTCTAAATTGTCCAAACCCTAAGAAGTAAGAAGGGGGGTTTGGACAATTTAGAGAAATTTTCAATGAATCGTCTATAGTAGCCGACTAAACCCAGGAAAGACTTGATGTCTTTAGGACATTTAGGAGTTGGGAACTGAGTGACGGCCTTGATTTTATCCGGATTAGGATAGACACCTTTGTCGGTGATTATGTGTCCTAGATACGCGACTTCGTGTCGTAAAAACTCGCACTTTGCGGGTTGTAATTTTAAATTAAATTGACGGAATCTGTCAAAGACTAATTGTAACTTTTCTATGTGAGATTTAAGATTTTGGCTATAAATAATACAATCATCTAGATAAATGTAACAGTGAAGACCTTGAAGACCAGATAGGACAGTATTCATGAGTTTTTGGAATGTAGCAGGGGCGTTTTTTAGTCCGAAAGGCATTCTTGTAAACTCGTAATGCCCGGAGATTTCGTTTCCTACTACCGTAAAACCAGTCTTAGGCGCGTCCTTAGGATTCAAATTTAATTGGTGAAAACTGCTTACAAGGTCGAGCGTAGTAAAATATTTCGAATGACCTAATTGATCTAGAATATCCGTAATTAAAGGAATAGGGTAAACTTCGGTAACAGTCACATCGTTGAGTTTCCTATAGTCGATGACTATCCTCCACTTTTGCTTACCCGATGAGTCTACTTTTTTGGGCACTACCCAAATAGGGGCGCTCCATGGTGATTTTGAAGGACGAATGATGTTTTGATCGAGCATTTTCTTTATTTGACTTTCGACTTCGCTTTTGTGACACTCGGGGAAGCGATAAGATTTCGCATGAATTGGGGCAGCGTCACCAGTACTGATTGAATGTTCAATAGCATTAGTACAAGTTAAGGGCTCGCCCTCAAGGTAAAAGATGTCTGTATAATTAGAGCAACACTCTAAGAGGACTCTTGTTTCCTCGGGGTTTAGATGTTCTGTTCGGATAAGATCTAGTACTTGTTGTGACCTATCTAAAGACACATTATCAAGATTATTAATAAACTGAAGACTTTTGTGATTAGACGATTGAGAGGGCAGCGATACATTCTCGAAGGTAATCAAATGGACAGAATAATCTTTAAATACAACTTTAGACTCGGTAGTATTCAATATTGAGATATTAATGCGATTATTAGGCTTGACCGAGACAATACAATTTGCCAAGTAAACGCCTTCGGCATACATATGGTCGAGAACTAAACCTTCTTTCATGGACTTTAACTCTTCTAAGGAATTTGACACAGAACATTCAACTATCGCCTCAGAGCGAGGCGGAATAGTATAGACAAGTTTACTAAAGTTTAGCGGTATAAGATGACCCCGAATGAACAATGAGTTTTGAGAATACTTAACATCGCACTCATTTTTTTGTAGGAAATCATTACCTAAAATGCCATCGTAATTAAGCCGTACTTTATCACTGACGGCGTGGAAAATGTGATTGAAAGTGATTTTAGAATTTGGAGGGAAAATATATTCGAAGTCGATGGTGAAAGATCCTAAAGTTTCATAGCACGAGTCGTCTTCACTCAGACCCTTGAGTTTGATTTTGTCGTTAGATAAGGATGGCGTAGAATTGAAATTTTGAAGTTTGACAATACTAACAGTAGCTCCAGTGTCGATAAGAAAGCATAGAGGTTTACTTGAATAACCAGTATTAAGAAGTACGTGAGGTAGAGAGATTTTGCTAAATTTAATTTCATGAATTGGAGTGATG
This sequence comes from Fissipunctia ypsillon, assembly GCA_947568875.1. NCBI lineage: Eukaryota > Metazoa > Arthropoda > Insecta > Lepidoptera > Noctuidae > Fissipunctia > Fissipunctia ypsillon. The sequence continues at coordinate 22,871,883 of OX387660.1, forward strand.
GACTCCTGGGTTTGTAGGACATTAGGACTCAACGAGACGGCGGTTCCTGACGGAAGATGTTGAGATTTATTTGAAATGTGTATGCCTTCTGTTTGGGGCTGGCTACCCTGTCGTATGGCATCACGAGATTTTGAATGGCCTTCGGTTTGGGACTGGCTACCCTGTCGCATGGCATTATGAGATTTTGAGCAGCCTTCGGTTTGGGACTGGCTACCCTGTCGCATGGCATCGCGAGATTTTGAATGGCCTTCGGTTTGGGGCTGGCTACCCGGTCGATTGGCCGAAATTGATTTAACAGATTTAGATTGATTATAATTTAAATGAAATTGTGGGTTTGTAATGTGAGATTTTGTTGTGCCTTGAATACGGTCGGGCGCAGTGCGGCACGCTAACGACACCCGACGCTTTAGTTTAAATCGTCAGCACATTCTTCGGTTTCTTCCAGCAAATCGACTTGATCGGGTAAAACCGTGACGTTATGTTGAATCGGGGAATAATTTTTCTTAGAATTGTTATATTTGCGCCTATAGCATTGAGAAATATCGTGTCCCGGCCTCTTGCAATATCTACAGACTACGTCTGTTGATTGGTTCGTCTGATAATTTCGTTGGTCTCGAGAGGTAGAAGGGGCTTGAAAGTTAGACGAAGTTGGAGGTTGTGACCGAGATCGGTTTTTCTTCAGACACTCGTTGTCTAAGTGACCAGGTTTATTACAAAACTTACAAATTTTAGCGATTTTCGGGGAGATTTTTAGGGAGAAATTTTGTATTTTTTCTTCCTCGATCGCGATGTTAATAGCGTCGTTCAGAGTTTTAGGGTTTCTACACCGCACCATATTACTAAGATTAGATTGTAGGCCAAACATAAAAGTGTGGAGAGCTAGGTCTTCCGTCATTGCGATTCTACCTGACAAATCCTTCTTAGTAGTTTCGGAATTGTGAATTTCGGTTTGCATATCGGTGAGACAGGTTTCTAAGCGCAAAGAGAATTGTGATACTGACTCATTTTGTTGTTGCCTACAAGACTGCAACTCGAAGAATAAATGACTATAATGTTTCCTTTCGCCAAAATTTTGGCGAAGGAATGACTGTAACGAATCAAAGTCATCGAAAACCTTGTTCGAGCAAGCTATTTGAGCTTTGCCGCGCAATTTGGATAAGATATATTTTAGGAGCAATTTTTTCTGACTCTCGGACGCTAAGTTTAGTGAGTTTTGGCAATTAGTTATAAATGCAGACAAGGTTTCACGATCTCCATTGTATATATCAATAAAATCGCAAAGAATTTTAATAGGATATTGTTCGCTTGGCGAGATTTCACCTTTAGTCATTTTGGTCGTAAGTTGGCTAACAATCAAAAACAAAAAGATGTTCGAGAAAATAAGGATTTGTAAGGAAAACGAATAATAAAGGTATTATTTGGAAAGATTAGCAATAACAAATTACTAAATGTTCGACTCACAGTAGCACCGCAAGAAGGAGTGTGGACATCGCAGACTTCAAGTAGAGCAGATATGTTGCACCCGCAGCCCAACAGGTACCAGGACAGCAGCTAGACTTCGTTGGTGGCGGCAAGGTGAGCAGCAACGGACATGTGTCACACAGACAACGTGTATGGCAGTGGAGCCGATAGTGACGGCACCAGGTGAACCAGGTAAATACCCAGTTGAACAGGATGGTGGCAGCCGGACCCGACAACACCGTCAGGTAAGAAGCACGAACAGGCTCGACCACGTTGTCAAGTCACGCGGCGCGAACACGCGACGCCACGTGTTGTCGATAGGCCAGAGGATGGCAGGCTTACGTGGTAAGACTTACTGTCGCAGTTCCTCAGACTTCACAGAGTTCGTGATTTGCACACAAATAGAGGTTGTAAGATTTTGTAAGAGTTAATGAGAGTTTGAAAGAGTTTGTCAAGACGCACTCCGCGAATTTTACAAGGGATACCAGCCAACGATTGCTGAGTATCCCACTTCTGACACCACTGTTACGGGGTGGTGGTTAAATTGGTTTTTAAAAAAACAATTAATTAAACACTGAAATAGAATTTTAATTGATTTTGAGAAAATACAGTAAAATTATGTATCCGCGACGACGTTCAAATCCACACTGCCATTAGGCTCTAGAAAAGTACCGATGTGGCGAAAACGCTGACACAGCAAAGAATGTTCCACGTGTAAGGGACAGCGTGGTCATCACTATTATTTTATATGCATTCGCGTGTGTTATAAGATATAACAGTACCAACCTGCAGAGCGGTTCATCCCACTGCCTCTGGGAAGATAGGTTCAAGGGCCGATCTGTATCCGGGCAAGCCACTTTCCAGGCGTTCACTGCGTCAGTCAAACACGGCACTTCTGAGTCAACCAAGGAGGGGGCTAAAATTTTCTCGGTCAACTTTTCCGTGCTGTGGACAGAGGACAGGAACGCCGGTAAGCTAATACTGGTAATTTTGTAATTATTACTAATGTATATAAAATAATTATTGCCATAAAGATAAAAAGATAGCGAAATCTTTAATCGTGTATCTACTTCAGTTAAAAATAACCTTCTTTAACTCGGATATTACTACAAGTAAACCCGCATAGTCATGCTGAAATCTTCTTCTTTTTTTCAAAAGCATCTTGGGCACTTCTGTTCGATTAAAAAAAAAACCTCTAATTCCTAACAACAGCAGTAAATAGAGGCAGCAAGCAGTGCTATATAAAGTACGCCTGCTTTGTTTGCGCAGCGCGGCGGCGGCGCCCGCGTGTTTGTTGTGTCTCCATTGCGCGGCGCATGCATGCGGGCGCGTGAATTGACTGCACACAAGTTTAGCTACCAATTAGGTGAGGCTCATCGGGCAGTTGTAAATATATATTATGTGGAAGAGCTGAATGTGAGGCTGACCGCAGTTACAGTTGTCATGATCAGTCGCAATCGTAGGTTATGGTTGAATGTTTTAAGAACTCTAGCTAAGGGATTTGTCTCAGTATGATACACGCTGAAATTTTAATGATTGTTTTCCCGCAGCGGAATGATTTTGTCTTGGTAGTAGAATCGATTTATAAAAAAATAAAATATAAAAAAAATGGCAGATTTATAATTGTGAAAAACAAAACTCGAAAGCGACCTCGAACCAATAGTGGTACAGCTCGAACGGCCGTCTGCGCGCGGCGGGCGGTCGTTGACCCTCGCGCTACAGCTGATAGCTACCTACTCCTGAGTTAACGAAACGCAATACTTACCTAAAAGTTATTCCATTTTCCTTTCATCACTTAGCTTTCTTAGTTTTTGGTTTGTTTGCTTGGCTTAGGACCCCATAAATACTTTTTTACCTACAACTTACTGTACACGAAACTGAAAAATCACGTTTAATAACTTACATAAATAATTTTTTAATTAGATAATGCAGTATTTACGGCGTATTTAAAAAATATAAATCAACTTATTTACAACGATATTAATTATCTAACCTACTTGCTATTTGTGCAGCAGGACGTATAAGCTGAAGAGCACGTGTTGTTTTTAGGAAAATACCACTATTAACCATTTTAGAAAGTTGCCACTGCCAGATGTTAGGGAACTTTGGGACATGTATTGTTTACTACACTTCCCGGTAACGAAGTAATTGTTCGAAGTGCGTTCAAGACACAACCGAGCTCATTTTATTTAATTGTCTTTCAATTTTATTAAATAAAAAAATAAAATAAAATCCATTTATTTCAGGTTCTCCCATATTAAAAATTACACCTTTACGTTACTTTACATTAAAGTGTCTCTGTCACGTCATACGGTATTAAAAGCGTCCACTATCGCAGTTATTAACGCGTCACGAGTTTCGTGTTCTTCACGATACACCAGGCGCTTGAGCTCAGACCACAGGTAAAAGTCCATCGGAGTTAGGTCCGGGCTTCTAGCTGGCCAAGAGACTGGCCCACCGCGTCCGATCTAGCGCTGGGGAATTACCAAGTCCAGGTGCTCTCGCACGGCGTGCTAATATTGAGCCGAGCACCCGTCATGCTGGTAGTGCAGATTATCCACGGGCACCGCTGGCGCAACGTCGACTAAAAATTCCGGGATGACGTTACGTAGCATTTCTAAGTAAGTTGCACCTGCCAAGTGTCCCGTCACGAAATGCGGTCCGATGAGTTGGCCATTAATTACGCCGGCCCACACGTTAACACTAAAACGCACTTGATGTGCACACTCGCGAATCAATTGTAGGTTATTAAAAGCCCCAAAATGTCCATTGCGCTGGTTGAACCGTCCAACTCGCGTAAACGTTGCTTCGTCCGTCCACAAAATGTTCAGATTCTGATTTTCAATGAACCATTAACAAAAAGCAATTCTGCCGGCGCGTCGTTTTCGTGGAGGGCATGAACTCTACGAAAATGATAAGTATGCAGTCCTTCACAGTTGTGCACTTTCCAGAAGTAATATTGGCTTACGTGAAAGTCTAGCCGTCGCGTCTAGCCGCAGCCATGCGCGTACTTCATCGAGGATCCCGTTCGAAGTACTTGATGATGTGCTCATCGAGCTCTGCCCATGATCGAGTAGCCGCTGTGTCACCGCTACGATTGTCCGGGCTTGTGGTACATGGAGGTTTAGAATGCCGCGAAGACGGAGCGACTCCAAGTGTTGCGGCTCCGCGTAAGGTCGCGGGTAGCGTGGGAGTTATAATCAGCCCTAGCATACAGTTGCACCATAGCGACGTATTCCAAATTGGAATAACTGTAATGTCGATCCATTTTTGCAAATCACGATAACGCATTGCGCGTACGACGGTCACAGGATAACTGAAAGAGCCGGGCGGCGCGGGGCGGGAGTGCGTGGTGGGCGGTAGCCGTCATGTTCAGTGAACTACTACTGTCTCTCACGCTTTCGAGTTTATTGCAATTTTTTTCAATTATTTGAAAACAAAAACATTTTTATTTTTAAGTTTAACTCTATGAATCGATAGTACTACTGAGGGCAAATCGTTGTGCCGCGGGAAAACAACCACTAAAATTTCAGCCAGTATAAAAAGGCTATACGACTTTTTGGTAGCTGAAAGCCAACCCTTCCTGTTTAAGAAAAGCTTAAGTATTCTAAAAACGGTAGACACAATTATGGCACTTATTGCTACTTCTGTTGGGTGTTCTGTCAGATTGTGCGACCGAATCTGTAGGAATAACCAATATATTAGGAAGGTAGTTCACTAATGAGGGCCGCGCTGGCCGCCGTAATCCTTTTCCGTGACTGACTTTTCCGCTTTGTGTGACAACCAGCCGACATATTGCTATGTAGGTCAATGTAAACTTAATTATAGTTTTATTATCTTACGTTACAATCATACGTGAGTGATTTTATTTTAGAGAAAGTACCTATATTTTGATAAGCGATTAAAATAAAATAAACAAAAAGTTGACTTAGAGTTTGGCAACACAGCAGTACTTAGAGGTTTGGCAACACAGCAGTATTTAGAGGTTTGACAACACAGCAGTACTTAGAGGTTTGGCAACACAGCAGTACTTAGAGGTTTGGCAACACAGCAGTACTTAGAGGTTTGGCAACACAGCAGTACTTAGAGGTTTGGCAACACAGCAGTACTTAGAGGTTTGGCAACACAGCAGTACTTAGAGGTTTGGCAACACAGCAGTACTTAGAGGTTTGACAACACAGCAGTACTTAGAGGTTTGGCAACACAGCAGTACTTAGAGGTTTGGCAACACAGCAGTACTTAGAGGTTTGGCAACACAGCAGTACTTAGAGTTTGGCAACACAGCAGTACTTAGAATTTGGCAACACAGCAGTACTTAGAGGTTTGGCAACACAGCACTACTTAGAGTTTGGCAACACAGCAGTACTTAGAGGTTTGGCAACACAGCAGTACTTAGAGGTTTGGCAACACAGCAGTACTTAGAGGTTTGGCAACACAGCAGTACTTAGAATTTGGCAACACAGCAGTACTTAGAGGTTTGGCAACACAGCAGTACTTAGAATTTGGCAACACAGCAGTACTTAGAGGTTTGGCAACATAGCAGTACTTAGAAGTTTGGCAACACAGCAGTACTTAGAATTTGGCAACACAGCAGTACTTAGAGGTTTGGCAACATAGCAGTACTTAGTGGTTTGGCAACACAGCAGTACTTAGAATTTGGCAACACAGCAGTACTTAGAGGTTTGGCAACATAGCAGTACTTAGTGGTTTGGCAACACAGCAGTACTTAGAATTTGGCAACACAGCAGTACTTAGAGGTTTGGCAACATAGCAGTACTTAGAGGTTTGGCAACACAGCAGTACTTTCCTACTTATAGCAATTTTCGATTTTAAGTAAGAAGTTTCATGTGACTATTCGTTAGTAAGTATAACTCGGTACATACAATAAGCACGTTTACATTAGCACGTAGCGATCTGTTAGTTTTCCTTTGTCAGTAACCAGTAGCTGTACGTTAGTCGCGTGTACAGTAATTCATTACAGAGTACTTTTGTAGCTAGGTAGATACACGTCTAGCTAGATTTAGATGCTGTCAAGACGAGAGCTTTGATCTGAGCTTGTGTGGCAGTCAGTGGCAGAAGGTCCACTTTCAAAGGAAATTGTGTAAAAAAGAGCAATCTTACAAATATTATATGACACATTTTATAAGCTACAAACAAAACTGAAACATCAAAAGCTTGCAGTTTGCTAAATTATTTGTCAAAAATGTAATGTGTTTACGCCCAGAGCACATCACGGTCTACTAAGCAGGTTAATAAGCTAAATAATTTTAACGTTGAAACTGTCCAACTAACAAAAAAATCGCTGAAATGCGCGCAGTCTGCCGGTGATGAACTGATGATTGCTATTTTTGTAACTTTATTAAACTATTATATTTTATTGCAATGCACAATGTTGGAATCATCGAGAAAGCAAGCCCAAATAACCATGAGCAAATAGCAAGATAAAGAGTTCGCTGATCATAATTTGTTTGCAACAGGGATTTGTTTCGAAGAAGGAAAGTAATTAGTATTTTCTCATAACAACTACGCGAATATTAAGTGAAATCATTTTTGTGATACAGTCAGGTCTTTTTTGCCATTTTCCACATTATGAAAAACGTTGATCTTCTGAACCGAATTACTTGGTACGCAGGCTTAAAGGAGGCGCAGACTTGAGGCGCCGCAAAGGCTCGCTGAGGAAAATATTAAGCTGAGTGGACGACCGCGGCACCGCGCCTCTTGAGCGCGGCAAGCAGCCACTGTGTGCATACCTTTTTATGTGCTATGTACAGTAAGCGGTCATAAATGCAGTAGCACGCCAAGTATTGTATTACTGTGAACACGCGGTACAGGCCGTACCTACATCTGTGTGTTTAAGTGATGTATCAACACACAGCGCACACCTCAGAATTCATACACTGGCGTCGAACGAAACACAAAAACGTGCCGTCGCTTTTTCTCACACTCAGAATAATTAAGTATGACCTTGATCAGTTCATACGATTGCTAAAATTTATGTTCCTATCAAGTTTCGATAGCTGGTAGCGTACCGTATTGGATTATGAAACAGGTCTGGGTTCCAATCTCGAGATTGTATGAGTCTTTTATTTTTTTTTTAGGAGCGTTATCTTGAAGAAACAACACGCCCAACGATAGTTTTCCGCGAAGTTTTTCTTTTATTGCTTCACGCACTTTCGGAATTAAATTTACATAATAGGGTCCAGTAATCGTCTGGCCTTTTGATATCTAATCAATAAACAGGATTCCTTCGTTATCCCCGACCATGACTTTGCCAGCGGTAGGAGCAACTCGAAATTTATTAATGGATGGAGAGGATGGTCGTTTCCAAGACATTCTTTGTCTCTTAGTTTCAGGATCGAAATGCTGGACCCACGTTTCATCCACGGTGACAAGGCGACGGCAAAAATTATCCGGATCTCGTTAGAACATTTTGAGATTACGCTTAGAAATTTCCAAACGTCGCATTTTGTTTTCGTCGGTTAACATTCGTAGCGCCCATCTTGCCGACACTTTTCTGAACCCTAGTGTATCAATTAAAGTAGATTGAATGCTAGCAAATGATATCTTTAGGAAATCAGCTAAATGTTTTATAGTTATTCTTCTGTCTTCCAAAACCAGATTCTCAACCTTTTTGACATTTTCTTCCGTAACGGAGGTTGAAGGCCGCCCAGAACGCGGGTCATCTTTACAACTTGATCTACCTCTTTTAAATTCAGCCACCCAGTACGCAACCGTAGAATAGGGTATAGCAGCATCATCCCCTAATGTCTGATGAATGTCCGAAAAAAATTCTTTCGTGGACATGTTTTACAGGCTGAGATACTTTATCACCGCACGTAACTCACTTTTATCCATAATTTTGCGTTTTTAGCAACTTGTTGCACAAAAAAATTTATAACGTGCGAACGAACTGACGAAAACAAGTCACAACTTGCATAAATATTGTGTGATTGACATTCTTTAATTCGAATATCGAACTTCCTTCAAAAAGGTTTTATATATAAGCACTTCTAAGAACTTTTTGATTCACCCTGGTGCGTATTGTGCTTTAATTACTACTGTGTGGAACAAACTACAACTAGCAAATCTACGCGTGTACAGTGCGGACGTGTTGTCACAATACAATCAAATTATTCAGCAATACCTACTCATTTTATTTTACTGCCAGTGAGTTCGTCTTAACTTTAAGTTCCTCTCTCAAACCTCAAAGTTAACAAATCGTATTTATTAGGTCTTATTGAGCCTTCTTAGCTCACAACACCGCTAATAGTTTAAACACAGGTCACAAACCCACAATAACAACCAACCAACAACGAGCTATTTAGTCGCGGTGAATGATTTGTAAGTTAACTGCATCTGTCTACCTTATAATTTATGTATTAAGGTTTCTGTGGGTATCATCATAAAGTTACAAGTTAAGTGAACAATGCGAACATAACAAGGAACTATAGCCAAGAGCGTGATTATTCGAGTAATTTTTAAAACATTAAAAAGAATATAACCGCGCGTGAGATTCGAACCCACGACTCGCTAAGCATGAACGCGCTTACCCAAACACGATAACCGCTAAGCTACCATGCCATACACGTTGGTGGTTGAATTTATGAAATACAATTAGTTGCAAAAGAATTTGAGTGTGTGTGTGTCAATCAATCTGCCTAGCCTTTTCCCAACTATGTTGGGGTCGGCTTCCAGTCTAACCGGATGCAGCTGAATACCAGTATTTTACATGGAGCGACTGCCTATCTAACCTCCACAACCCAGTGACTGGGTAATACGATACCCCTTGGTAAGACTGGTTGTCAGACTCGGTCTTCTGACGACCCGTAACGACTGTCAAAGATCTACGAATGACAGCCGGGACCAACGACTTAAACGTGCTTTCCGAGGCACGGAGGAGTCTCTGTATGTAAAGATGGTCACCCATCCAGGGACAACCCCGGCAAGCGTAGCTTAACCTGATGGATCGACCCGTGCGGCTGTTATTACTTAGCCACGAGCTCTTCTTGAGTGTGTGTGTGTATAGTATAGAAATTACTTATTATAAGAAGGTCGTAAGTTAAACTGAAGCGTCAATCTATTGCTTTGTGAGATTGCTACTCCACATATGACCGCTACTGTACATGAATTGGTCCACAGGAATTTAGGAGTGGGACTATGCGTTTAACTAACTTTTCAGTATTTTGTGACAACAATGTAAATAGACTTTTGAAACAAGGTAACGCCTGACTAACGTATGACCCGGTTATGCGATTACTCGGTTCTACTTATGTTAAAAATCAAAATATTTTATTGCACATAAACCTACATGGGCACTTATGAAACGTCAGAAGCAGAAAATCATGTTGAAAATCATGAACATTTGCAACACCACATCTTTATTTTATTAAAGATAAGTAGCGGAAGATTGGAAAAGCCTTTTCTATCTCCAGCAGAGAACTGCGGGGCAATTGCGTAACACATTATCTATCGGAATTGGTTTCATTTTGACAGTTCAACAACATTCATTGCGTTATTTACGTGTTGAGCAGAACATTTTTCGAACTTATGAAGCAATGGATAAGCAGTTTGCTTCAAAATGATTCAGATTCCGATTAATAGTGTGTTACGCAATTAGGGTGTAGCTATAGACCCATGATGATGAAATACATACTTTATTTGAAGAAATAAATAGAAGTAACATAGTTCAAACATATTTAAAAAAAGGTAATAGAATATTTTTATCAATCACAAATAATGTTTGGTACGTTTGTCAATTAATTTACTTTACCGTCTTACGGACAAGTTATTATTCCTTACATAGTCGGCAAATAGCTAGGTAATATAAAGTGAACGACTATACGAGCAGTTTAAACAATTTCATTTGAGATATTGCTCTCCCGCGTACATTGTAATACACAGAGCTGACGTCACAACAGTTGGAATAAAGAGCTGATTCTCTCAATATTTCTCTTATAAGTGAAGCATATGATTTGCGGTCCCAGAACAAAGACAATCTTCTTAACGTGAGACGATTAGAACTTTTGTGAGGACAGTATTACATAAAAGCAGGTTCGTACGACGTATACCTGTAGACAACTATCTGATATTTACATTATTTATCCGGCGCACGCACACATTATTTCTAAATATTAAGTATTATTTCGCAAATGAATATACGTATACATTGTAGCCAGTTTAATTCCGTGTAAGCAAAGCAAACACTTTGTAGGTGTGTGTGTGTGTGTGTGCGACGGTTACCAACGTAAGAAGCCCACATTTCTCTTCACATGTAATCTGTGGTATCTGGTTCCTAAGACGTCGCGTGTATACATAAATAATAAGACAACAAAGAGATAAGGCCTGTTCTCCGAGTACGTCTGTACGTCTGCGAGACTCGGCCGCCTACAACCGAGATAACGCCCGCTGAAAGGAACAAGAAGTCCGCGCGCCGCTGTCTCCTCAGTTTATAGGAAACCTAGTATGCGTTGGTCTAGAAAGAAAATGTTTGACTTAACTTTCTGTTTAACATACTGGAATCAAAATAGTTTCCAGTTTTATTTTTTTATATAAGTGACAAAGATTTTATACTTAATTGTATACTAAATTTTAACATTAAAACCCACTGGTTTTGGTTGGAACGAACTTCGTTCGAAGTTCGTTCCTTAAGAGAGGCCATGCTAGATCGGACAGATTTGACCTTAAGCCTTGTCTTCCAGTGGGGTGACGCTAATCTGGTCTTTTTTAACGCCACCAAAATACAGGCGTTTCTTTTTACCGCTAAAAGGCGTCGTTTCGACCAAACTCCTACTTTTTGGGATACATCTGTTGCTGTCACTGATCGACTCGAGCTCCTAGGCATGCAGTTGATATCATGTCTCAACTTCGGTGCCACCATTGAGCACAAATCCCAAACTGCGGCCAGAAACTGGGCATCCTAAATAAGGTGAAGCGATACTTTACGACAGGACAGCTTTTAACTCTCTACAAAACGCAAGTCCGAACCTGAATGGAGTATTGCAGCCACCTTTGGGATGGCTCAGCTAAATACCAACTTGCCGCGCTTGACTCAGTGGAACGCAGAGCTAAGAGGCTCATTGGCGACGTAAGACTGGTGGATGCCAAGCTTCACAGCTTGGCTCATCGCCACAAGGTTGCCTGCTTGTCGGTTTTCTACAGATTGTACTTCGGGGAGTGTGCTCAAGAACTCCACGAACTCATTCCGCCTGCCCCCTTCTACCATCGGACATCTAGACACACTGCAGGTTACCATTCCTACCTAGTTGCTATTCCACCAACTCGCACTAAGCGTTTCCAAATGTCTTTTGTGATGCGCACAGCAAAGGAGTGGAACTCTCCACCTTGTTTTTTCTTTTTTTGGATGGGAAATCATCAAATGACTTCTCCCGCTCTGGGCGGAGCGTCAGACTTTTACTGACTAAAATCCACCCGTGTTCCTTCAGTTGTCTGTGCCGGGGCCACGGTAATTCTTTCGAATATCCCGCGACCCTGGCTGGCATCGGCCCTGGCGGACCCCGTCAATAGTGCTGAGATCTCTTTGAGGCGCGCGTAGAATACAACGCGCCGTCGACCCGGGCCTGGTCTTTACTGGACGGCGAGCTGCCCATTGCTTACCGCCACAAGCCTGCGCCTACGGTGGCCAGGAATTGGCTATCAATTCCTGACACCCAGGGCGTCTCTTGTGGCGACTAGGGGCATGAAGGCGCAAAGCTTGCCTCTCCCTCATGCGTTCCGCCTCCTCCTTTGCAAGCATTACTGCTTCGCAGAAGGAGGTGACTCTCTCTCCATACCATGGCCTGGACCAAGGCCGGACGCGAGAGATCGCCGCCGCTGATCGCTTCCGCGAGGACATGGCGGTGCTCCGCCCAAGCCGGGCCGTACCGTAAGCCGTAAGCGGGACCGTATGTTCAACCGTGTCCTCCGGGCGATTCACACAATAGTGACAGCCGGGCGTTTCCTTCCGCCTTATCCGGAACAGATACCTCCTGAAGCCCCCGTGTCCGGTGAGGATCTGCGTCAGGTGGAAGGTGAGGACGTCGTGGCGCCTCTCCAGCCACTCCTCAAAGAGGGGACGTATCGCCGCAATTGTGATGTGCCGAGGAACTCTCTACCTGCGTCTGGTTTCCAAACGCATTCAACCCCGATCTCTTCAGAGTGAGAGTGAACAGACTTCTTCTGGGTAAGCTCACTCCATCGTCGACTTTGTCTCTGTCACCTCTGACCTAGACTAGAGTCAAGAGCAAACCTATCTCAAATAATAAAATAATAAATAAATACTGGATATTACACCTTCTGTTTTAAATATGGCTTACTAAAAGGTCAAAATGAGATGTCTGGCAAACGGATTAGCGATGGCAATTTACGTTGTTAGTAGCGTGCATCCTCAAGATAAAGTAATCCCTCTCGATATTATTACAAAAAAATGCATACTATTCGTAAAATAGAAACTATCCATATTATAATCTTGATCTGGAGCAAAAAGGTTCGGTTTTATTCTACAAATTGTCTCTTCTACTGCACAAATACTGAAGAATCCAGAAAAAAAAATGTTAGAGCAGTCGTAATTTAACGTTTAAGTTGATTGTGTTATTATTCGCAGACAAGCGACTTGCTTTAATTATGATCACGTCGGAGCCTGGCACATCATCTTGGGACATTCATTTTAATATAGCGAATTTAAGGCATTAAGGACACTGAACGAGACACAAAAATCTAGAAAATTTAACATTATGTTTGCGATGCCAAGCATGCTTGGTTAAAGCGTGTATAATAAAATTGTAGTCTGTCTGGCGTGGTTCCGATTGATCGCGCCTCGCTATTGGCTCAGTCTAGAGGCACGGCGTGCCTTCCGCTTCCGTCAAGCCTAAGTACGATCTTTGAAATTAAATTGCGTTTTCTCAAGTTAGCTTTGTTCTTTGTTTAAGTCAGTTTAAGAATATTACAATACTCACCGGTCTTTCGAGTCCCGCGAATGTCTATTTCGAGTTAAGCATTATAATAATGTTATTATTAGAAACCTGTACCTTAAGAACCGTAAAAGCAACTTTACCGAATGAAATAATAGGTTTTGCTCTCGTAGTGAGTGTTGTTTATCTGAAAATGGAACATTCATTCGCTTAAATCAAAACTCATTCATTTGATTCATTAGTTCTACCCTCTAAAAGTGGTTTATAAACGAAACTATATTTACACGTCAGTATTGCATCAAAAAACATAAGTGTTCTCGTGAACGTTGTTTAATATTATAATTATGATCAAATCCGTCGCCGTGCCATCATCCTGCGAGTAGGGCTCGCGGTCTGTCGGGGCTCTCGACGACGCATGGGATGAGGCTGCAGGCTGTAGCGCTGAGTGTATACTACCTACCTGGGAACTAGCTACCTAATTATCATATGCACTGGAATATGGCGAAATTGGTACAGAAGGCGAAACAAACAAAAAATCAAACATACGATGAAAACCAATTCAATGAGGTGCGTTCAATTCAAAACTACTTACTGGATTTAACCTCCTCTATAAACATTTTTGCTACAAATCTCATTAGACAATCCTGAAAGATAATACGCTGGTTTTAAAAGCTCGTGGTCATGCACAGTGTGGGCGATTGCGTCTACTGCTTCCGAGAATAATATTGACATGCGGAGCAAGGCTGTTTGTTTTCTGTCAGCCATAATATTAAATCAGCAGGAACTAGCGTGACATTATTTATTTAATCAACCCTTGATAGCACACCACATAAAATAAAAACGACACATACATTCTAAGAAGAGCAAGCTAAAGTTTCATGGAAGGATGGCGAATTAAAAACATTTCTGTGCCTGTGTTTGTGACGCGTTGCAGTGGTTTCGATTTAATGATCTTCTGTTATCTCTGTACTGTGTGACGTTACCAAAAGCATCAGTTGTAAGCACAGCACTATGAACTACGTAACCGATAGTGCTAGACGTTTGCGTCGCTCGTAAAATGTATCGCGTCAAATAAAACTCGACACAACGTCACGGTCCCTGCGTGACCTTTGTTTATGTTACGTCAGGTAACGTGATATTACTGTTGCCAGTATACATATTATTGTGAGCTTGTTTTATGTGTGTGCGAATTATGTGATAAATTGATGTATGTTTATTAGAAGAGGTAACATTACAGTTACGATAGATTTACGGATAGTGAATACGGAAATCAAAATCCTTATTAGAATCTTAAGAGTTACAGGACTTACAGGCAAGCAAATGGCGTTACGTGAAGTGTGAATAACCACTAATAAATTATGCCACACTCTTGTAATGAATGAATTGCAATCCTTATCTGACGGGCGTCTTCCAAAAATACCTACCCTTTGGAGCTGTTTGAGCAGCTTACCATAAATACTAGGTTGTTTAGTAATCACGCCTGAAAACAACGTATTCCAGTGACGTCACAGCCGGTAATCTGCCTCCCGCCTAGTAATCTGTGCGATATCTACATGATGTACTTGTTTGTGTCCGACTATCAATTATGTACGAACGCCCCGCGCCGCCCCGCCACGCCACGAGTGACGTCATTATCATTATGCACCTCACGACTCCACCTGCATAGTGATGGCACTAATTCTCAAGGGGTGCTATTGGGCAATATTACATATGTTCGGAATTTGGACATATTTTATAGAGTTCAAACGATTTCATATAATATATTAAACAAACTAAAAAAAAAGGAGTTATAGTCATCGAATGTACATTACCTACATCTTGACACTGTGCCTATGTGAACAAAATAATTTGGAATAACACACTAATCCAATACAGGTACGTATTACCTAACACGTTCCAACTCTAACTCGCGAGTTTAGCTGTGAACGGCAAAATAAATAAATTATTGAATAGCCGAAACTTTGCCCGCAGCGAGGGTCACTAATACAATATTCATGGCGTTCACTTCATTATCCAATTACGCTTGTTATCACGTGGCTGAGCGGGCCGGGCCTTGCAAGCCGGCGATGTATGTCACACTTGTGACAATCGTCGCCGCCCCCGGCTCATACATCGCGCCATCGAACTGAGACAAGATGTAGGCTTTGTAGTGCAAAGATGAACTGAGAAGTAAAAGTCTTAACTACTTCTAAAATGTAAAACTTAAGAAAAAACGGTCTAGACTGTTTTAACTTAATAGATTCAGACTATAAAGTAGGCTAAGATGTTTTTGTGTAATTAAAAACCTTAATTTGAAGACGCGTATTTCGTACCCTGGAGTTGATAAATAGCAGCTTTTATTTAAGTACAGAGGTGTACGTAATATGAAAAATAGCTCAAACCCTGTTAAAGAGGTTACCCAGTCAACATTAGTTGATAGTGCATCTGGCTGTCCAAAGTGCTAAGACATTTAAGTGTCTTTCTTAATGCAGCCTAAACAAATTTTGAAACCAATCAAAGTTTGTGTTGTAAGTATTCTGCCCCTAACTGTTCAGTTGTAAGTATTCTGCCCCTAACTGTTCAGTTGTATGTATTCTGCCCCTAACTGTTCAGTTGTAAGTATTCTGCCCCTAACTGTTGAGTTGTAAGTATTCTGCCCCTAACTGTTCAGTTGTAAGTATTCTGCCCCTAACTGTTCAGTTGTAAGTATTCTGCCCCTAACTGTTCAGTTGTAAGTATTCTGCCCCTAACTGTTCAGTTGTAAGTATTCTGCCCCTAACTGTTCAGTTGTAAGTATTCTGCCCCTAACTGTTCAGTTGTAAGTATTCTGCCCCTAACTGTTCAGTTGTAAGTATTCTGCCCCTAACTGTTCAGTTGTAAGTATTCTGCCCCTAACTGTTCAGTTAATTTCGATCGAGCTTCCTCTAATTAGTTTCGATCTTATTAGTTTTCGCTGACGGTGGCGGAATACTAAAATGTTTGCTGTTGTATCTTTGTGTCGCAGTTAATTTGATTACCAACAAACAAACAACTATGAATTGTTTCGTATAATTAATACGACAGCTAACAATAATAGTCTCACTATTTCTAACTGCCGTCAGCAAATAAGGAGATATTAAATTAAGAATACCACAAGACATGTTCCACTAACGAATCTTGGCAAAGGAATACTGCGTTGTATCGGTCTTGACAAAATAAAATGGCCGCACTATTGCCGCCAAGTCTTGTTACGTCGCGCGTCGTAAGTACATATTTGGTAAATCGACAAGCTATTCGCTAGAGTACAAGATATCTGGATGTTTACAAATGAAACCCTTTTCAATTTCCTGCTTATCATTAGTGTTTGAAGCTTTCAAGGCACTATAAGCAGCAAGCTGGGGTCTGTGTGTACGTCCGCGATGACATTTGTTGTCGTCGTCTCCGTTGCTTTGAGAAATCGGGTTTTTCTGCCATATGGCTACTTGTGGACACTGGCGTGGAGAAATCTCTCTACATCGGCGTCTACCGATCGCACAGCGGTGACCAGGAGACAACAGCGCTCTTTAACTTCCTCGTGGAGTCGACTGACGTAGCCCAGCAGCGGTACCCAACAGCGAAGCTCATCTTTCTGGGGGACTTCAACGCCCATTATAAAGAGTGGTTGTTCCCGTACTAGAAAACTGACCATGCCGGGTTAGAGGCGCGCAAGTTTGCTTTAACGCTAGATCTAACCCAGATGGTGAATGTGGCGACGCGGGCACCGGATGATGATGGCCATACACCCAATTGCTTGGACCTTCTGCGGGCATCTGATCCGGACAGTCATTCAGTATCGGTCTCAGCCCCGCTGGGAACGTCTGACCATTGTCTGGTGAAATCCTTATCGACCTGCTTTCCTCCAGATGAGAGTCCTAGAGTCACGAGGCGAGTATGGCGATACAGGTCAGCAGACTGGGATGAGATGCGGCATTTTTTGCAACTTATCCTTGGCGGCAAGTGTGCTTCTCCTCGGGTGACCCCTCGTGCTGTGCTGACGTGGTCGCGGTCGTGATTCGGCAGGGGATGGAGTATTTTATTCCATTCTCCGACATCCCGCTCGGTCACAAATCTCGGCCTTGGTATAATGCAGAATGCGCCCACGCTGAGGCCCGTAAAAAGTCTGCCTACCAAGCCTGGGTCAAGGCCCGCGACCGCAAAGTTAGAGCGCGTAGGGTTCGCGTGAGGAAAAGAGCTTTTAATTCTGCCGCCAAGTTTTGCAAGCAGGTTTTACGTGGGGCACGTTTTGACCATGTCGGATGCATCGGGGTCAAGCAGGCTTCGCACCCTCCGGGTAGTAAACAGTTCTAGTCCCTGTCCAAAGCGGCTGAAGCGAATATCTGTCGACCCACTTTACCTCCAATGATGAAACCTGATGGGTCGCTGGCTCACTCTGCAGGTGAGAAAGCAAATTTATTTGCATCTCTCTTTACAAGCAATTCACGTCTGGACGCTGGCTCCAAGCAACCACCTACTGTGCCTCATTGTGACTCCTCGATGCCGGAAATCGCAGTTCACATTAAAGAGGGCCGAAGAGTATTGTGCAGTCTAGACGTGAACAAGGCCAGCGGGCCTGACGGCATTCCAGCGAGTGTGTTGAGGTAGTGTGCGCCTGAACTGTCTTCTGTGTTGACACGTTTGTTCCGCCTTTCTCTTAAAAAAAGGACGGTAACAAAATCCTGGAAGCTCGCAAATGTGCAACCAGTGCCCAAAAAGGGCGACCGTGCAGACCCTGCCCATTACCGTCCAATCGGCATTACCTCCATTCTGTGCAAGGTTATGGAAAGGGTACTGAACAGTAAGTTGCTGACCTACCTTGAAAACAATGATCTCCTCAGTGACTGTCAGTATGGCTTTCGCCGGGGACGGTCAACTGGCGATCTTCTTGTGTATGTCACGCACTGCTGGGGCGAGGTCATCGAGAAACATGGCGAAGCACTTGCTGTATCGCTTGATATCTCGAAGGCCTTTGACAGGGTCTGGCACGCTGGTCTACTCAGCAAGTTTCCTGCTTATGGCATCCCTGCTGATTTTTGTAGCTGGATATCAGACTTCCTTAGTGAACGGTCGATCAGAGTAGTCGTTGACGGCTGCTCTTCCGATCTTTTGGCTATTGATGCCGGAGTTCCTCAGGGGTCTGTTCTCTCTGCAACTCTTATCCTGCTACACATCAATGACCTACTTCAGTCTGGTATTGTTGGGTACGCAGATGACAGTACAGTTTCAGAGAGATACTTGTCCAGCGCAAAAACCAGCGGGGCTGAAGTTCGTTCCTTGAGAGAGGCCATGGTAGAGCGGACAGATCTGACCTTAAGCTTTGTCTCCCAGTGGGGTGATGATAATCTGGTCTCTTTTAATGCCACCAAAACACAGGCGTGTCTTTTTACCGCTAAAAGGAGTCGTTTCGATCAAACTCCTACTTTTCGGGGTATATCTGTTCCTGTAACTGATCGGCTCGAGCTCCTAGGCATGGAGTTGACATCATGTCTCAACTTCGGTGCCACCATCGAGCACAAAGCCCAAACTGCGGCCAAGAAGCTGGGCATCCTGAATAGGGTGAAGCGATACTTTACGCCTGGACAGCTTTTAATTCTCTACAAAGCGCAAGTCCGATCCTGCATGGAGTATTGCAGCCACCTTTGGGATGGCTCGGCCAAATACCAACTTGCCGCGCTTGACTCGGTGGAACGCAGAGCTAAGAGGCTCATTGGCGACGTAAGACTGGTGGATGCCAAGCTTCACAGCTTGGCTCATCGCTGCAAGGTTGCCTGCTTTACGGTCTTCTACAGATTATACTTCGGGGAGTGTGCTCAAGAACTCCACGACCTCATTCCGCCGGCCCCCTTCTATCAGCGGACATCTAGACGCACTGCAGGTTACCATCCTTACCTAGTTGCTATCCCACCAATTCGCACTAAGCGTTTCCAAATGTCTTTTGTGATGCGCACAGCAAAGGAGTGGAACTCTCTGCCTGCGTCTGTGTTTCCGAACGCATACAACCCCAATCTCTTCAAAGTGAGAGTGAACAGGCTTCTTCTGGCTAAGCTCGCTCCATCGTCGACTTTGTCATCTTCGACCTAGACTAGAGTCAAGAGCAAACCTATCTCAAATAAAAAAAAAATAAGAAGATTTGACGCGTACTTTTATATTAAAGCAATACAAACAATAGCGTTTATAAAATGTAACACCTTTTAACTTAAAAAGTTATGAATTACACTGTCCACAAACAAAATGGATTAGGCACTAAGTAAGTTAGCACTAGTTATACTAAGTTAGCTGAAAAACACGGCCTAACGAAGTATTAAAAGTAGTCCTAATTGCCAATGTTCCAGACAACACAATTTGGAGAAACGTTAGTAATTCTAGTGTGTTAAGGCTTATCGTGTCAGCCTTTATCGGCGCCAAGTTGATTATGTACAAGCACATTTATTTAGTGCTCAAACAAGTGATTCTAGCTCTGATTGATATTGGAGACTTCATTACGCCCCTAAAATTACATAATTTTCTTTAAATGTGTAGAACTAAGACAGGACTCTTGTTAGATACTCTTACCGGTCATGATGTTGTCATATTATCCAATAACGTATTAAAATGTAATGTTAACGTTAGTGACCTGATTCGAGCTCCCTAATGTATGCTCCTGAATTTGGATGAAGCTCTGGCAATTTGCTAGATTAATTCCTAACATATTCCTCTCGGTTAGTGGACTAAACAGGCATATTAGCGATGCTGTGTGTATCCAACCGTGACGTAACGCTGACGTGTAGGTAATCCCGGCCATTCATAATTCATCGCGAGCCTTAAACCTGTGCCAAAACCGCTCGTCGTTTATGAGCAGCAATGAACATTTTATTAATGTGTTGGCTCGCCACATAACTAAGTAGTTGTGAATTGTGTCGAGTTATTTATGTGCCGACTCTGGCGTGTTTTTTGTTTCCGTTTCTGCTCAAGTTGTTGAGAAATTGTGTTCTGCTTTATGAAGTATAAATGAATGACAAAGAGAATACATTTTCTTATGGAAATATCAAGTTTTTGCAGCTCGGAGGGTTCCGTAGAGCGCTGTGTTCTCCTTTAATTGTTATGTGTATTTTGAGTAGCTCGACTAGTACAAAGGGAATGGTATTCAGTTCTTTTTTTTTTAAATGTTGACCTATTTAATGAAGTGGTGGGACGTCCATTTTCTGTGCGACGTGTGTGTGTGTGTGTCGTTCGGAAAGATAATATTTCTAAGACATCCAGATATTGAGGTATTTTTGCATGTTGTACATATAAACTAATTGTGTCAGTACGCGCACTCATTAATTAAAGGGAAATCACAGTGCGGGGACATCGTTTATATTTTAACGAAAACCATCTCTGACAGGTTTACGTAGGTAAGTGAGGTATTTCTTTATAGTGAAACAAAATCCTGTTTACCCAAATCACAGCGTTTTTCTCAAGGTTTACTTAATCCAGATAAGTAGCGGATAGCGGCTCACAGCTAATTGGACGCGCCAAAGCTCTTTTGATCATCAAACTAACTTGTTTAGGTAAACAGCGGACTTTTGCGCGTTATTTTGCCTCGCGTTTAGTTGTCGCAGTCGCAAATTGAAAATAAACATATCCACGTCTGCGCTTTGACGTATTTGGTGGAGAGCGGCTGACGCAGCGCGCCATTGTACGACAGGGATACTCAACCTGCTTGCTGAGTTTATCTGTGTAGACTGCCAAAGTGCCCACCTTTTCGTTTTGGCTTTGGAAGAGATTATAGTAGGCACTTCAATAAATAAATATAAATAGACCAACCAGCCCATAGATACATACCTTTACCTAAACATAGCCTACTTTAAAAACAAAACTGTGTTAGTAGCACTTCCATTTGCACTAGCTTGATTTTGTACTGTCCTGTGGTACTAGTCTACGGAAGCGACGGAACACCACGTCCTGCGCACAAAAGTCTTCTTCCATGACGAGGGAGAGTTATCAAAGCAGTATACGCGCAACACGAACGCCTTGAAGATGACGGTGCGGCGTGACCCCAGTACCTGCACCCTCAGCGTGTACCTCGTCTTTTGGTGCACGTACTCCACGATGTCGTCTGCCTAAGTGGTGTAGTGCAGGCGGAAGATGTCCACCAGTGTGTTCAGCTTAGCGGCACGCGCTCACTTCGGGCTCCGTAGAAGCTTTACCGCGGTTCTTGTTAGTTCGCGAACGGAGCTTCCTCCTTTGCACTGTCACAAAACCTTCATCAGCCCTTTTCGGTGCGTTTCCAGGCATAGGCTTCATACTTGGAACGCCAGGGGCACTCGCGGCGGTAATGCAGGTGTAATCGTTTCATAGGGGTTTTGGTAGGGCTACAGACACTGGCGGCGGCGCTGTGCGGAGGAGCCGCGGTGACGGGCGCAGGGCGGCGAGGGGCGAGGGTGGGGCGCAGTGCAGGCTCAGCAATCGACGGACGGCGCTGTGCGGAGGAGCCGCGGTGACGGGCGCAGGGCGGCGAGGGGCGAGGGTGGGGCGCAGTGCAGGCTCAGCAATCGACGGACGGCGCTGTGCGGAGGAGCCGCGGTGACGGGCGCAGGGCGGCGAGGGGCGAGGGTGGGGCGCAGTGCAGGCTCAGCAACCGACGGACGGCGCTGTGCGGAGGAGCCGCGGTGACGGGCGCAGGGCGGCGAGGGGCGAGGGTGGGGCGCAGTGCAGGCTCAGCAACCGACGGACGGCGCTGGCGACGAAACTGGTGACACGGACTGCGACGACGATATATCGAGGCCGGCTCCGCAACACGTGTAAGTTTACATTAGACGCATCGCACTAGCTGACCTAATTACCATCACACTGTTGTGCGACTCGCCAGCTTCTTTGCGCAAATCGGCGGTGTTTTGGGATGCATCTAATTTCGTTAGCACATCCGCGAGACTGGCTTTCAGAAAGACAATATCCTTCGGAAGGCTCGTTACATCGAGGTGGTGGAAGGTGACGGGAGGAAACTTGTGTAGCTCTTTCGCGACAAACATCGGCACGTCATCAGGGTCGGTCTCCTTGAGCAGCGTGATTATATCCTGCAGGCTACTTTAAGTCCAGTCACGCCAGCGGGACTCCATTGTGTCGCGCTTGTTTAGCACACTGAACAACAACAGCTTGGCAGCAGCTATGTTATCCTCGCTGAAGTGCGTTGCAGAGATCTGGACAGCAGACACCTCGTCCATCACATAAAGCTTCTGCTGAAGTAACACCAGCAGCTCATTCACCACAAGTTCATTACTCATGGCTAGCAAATTACGAGCGACAGCTTGCGCCGCGCTAATCGATATAAAGAACACTTAAGCATGTGCTGAAGTAGTTTCTAAAAAAGTCTACGCGGGACTGATCAAAATGCTGCCACTTTCGTCACTTTGTTCTGGTTAACATTAAGTACTTCGATTTACTTAATTCACGTACACAATATAACGATATAAATCATTGGATGCGATCCATGAATGAAAAATGTTTACTACAACTGGTCCACACTCTCCAAGAAACCTCGGTGACAAACACGGTCTCCAACAAGAGTTTGTTGGAACAAATCGTAGTATTATGTTCCAACGACTTGTAATAAAAGCGTGTTTGGTTCCGGGGCGAGGAAAAGATTCATCCGCGTCACTTTTATAATAAGTTCTCTCGACAGACACATGTTATCGTGATTAGAACAGCTGTGATAACGCTAAGCTTAGTTCAACGTTATTGTTATCATTGAACAGTGATAAACGGAATATTCACGAAATTAAATGATGATAGAAAGGGCAGAAATCGTCCCAATTTCCAGCTTTAACGAATACGTGTCACTCAAGCTGCTGCGTTCTGACTTCAGATTGAAGCTGCAGTGAGAACGCTCGAGCTAAATATTACGGCATGTAGTACTAGTAATTGATTTCCAAATAATTCCTATTTCGATTTCTTGAAAATACTAATCTCCTCTAGTACTCCTTCTTCTTATCGTGATAAATGATATTAACACGCTTTTATTAGCTTCACTTGTAACTAACTAACAATGTAAGAACATCTTGGACGTCCATTTTAACCTATTTATAACTGTCGTATCGAAATGAAACTTTGTATATATATGTAGTTCTAAAGACAATACTATAATTTGGTGTCTTGGGGCTGATCTGATGATGGAGCCAGGAGGTGGATAGTGGAAATCTTTAGTGGCTACTAGTAAACCCCTGGAGTTTGGGCTCATATGATTTGTTTTGACGAGTCCCATAGATTGGGCTTGATAACGCGGATTTGATGATGGAGCCAGGAGGTGGAAGTGGAACTCTTCAGTGGCCACTAGTAACCCCTTGTCTCCTGTAATATCTATACGATACTTATAAGTCGGCGCAGCGTGTCGAAGGCAAGCGATGAGTTTGTTATCGTAGCGACCTTATAACAAGCTAAATTGAGTTAGGTATTTGAATTTCATAAGAAAACAGTTTGTACAATTATTCATTACCTGCGCTACCTATATTTACATAAATAAAAAACTAGATACCTAAAATCAGTCTCGTCAATTAAACTGCATTGAAATTGAATGAAAAAGTAATAATGATCGGTTACAACAACCTTTGGGGTCTACTGACGATGCCGCAGACATCGATAGACACACAAATTTACACGTTTTGTTAAACTTATGTAGGTTCAGTATCAGTATCGGAGTATCTATCTACAAAAAAGTTAGATCCTATCAAAAACATAACTTGTAACAAAACGCAAGTCTCGCTCCGCAGTTCTTCTGCCGCAAACAGTTAATTTATTCAGTATCTATCTGTGGGAGCATCTATCCAACAACTTTATTATAAATTGTTACCTAATTAGTTAACTAACAACATTTTATAGTTACCGTATCTATACTAGACATCTTTATTTCTTTATTACACAGAATGACTTGGCCATTGCACACCGCTATACAATCTACAAACCACAAAACCTAATATGAGCGCTCTGAGCGCTTTATGTTTGTTTGTGTAAGTATAAAGACCTATGTTCAGTTAGGAATATTCAAAATGGTTGATTATTGTTATGATATGTGATTATGTCACCGTGCGACGGCTAAATCATTATATTTATTAAAGAAATAAAGACGTCTAATATTGATATACGGTCACTATGAAATGTTGTCAGTCAACTTATTACGTAACAATTTATGACAAAGTTGCTGGACAGATGCTCCCATCCCAAAGGTACTGAATAAACTTACCGACCAGGTTGTACATTCGACCTCACAACTTTTTGCGGTAGAAGAACTGCGTTGCGAGACTTGCGTTATTTTTATATTTTATGTTTTGCTGGGATACTACATATTATTGTTACAGTCTTGCCCGTCTGTTACAGGACATGGCATAACGCACATAACAGCCCGCAACCGCCGCACTCGATATTATTCTTTCATCTCGGATCGACGGAAATAAACGTTCAAAGTGGAGCCGAATGTCTCGACGCAACAAAATATAACGCTTAAATAAACTTGTGCATATTCAAGAAAAACATTCAATGGACACGTGCAGAAGGTTTGTTCAATAACACGCCAACACTAGTTTACAAGAGACTTTGAAAGAAATTAAAATACAGTAAAGCGTTAACTTTTGACAGAAAGATGACCCGTATACATACATACATAGGAATCATAGTTTAATTTTCGATCGTCATCGTCATTGAGTATCGATGTTTATGGTCTCGAAACACAAAATCAAACTAGGCTGAGAATCAGCACTTTTTGAACGTCAAAATTACATAAGACAAACCCCCGGCACGCCCGCCCTTCACAACTTCCTAGTGCTTTAGCTGGGAAGAAGAAGTGGCGCAATAACCTCCCCAGCAGTACAGCTATCTGTTGCAGTTAAAAGAACTCGATTCATATACAATATAATTATGCAAAGTAATTAACATTGAACAGCAATCAAATTGCTAGTTTCCAAAAAATATATGAGAATGCCAAGAAATGGACGGCGAAAGATCAATCTGATACTGAGAGAGAGGATCACTGCTCAGTTGTCTGAATATTTTAATTTGCCTTCATGGTGTGGATGGCCTGCAATGGGTCCAAGTGTTCATTACGTTATTTCATTAGATGTGGTCCTTCTGTACATTTGAACTAAGTACAGCAAGAACTGGTGGATATTGCGAAAACAGTTGTCGGCGAGTCATTATGTGTGAGTGTGTCGGAAGTCGGGCGGAGTCGGGCGGAGGCGCGCGGCGAGCATGACTCACGGCTTGGCAAAAACATCGCTTGGAAACTTGCCGGGCAGGGCTGGCTAACGAATTGTGGTGGAGTGGTCTTTTGAAGTTCGAGGGGTAACTGTCGAAATACTAAAATATTTTAGCAATAGTAAAGAGCACTAGCGTCAAATAAAGTTGAGTTTTAGGATCTCATTAAGATAATGAGCAGCAGCTCCCTCAGGTGTGAGGCAGTGCTGCGGCCTGCACTTAGCAGTTTTGTCTGTCATCGACAAAACAGGTTGCTGAGTACATTTTGCAATAAGTACAATCAACCATCATTGTCTTCATAGAGTGATCGAGTGGTTAGGTCTAGGTCGTGGACTGGCCTTACCGTCGCTATTAGTGCCTACACATAAAAATCCTAACTACTTCGCATTCCTATAATTGAAAGTATCACAAAATTAAAAGTCACACATTAATACCCAAACATATACACGAACAAACTCACCCCACTCACTTTATATCCAGTCAGCGTGTGAATATGAAACACGAAGCAAAAAACCAACAAATGAAAATCAGAGCAAGGTTGTCACCGCGTTAAATTCCTCCACACGTTGCCGAGTGGCGAGTGATGGGTATGCGAACAAAACATCGCGACTCAACCGGCGCGCGACAGCCCTGCGTGTTTATCGAGACGCGGGACATTTCAATACATCGCATGGCATTAGACGAGTCGAGTGATGCTCGACGCCTTGTTTTTATGTTTTACTGTAAGGTGGACTCGGTCGGTGTGAGAGCGGAGATTAAACTGAAGCGGTTTACTGAAATATAAGTCGTTGAACAAAATATTACATATTTTCAGTATGGTTTCTTTATCTACATACATCTATACATCACGCAAAATACGCGCATTGTCGTGGAGTTGCGGACACCAGCCCGTGTTACCTATACATCTATACATAATAATTGAAATCACTTTTTGTCTGTCCACGTTTGTTTTTCACCATCATTGAGATCATTTATTCCGGAAGATTATACATTAATAATAAGGCGAAGTTTTCCGGGCCTGCAGGCCTGTGAAACTCTGCCTCCACCTCCCCCAAATGCAACGCGACGTATTTATTAACGATGGACTGAATTAGTTTGTTGTCAGGGTCGATTCTTTGTCCTTAGGTTTACATTTTATGGTACCTACGGTATAATGAACTAAAATGATTAAGTATTTAAAATGTCTTGCGTACCTAATCGGCGTTTTCACATTCACAGATAGCGACACCAACCCGATACTGGTACGGTCGGCGGCACTACCGACACTGACTCCATACCGATATAATGATATCGGTCCGATGATATTGGTGGATATCGATGACCACCGTGACGCACCAAACGAGTACAGTGTAACTAAGTATCGAAGTCTCGAAGTTGGCAGTGACAAAGTGTGTTCAAGTGAAAGAATGCTCGCTGCCCTCACCCCGCACTGCGTCTTCGCCGGTAGATACCGTGCCGATGTCGATGCCGGGCGCTGTGTGCGACGATATACGTGACAAAGTGTGTTCAAGTGAAAGAATGCTCGCTGCCCTCACCCCGCACTGCGTCTTCGCCGGTAGATACCGTGCCGATGTCGATGCCGGGCGCTGTGTGCGACGATATACGTGACAAAGTGTGTTCAAGTGAAAGAATGCTCGCTGCCCTCACCCCGCACTGCGTCTTCGCCGGTAGATACCGTGCCGATGTTGATGCCGGGCGCTGTGTGCGACGATATACGTGACAAAGTGTGTTCAAGTGAAAGAATGCTCGCTGCCCTCACCCCGCACTGCGTCTTCGCCGGTAGATACCGTGCCGATGTCGATGCCGGGCGCTGTGTGCGACGATATACGTGACAAAGTGTTCAAGTGTAAGAATGCTCGCTGCCCTCACCCCGCACTGCGTCTTCGCCGGTAGATACCGTGCCGATGTCGATGCCGGGCGCTGTGTGCGACGATATACGTGACAAAGTGTTCAAGTGTAAGAATGCTCGCTGCCCTCACCCCGCACTGCGTCTTCGCCGGTAGATACCGTGCCGATGTCGATGCCGGGCGCTGTGTGCGACGATATACGTGACAAAGTGTGTTCAAGTGAAAGAATGCTCGCTGCCCTCACCCCGCACTGCGTCTTCGCCGGTAGATACCGTGCCGATGTTGATGCCGGGCGCTGTGTGCGACGATATACGTGACAAAGTGTGTTCAAGTGAAAGAATGCTCGCTGCCCTCACCCCGCACTGCGTCTTCGCCGGTAGATACCGTGCCGATGTCGATGCCGGGCGCTGTGTGCGACGATATACGTGACAAAGTGTTCAAGTGTAAGAATGCTCGCTGCCCTCACCCCGCACTGCGTCTTCGCCGGTAGATACCGTGCCGATGTCGATGCCGGGCGCTGTGTGCGACGATATACGTGACAAAGTGTTCAAGTGTAAGAATGCTCGCTGCCCTCACCCCGCACTGCGTCTTCGCCGGTAGATACCGTGCCGATGTCGATGCCGGGCGCTGTGTGCGACGATATACGTGACAAAGTGTTCAAGTGTAAGAATGCTCGCTGCCCTCACCCCGCACTGCGTCTTCGCCGGTAGATACCGTGCCGATGTCGATGCCGGGCGCTGTGTGCGACGATATACGTGACAAAGTGTTCAAGTGTAAGAATGCTCGCTGCCCTCACCCCGCACTGCGTCTTCGCCGGTAGATACCGTGCCGATGTCGATGCCGGGCGCTGTGTGCGACGATATACGTGACAAAGTGTTCAAGTGTAAGAATGCTCGCTGCCCTCACCCCGCACTGCGTCTTCGCCGGTAGATACCGTGCCGATGTCGATGCCGGGCGCTGTGTGCGACGATATACGTGACAAAGTGTTCAAGTGTAAGAATGCTCGCTGCCCTCACCCCGCACTGCGTCTTCGCCGGTAGATACCGTGCCGATGTCGATGCCGGGCGCTGTGTGCGACGATATACGTGACAAAGTGTTCAAGTGTAAGAATGCTCGCTGCCCTCACCCCGCACTGCGTCTTCGCCGGTAGATACCGTGCCGATGTCGATGCCGGGCGCTGTGTGCGACGATATACGTGACAAAGTGTTCAAGTGTAAGAATGCTCGCTGCCCTCACCCCGCACTGCGTCTTCGCCGGTAGATACCGTGCCGATGTCGATGCCGGGCGCTGTGTGCGACGATATACGTGACAAAGTGTTCAAGTGTAAGAATGCTCGCTGCCCTCACCCCGCACTGCGTCTTCGCCGGTAGATACCGTGCCGATGTCGATGCCGGGCGCTGTGTGCGACGATATACGTGACAAAGTGTTCAAGTGTAAGAATGCTCGCTGCCCTCACCCCGCACTGCGTCTTCGCCGGTAGATACCGTGCCGATGTCGATGCCGGGCGCTGTGTGCGACGATATACGTGACAAAGTGTTCAAGTGTAAGAATGCTCGCTGCCCTCACCCCGCACTGCGTCTTCGCCGGTAGATACCGTGCCGATGTCGATGCCGGGCGCTGTGTGCGACGATATACGTGACAAAGTGTTCAAGTGTAAGAATGCTCGCTGCCCTCACCCCGCACTGCGTCTTCGCCGGTAGATACCGTGCCGATGTCGATGCCGGGCGCTGTGTGCGACGATATACGTGACAAAGTGTTCAAGTGTAAGAATGCTCGCTGCCCTCACCCCGCACTGCGTCATCGCCGGTAGATACCGTGCCGATGTCGATGCCGGGCGCTGTGTGCGACGATATACGTGACAAAGTGTTCAAGTGTAAGAATGCTCGCTGCCCTCACCCCGCACTGCGTCTTCGCCGGTAGATACCGTGCCGATGTCGATGCCGGGCGCTGTGTGCGACGATATACGTGACAAAGTGTTCAAGTGTAAGAATGCTCGCTGCCCTCACCCCGCACTGCGTCTTCGCCGGTAGATACCGTGCCGATGTCGATGCCGGGCGCTGTGTGCGACGATATACGTGACAAAGTGTTCAAGTGTAAGAATGCTCGCTGCCCTCACCCCGCACTGCGTCTTCGCCGGTAGATACCGTGCCGATGTCGATGCCGGGCGCTGTGTGCGACGATATACGTGACAAAGTGTTCAAGTGTAAGAATGCTCGCTGCCCTCACCCCGCACTGCGTCTTCGCCGGTAGATACCGTGCCGATGTCGATGCCGGGCGCTGTGTGCGACGATATACGTGACAAAGTGTTCAAGTGTAAGAATGCTCGCTGCCCTCACCCCGCACTGCGTCTTCGCCGGTAGATACCGTGCCGATGTCGATGCCGGGCGCTGTGTGCGACGATATACGTGACAAAGTGTTCAAGTGTAAGAATGCTCGCTGCCCTCACCCCGCACTGCGTCTTCGCCGGTAGATACCGTGCCGATGTCGATGCCGGGCGCTGTGTGCGACGATATACGTGACAAAGTGTTCAAGTGTAAGAATGCTCGCTGCCCTCACCCCGCACTGCGTCTTCGCCGGTAGATACCGTGCCGATGTCGATGCCGGGCGCTGTGTGCAACGATATACGTGACAAAGTGTTCAAGTGTAAGAATGCTCGCTGCCCTCACCCCGCACTGCGTCTTCGCCGGTAGATACCGTGCCGATGTCGATGCCGGGCGCTGTGTGCGACGATATACGTGACAAAGTGTTCAAGTGTAAGAATGCTCGCTGCCCTCACCCCGCACTGCGTCTTCGCCGGTAGATACCGTGCCGATGTCGATGCCGGGCGCTGTGTGCGACGATATACGTGACAAAGTGTTCAAGTGTAAGAATGCTCGCTGCCCTCACCCCGCACTGCGTCTTCGCCGGTAGATACCGTGCCGATGTCGATGCCGGGCGCTGTGTGCGACGATATACGTGACAAAGTGTTCAAGTGTAAGAATGCTCGCTGCCCTCACCCCGCACTGCGTCTTCGCCGGTAGATACCGTGCCGATGTCGATGCCGGGCGCTGTGTGCGACGATATACGTGACAAAGTGTTCAAGTGTAAGAATGCTCGCTGCCCTCACCCCGCACTGCGTCTTCGCCGGTAGATACCGTGCCGATGTCGATGCCGGGCGCTGTGTGCGACGATATACGTGACAAAGTGTTCAAGTGTAAGAATGCTCGCTGCCCTCACCCCGCACTGCGTCTTCGCCGGTAGATACCGTGCCGATGTCGATGCCGGGCGCTGTGTGCGACGATATACGTGACAAAGTGTGTTCAAGTGAAAGAATGCTCGCTGCCCTCACCCCGCACTGCGTCTTCGCCGGTAGATACCGTGCCGATGTCGATGCCGGGCGCTGTGTGCGACGATATACGTGACAAAGTGTTCAAGTGTAAGAATGCTCGCTGCCCTCACCCCGCACTGCGTCTTCGCCGGTAGATACCGTGCCGATGTCGATGCTGGGCGCTGTGTGCGACGATATACGTGACAATGACAATACAATTAGTCTTTAGCTATACATATTATAAACAAATAAATAAAATTGAAATATCTGTTTGTAATGTCAAATTAACAACTTTTTACTAAATGAATATGAACGTATATACGGTACTTATAACAGAAAAGCAATTTTTAAAATTTTTGTCTGTCTGTTTGTTCCGGCTAATATCCTTGTAGGAACTACATTAGCAATAATGCAAACGAGGCAATGTGCCCCGCGCACACGGGCGAGTGGGCAGTCGTCTCCGCCGCGCCCTAGCGTTAACTTGTGTACTATCGAGATATTATAAGAAACGCCAATGTAATATAACTCCCGATTTATTAATACACTTTATATTGGACTCAGGAATTTCATTTACATCCCTCGCCAACCAGATACCAAAGGTTCCAACAATCCTAAACGGCTGGACCAATTTTAACGGGACTTTCACTGGCTGATAGCTGATGTTACGACGGGTAACTTGGGCTACTTTTATTTCAGAAAAATAATTAGGGTTCCGCGCGAATAAATTAAAACCTATGAAATTGTGAACAAAAAGTCGGATTTGATTTTTTTTTTTTGCATTTGGTAGCCCAATCTTCGGGGATAGTTATAGACTATTTAACATCACGCTATGACCCTTAGGAGCCGAGCAAAATGAAAAAAAGTCAGAAAGAATAATAAGCGAAAACGAAGATATAGCACGGGCGGGCGGTGCAACGCGGCGGGTCGGGGGGGACGAAGGAGTAGTTTTATTAAAATGTGGCTATTATTTTTAACCAACTTCAAAAAAAAGAGGAGGTTCTCAATTCGGTTGTATTTTTTTAAATGTTTGTTTCCTCAGTACTCCGTCATTTATAAACCGATTTGGAAATGTTTTATTTTTATTTGAAAGGACATACAGTTTGGTCCCATTTTTATCAAAATCCAGTTCTGATGATAGGATCCATGAGGAATTGAGGGAACTCCTCAAATATTATAGGCATACACATTGCTATTTTGATGTTTTCATCGACAAGTCAAGCATTTGCATTCAGAAAGTACCACTTGGTGAAGTGGAACTGACGAAGAAGACCGCAGATGGCCACGGGAACTCCTCATTGTATTTCACAGGTAGCGATATCTCGATTAAGATAGTTAAGCGACTATGACGAAGCAAATTTAAATAAATGGTTCTGATGAAACTGGTACCAACGACCTGATCTGATGATGAAGCCGGAAGGTAGGCACCGGAACTCCGTAATAAAACAATGTATCCTAGCCGTGTTTGGGCTTATTGGAATTTTTATGAGATGCCCTCTGGCAATAGATTTTAATGGTAATATGCTTCAAATCGCGCTACTTGAGTTGTATGATATGTGTGTGTGGCCTTGATTTTCAGAAGACAGATTTCGTTAACGATTTGTCGTCGTGTGGTTGATTTAATAATTTGTTGGCGACGGCATCCAAACCTGATAAAACTCCGGCTTCCAAACTTCTGACACGACTTAGCGCGACATATACATAATAGGTAGGGGAAAAAGTTTCTTCGCATTTTTTAAGAAAATTCAAAACATTTTTTAATATAGTTTATTCACATTTAACTAAAGTATGTAGGTACCATTTTGTTCAATAACTTTTTGCCATCTTGTAGGTAGGAACATGATCTCATTGCTATAGAAATTTTGGGACTTCTGATCAAAATACCGCGACAAGTGGTTTTGGCAGTCCTCTCGTGATGTTAACCTGACACTGCCTAAAGAATTCTGAAGAGACCGAAACAAGTGGAAATCTGAAGGTGCAAGGTCAGGACTATACGGCGGATGCATTAACACCTCCCAGCCAAACTCTCTTAATTTTTGCTGAGTGGCTAAAGATGTGTGAGATCTAGCGTTATCATGATGAAAAACCACACCCCTTCTGTTGATTAATTCCGGCCGCTTTCTCTCAACTTCTTGCTTTAATCTCATCAGTTGTTCGCAGTAGAGTTCAGAATCTATGGTCCTGCCTGGTGGTAACAGCTCATAATGAATAATGCCCTTCCAATCCCACCACACACACCTTGTTGCGAGTTAACCCGGGTTTCGCCACAGTCTGTGAAGCCTGACCGGCCTTTGACCACGACCTTTTTCGCACGTTATTGTCGTACGTGATCCACTTTTCATCACCAGTTATCAGCTTCTTTATATTTGCCTTTTTGCTAAATTTTTATTTGAAAGGGTATCCTGTGGAAGCATTTAAAGGCCAAATTCTGATAAGTGGTTTTTGAGTTAGCTTCAATAATAAGTATTTTGTTCCACTTAGTGTATGTTGATGATGTTATAATAATTTCCTGTCACTGTTATTTACTTAGCAAGTAGTGGCATACGAATTCGGATGGGGTAGGTACCACAACTAAAAAGTGGAAAATAAAACTTACATAATGTGTACTTAGGTGGTAACTATAGTGTATAATTGAGATCATTATGGACCCTGTAGGGCACAGCAAAAGGGTAGGAGAGAGGAAGCTCTGTTGTAGGAGATCATGAATAATAATTATTGCTATATTATTTAATTTATTAATATTGCTATTTTATTTTATTATTATTTTTGTTCTATTATTTCTTTATTATTATATTCGTTTATTTATTTTCTTTCTTATCTATTTACATTTTTGAATATTTCTAATAAAAATGTATACAAAAAAACATTTAAAAATATAAAAAAATAGAGGTCCACCGGTATCGGGAGCAGGGTCCAAGCTACCGGTGGTTAGGGCTGCAGAGACAGGAACCTCCTCACAATACGAGCCGTATCGAGGAGTACTGCCTTCTGGATCAGGCTCTTGATCCAACCGCCTAACGACAGCCTCGAGAGATGTTGGTCGAGGCTTTCGGCCATCAGGCCATTGGCCGTTACAACAATCGGCACAATGACAGCCGAGGTCACATTCCACATGTCAACAACCTCGTGTGCTAAGTCGAGATATTTTATTTGTTTCTCTTTCTCAGCTTTCACGAGGTTCTCGTCATGTGGAATGGTAACATCGATAATCATTGCGCGGCGCGCTAATCGATCTATCACCACTATCGCCCGAGATTAATAATGTATCTCTGATCCAAGGATAGAGTCAATCTAAGATTGCTGTATAGTGCGCGATCGATCTCCAATCCTGATGCCAATATCAAAACTATGCAATCGTTTTTTTTTTTCGATGCAGATTGCAGGCGATCCTTTCCCTCCCTCCCGTTCCGTTTCACATATAATTTTGATAATGCAATGCATTATGTTCTATGTTTTATGAAAATAAACTAGTCACTAAACTACACCAAAATATACCTTTTCTGTCAAAACAAAATAATTACGTGTCTAAAACCCCGTAAAATTTACAATCGTTAAATTATATTTACAATACTTGCAACTATTTTATCAGGAACGGAACGTGAATTTGACGTCTTGACAGTGACGCACTTTTGTTACTGTTTCATGTTTGTTCATTGTTGTGGCTTCGTGGACAAGCACGTTGTCTATCATCAGCGTCGCTGTCAGTGTCCCAGTCGGATAAAAGAGCAAGGACCTCCATATCACTATCGTCGCTGTCAGTGTCCCAGTCGGATAACAGAGCAAGGACCTCCATATCACTATCGTCGCTGTCAGTGTCCCAGTCGGATAACAGAGCAAGGACCTCCATATCACTATCGTCGCTGTCAGTGTCCCAGTCGGATAACAGAGCAAGGACCTCCATATCACTATCGTCGCTGTCAGTGTCCCAGTCGGATAACAGAGCAAGGACCTCCATATCACTATCGTCGCTGTCAGTGTCCCAGTCGGATAACAGAGCAAGGACCTCCATATCACTATCGTCGCTGTCAGTGTCCCAGTCGGATAACAGAGCAAGGACCTCCATATCACTATCGTCGCTGTCAGTGTCCCAGTCGGATAACAGAGCAAGGACCTCCATATCACTATCGTCGCTGTCAGTGTCCCAGTCGGATAACAGAGCAAGGACCTCCATATCACTATCGTCGCTGTCAGTGTCCCAGTCGGATAACAGAGCAAGGACCTCCATATCACTATCGTCGCTGTCAGTGTCCCAGTCGGATAACAGAGCAAGGACCTCCATATCACTATCGTCGCTGTCAGTGTCCCAGTCGGATAACAGAGCAAGGACCTCCATATCACTATCGTCACACTTGAAAATACTGATAATGCCATAACTTGTTCTAAATCGTAATTAGTATCAACGATAGTATTCTTACAATCCTCGAAATTTCTTGGATTGCAACCTGCGATTGTTTATACCGATCAACCCAAATGTCAAAATGGACAGATTGGTTATTGGCAAGCAAAAACTGTCATTTCCAAACAGAGGCCAATCTTTTATCTGTGATCCGCCCTCCCATAGACGGATTGACTCCGAGGATAGTAAAATCAATCTGCAGATAGGTTATTGGCAAGCATTTCCCGAAAAATGGATTCAAATATCGATCTTAGATGGCAAAAATTGGATCAGGATTGATTATTAATCTCGGGCGTATATCAGGCTTATTGGCGATAATAGTCCTGTCAGTGATGATAGACCGATCCCAGTACAACGTGACATGGTCATTTTCAAGAACTGGGTCGGGCACATACTTGTAATACGGTACCTCAGAGTCTACAAGTTTGTATTTCAAAGCAAGTTGCTGGTGAATAATCCTGGCCACTTGGTTATGCCTGTGCAAGTACTCGCCGTTAGCCAGACGAGAACAACCAGAGATAATATGTCTGATGGACTCACCCGGACGGTGACATGCCCGACACACGTCAACCGTCCCGTCCTTCATAATATGTCTCCGGTAGTTATTCGTCAAAATAACTTCGTCCATAATTGCACAAACAAAACCTTCAGTTTCCCCAAAGAGGTCACCGAAACGTAGCCAGGATACGGACGCTAAGAAATCTACACCGGGCTCGTGTAGAGCCCGATAGAAGCGTCCGTGAAGCTCCTTGCTTTGCCATACCTGCTTGCGGTCATCTGTAGTAAGTACTACAGGTTTGCTCCAGTTCTCTTTAGCCATGGAGAGCGGGGTGAGCCCGTTGTCCACTGCGACCACATCACGGTGCATACCCACGTCGGCGTTTAAAAAATATTTCCTGAGGTTGCACACCTCGCGGTTGTGGAGGGTCTTCGCATTTAAAAAACCTCGACCCCCGCACTTCCGCGGGATGTACAGTCTCATCACCGATGATCGTGGGTGATGCATCTAGTTTGCGGTCAGCAGTGTACGGACCCTCCTATCCAGGGCGTCTAGTTCGGTCTGAGTCCATTTGAGTATGCCGAAAGAGTACATCAAAACCGGCATGACCCAATCGTTGAAGGTGCGCACCTTGTTTCCGCCCGAAAGAAAACTAATTAATACCTTCTTCAGGCGACCAAAGAAGCGCTCCTTCAACGACTGCTTCATGTCAGCAACATTGATGCCTAACGCTTCCGACATACCCAAATACTTATAGCTTTCGGATGAGGAGAGGGATCTGAGGTGTATGGAATCCGAAAGATGAATTCCCTCGGATTCCATAATCTCGCCTCGCTTTACATGCATGACTGCACATTTGTCCACACCAAATTCCATCCTGATGGTGTTACTGAAAGTTTCAGTTACCTTCAGTAGCTCCATCAATCACAATTTGTTGAGGGCAAAGAGTTTCAAGTCATCCATGTAAAGGAGGTGAGATATGACCTGACCACCTCTCCTCAACCGATAGCCTAGACCTGAATCCTCCAGCAATGTGCTTAGAGGATTCAGGGCTAAGCAGAACCAAAGTGGACTCAAACTGTCGTCCTGAAATATTCCTCGTTTAATCCATACAGGTTCATCATTCCTCTGGATCTGTCCACACCCTGGGTAGCGAAGGACCGTCCTCCATTGCCCCATACACGACTCAAGGAAGGTGCGTAGAGTAAATATATTGAACTTTTCTTCTTTCTTTAATTTGTCTGGTAGTTTGTTGTATATTTTTATAAACATTACGTAGGGACTTGTAGAATGCATTTTTAGCTTGGATGCTGGTATGTTTGCCGGTGCTTAAGTGTATACTGTGATTGGATGTCAGTGATAAGTTTTAGTATATTGTGTATCTTACGACTTCCACGCGAACGAAGTCGCGGGGCACAGCTTGTTTAAGTATAATCGTAATCCTAACTAATATTATATTACAAATTATTGCGAAAGTGAGTTTGTTTATTTGTTACGCTTTCACGCTAAACCGGCTGAACGGGTTTGAATGAAATTTAACATAATATAGGTACGTAGACCATGACCTGCGTTAGGACATAGGATACTTATTATCTCGATAAGTAGTACTTTCCCGTGGGATATTTTCCGACATCCACGTGGGCGAAGCCGCGGGCAAAAGCTAGTGAATATAAGTAGCAGTAACAAAACACAAGGTGAAAACATGTCATTACACACAGTAGTAGCAAACATAAGAATGTTTTCTTAGTCGACTGAACTATCTGTCGGAACAGAAAGTAAGTACTTCAACACCAAAAATCTAAATAGACATTTACCCAACAATGAGCAAAAACACAGACACTTGTTCAACGCGTATGTAATGCAGTGTTACGTCACGCTCCATACATAAGCAATGTCGTGTTGAAACGTTGCTGAGCCTAAACAACATTTGCGGTAGTAAGGCGAAACATTAAAATTGCAATTGCAATGGTTCCGCCGGAGCGCTGGGGGCCCACAAGTCACGCAAAATGTAATTTTGATAGAAAATACCAAAGTTGTAACTTATTGTTCGCTATAAAAGGAACTCTTACGTTTTGAGCCGTTCATATCCCTAAAAAAGGATGTATAGAAATTATCTTTTCAGGACCTAAATACACTAATTTGACTATTTAATATTGATTCTACATAACATAACATCACGCCTGTATTCCCCGAAAGGTTAGGCAGACGTGATCTTACCCACACCCACATTTCGCCAGTTATGGTTAAGTCCCATGTAATAGGGGGCGAGCCTATTGCCATCTACCGGGCACAAATCCAGACTCCGGGCTGCTACTGAGAAATTCCAGATGGAAAAACCCAATAACACTTTGCCCGACCCGGGAATCAAACCCTAAGAAGCTCAGAAGTAGCGCTTGCGACCAACGAGGCAGTCTCAGTGATTCTAACAGGCAAATCCGGATAACCCCCCGTTACACTTTGTTGCCAAGTCGTAACAGCCGTGTGAAGCAGGGGCGGACGCTAGTTTTATCCTTAACAAATGAATGAACTGGTGAATGCCATTGATCAGTTCAAAAGTCCCGCCGACAAACTGTTGCAGTTTGGCAGACTTTATGTGTGTATTGTTAATACAGATACTTTTTGAATAAATTTTAAAAAATGTTTTTTTTTTTTTCAAAATGGAACTGTATCAATACTGCAACACGAAACGTTCCACTTATAGTAGTCAGTGTCACACGTAAGTAAGAGCTATGTAATAATAAGTGATGACGTCACCTTCTCTAGATCCACGTTTATTTACAAGAAACTTCAACTTTCCATTAACATCGTTCTCTGACTTCAGCCGCTGTTCGCGTTCGGTAAGACCTCCCTGAGCATTCACCGGCGCGGAACAGACAGCGGGCCAACTTGCACAATAAAACTGTGCCGCATCGGACCGCAAAACGTACAACCTATTGCCACGCACCGCTCCGATGCGCAACTCTACTATATTGTCGCCACACGAGCCAGCGACTTTGTAAGACCTGAGACCTCATGCCAATAATTGTAATGTCACGTTTGAACAATCAATTGAGTGACGGACTGGTAACGCGTCCAGTTAGATGGCTATAGATTATAGATGCTTGTAGATAACTTTTTAACCGACTTCGAAAAAAGGAGGAGGTTCTCAGTTCGTCGGAATCTTTTACTTTTTATCTTTTAATTGGTGGCAAAAAACTAAAATAAAGATCCAAAGATAACGACTTCCGAAATTATAGTTATTTTTCACTTTGTAGGTAGTGTTTTTTTGGAAGTCAGTTGATTTTTTTTTTTGTAAAAAAGTTTTTTTGATGGTTTGTTTCGACTGTACCAAAGGAAAATCGGCAGTCAAGTTAATGGTTATGAAAAGCTTCGAAAACTAGAATAGGTATTTAACTTTGTAAATTGTTGTTACATGATCACAAATTAATAAAGCTTCAAAATATTTTGTGAAGAACACAAAGTTTGGGCTCACATAATCTACGTAATAAACGTATTATTATGTCGTCAACCAATCGCCAGCACATCACCATGTGAGCCGCTCCATCACGAACTAGCTTGTTGTGACGCAGGCGGGTTAGCAGTTCCAAAGGAAATCTCTCAGATAAGGGCGCACGATAATGATTTCCTTTCAAATATTCTCGTTCGGGGCACGTAATTGTTCCGATACGAACGAAGCGCTTTTTTAGGCGGCGCCTCGCGGAGTTTAAAAATGACAATGAGACGACAGCCAACGGGGGCGTAGTGCTGCACCTGCTGCACGGTTAGATATCGAGCGTTCCCGCACCAGCTCTGCAGCGGATTGAGTCGTAGCTGACATGTGCGAGCAGAAGCTGGTTATCAGTTGCAGTACATTTTGTTGCTGTAAATAAAATATAGTACTATTATTGCAAAATACCAACCGTAAGAAAGACAATTAAAATACAAATTAAAATATATGTAGAAGACTTGGTTTTAATACTACATTAAATATTTCATGTTTTCAGTAACAATTTCTGTCGACCCACTTTATCTCCAATGATGAAACCTGATGGGTCGCTGGCTCACTCTGCAGGTGAGAAAGCAAATCTATTTGCATCCTCTTTGCAAGCAATTCACGTCTGGACGCTGGCTCTAAGCAATCACCTACTGTACCTCATTGTGACTCCTCGATGCCGGAGATCGCAGTTCACATTAAAGAGGTCCGAAGAGTCGCAGAGTGCAGTCTAGACGTGAACAAGGCCAGTGGGCCTGACGGCATTCCAGCGAGCGTGTTGAGGCAGTGTGCGCCTGAACTGTCTCCTGTGTTGACACGTTTGTTCCGCTTCTCTCTTATAAAAAGGACGGTACCAAAATCCTGGAAGCTTGCAAATGTGCAACCAGTGCCCAAAAAGGGCAACCGTGCAGACCCTGCCCATTACCGTTCGATCGCCATTACCTCCATTCTGTGCAAGGTTATGGAAAGGGTACTGAACAGTAAGTTACTGACCTACCTTGAAAACAATGATCTCCTCAGTGACTGTCAGTATGGCTTTCGCCGGGGACGGTCAACTGGCGATCTTCTTGTGTGTCACGCACTGCTGGGGCGAGGCCATCGAGAAACACGGTGAAGCACTTGCTATATCGCTTGATATCTCAAAGGTCTTTGACAGGGTCTGGCACGCTTGTCTACTTAGCAAGCTTCCTGCTTATGGCATCCCAGCTGATTTTTGTAGCTGGATATCAGACTTCCTTAGTGAACGGTCGATCAGAGTAGTCGTTGCGGCTGCTTTCCGACCTTATGGCTATTGATGCCGGAGTTCCTCAGGGGTCTGTTCTCTCTGCAACTCTTTTCCTGCTGCACATCAATGACCTACTTCAACCTGGTATTGTTGGGTACGCAGATGACAGTACTGTTTCAGAGAGATATTTGTCCAGTGCAAAAACCAGTGGGGCCGAAGTTCGTTCCTTAAGGGAGGCCATGGTACGGCGGACAGAGCTCCGGCAGGATCTCATGGCGGCATGGAGAGTGCGATTGTCGCAACCCAGCGCTGGGCACGCCACGATTGCGGCGATAAGTCCCCTCTTTGAGGAGTGGCTGGTGAGGCGCCACGGCGTCCTCACCTTCCGCCTGACGCAGGTCCTCACCGGACACGGGTGCTTCGGGAGGTACCTGTTCTGGATAAGGCGGGAGGAAACGCCCGGGTGTCACCACTGTGTGGATCGCCCGGAGGATAAGGTGGAGCATACGGTGGAGGTCTGCCCGGCTTGGGCGGAGCACCGCCGTGTCCTCGCGGAAGCGATCGGCGGCGGCGATCTCTCGCGTCCGGCCCTGGTCCAGGCCATGGTACGGAGCGAGAGTGCATGGGAAGCCATTACCTCCTTCTGCGAAGCAGTAATGCTCGTGAAGGAGGAGGCGGGACGCGTGAGGGAGAGGCAAGCTTTGCACCCTCACGCCCCTAGTCGCCGCAGGAGACGCCCTGGGCGTCGGGAATTGGCAGCCGATTCCCGGCCACCGTAGGCGCGGGCTTGCGGACGGCGAGCAATGGGTAGCTCGCCGTCCGGTAAGGACCAAGCCCGAGTCGACGGCGCGTCGTGTTCCACGCGCGCCTCAAAGAGATGTCAGCACTATTGACGGGGTCCGCTAGGGCCGATGCCAGCTAGGGTTGCGGGATGTTCGAAAGAGTCACCGTGGCCCCGGCACAGGCAACAGAAGGAAAACGGGTGGATTTTAGTCAGTAAAAGTCTGACACGCCCTCCCGCTCCGCCCAGAGCGGGAGAAGTCATTTGATGATTTCCCATCCACAAAAAAAAAAAAAAAAAAGAAAGGGAGGCCATGGTAGAGCGGACAGATTTGACCTCCCAGTGGGGTGATGATAATCTGGTCTCTGTTAACGCCACCAAAACACAGGCGTGTCTTTTTACCGCTAAATGGAGTCGTTTCGATCAAACTCCTACTTTTCGGGGTACATCTGTTCCTGTAAATGATCAGCTCGAGCTCCTAGGCATGGAGTTGACATCATGTCTCAACTTCGGATCCATCATCGAGTACAAAGCCCAAACTGCGGCCAAGAAACTGGGCATCCTAAATAGGGTGAAGCGATACTTTACGCCTGGACAGCTTTTAACCTTCTACCAAGCGCAAGTCCGATCCTGCATGGAGTATTGCAGCCACCTTTGGGATGGCTCAGCTAAATACCAACTTGCCGCGCTTGACTCGGTGGAACGCAGAGCTAAGAGGCTCATTGGCGACGTAAGACTGGTGGATGCCAAGCTTCACAGCTTGGCTCATCGCCGCAAGGTTGCCTGCTTGTCGGTCTTCTACAGATTGTACTTCGGTGAGTGTGCTCGAGAACTCCATGACCTAATTCCGCCTGCCCCCTTCTACCATCGGACATCTAGACGCACTGCAGGTTACCATCCTTACCTAGTTGCTATTCCACCAATTCGCACTTAGCGTTTCCAAATGTCTTTTGTGATGCGCACAGCAAAGGAGTGGAACTCTCTGCCTGCGTCTGTGTTTCCGAACGTATACAACCCTGATCTCTTCAAAGTGAGAGTTAACAGGCTTCTTCTGGGTAAGCTCGCTCCATCGTCGACTTTGTCTCTGTCATCTCTGACCTAGACTAGAGTCAAGAGCAAACCTATCTTAAATTAAAAAAAAAAATTAAAAAATAATAATTAATAAAATGTAATTGAAACGCGAGGAAAAAATCCGTACCTACCTATTTACATTGGGTCTCAGCAGCAATATTAGTGAGTGCAGCGGCGCGCAACAGTAGCTCAGTGGGTCTCCGCCTCAATCTACTAAAAGGAGACTCAAATCAGCTGTACCTACCTACCACTACTACTACTTGAATAAATAGTTTATTACCGGGGCTACTGTTCGGAGGTACGTATTACCGGGGCTACTGTTCGGAGGTACGTATTACCGGGGCTACTGTTCGGAGGTACGTATTACCGGGGCTACTGTTCGCAGGTACGTATTACCGGGGCTACTGTTCGCAGGTACGTATTACCGGGGCTACTGTTCGGAGGTACGTATTACCGGGGCTACTGTTCACAGGTACGTATTACCGGGGCTACTGTTCGCAGGTACGTATTACCGGGGCTACTGTTCGCAGGTACGTATTACCGGGGCTACTGTTCGCAGGTACGTATTACCGGGGCTACTGTTCGGAGGTACGTATTACCGGGGCTACTGTTCGGAGGTACGTATTACCGGGGCTACTGTTCGGAGGTACGTATTACCGGGGCTACTGTTCGCAGGTACGTATTACCGGGGCTACTGTTCGCAGGTACGTATTACCGGGGCTACTGTTCGCAGGTACGTATTACCGGGGCTACTGTTCGGAGGTACGTATTACCGGGGCTACTGTTCGCAGGTACGTATTACCGGGGCTACTGTTCACAGGTACGTATTACCGGGGCTACTGTTCGCAGGTACGTATTACCGGGGCTACTGTTCGGAGGTACGTATTACCGGGGCTACTGTTCGCAGGTACGTATTACCGGGGCTACTGTTCGCAGGTACGTATTACCGGGGCTACTGTTCGGAGGTACGTATTACCGGGGCTACTGTTCGCAGGTACGTATTACCGGGGCTACTGTTCGCAGGTACGTATTACCGGGGCTACTGTTCGGAGGTACGTATTACAACTATTTTTACACGAACTGGAAGTGTTACACGAATCGTTTAGACACGTGCCGAGCGAGTACCAACGTAAATGTTTCAAAATTAACAAAATTATGCGCAGATAATACAGGCGAGTTGCAAATGTATACGTGTTGTACAGGTATACAAACAAAGTATAAAATAAAACATTTTTACATATTAGGTGCATAATAATTAAGTTAAATATAAAACAGTGTCGGTGGATACATACTTGCACTGAGAAACAACTTACACCTAAATCACTGATGAAAGAAACATGAAACTTTGAATAACAAAATATGTGATGGATAGCGGAACCAACCAACCAGCCAACAGAAAATAATAATAAAAAAACCGGCCAAGTACGTGTCGGACCATCCGCTCACGGGCTCCGTAGTTGGGATGAATTTATCCCAAAACCAAACTTGACATTGTAGTTGAAAAGGATGTTCTCCCATACATCGATATACGTCACGGTCAATTCTCCAACTGCAAAATGTAAGTTTGTAATCGCAAGAAAATGATTTTTTTAGTGATAAAACTACAAAATATTGACTTTCGGACTTTTTTATTTACTTGTGCTGTGAGACCTTGCTTCTTTCTAAATTTCATGATGATGCTAGGTCAACGGAAAGTATCATATAGGTTTTGATTTATTTGCGAACTATCAAAATATGTCGCATACATGGCCGTATGTATGCGACATGCATACATGGCCGTATGCATGCGACATGCATACATGGCCGTATGTATGCGACATGCATACATGGTCGAATTTTTTTATTGCATTGACTTAGTAGCTTGATTTTTCTAAAGCTCCAAGTGACCGTAGACCAATGAATTTGATATTAATTTCAATTTGATGCCTCCACGCGTTCC
Organism: Fissipunctia ypsillon; assembly: GCA_947568875.1. Classification (NCBI taxonomy): domain Eukaryota; kingdom Metazoa; phylum Arthropoda; class Insecta; order Lepidoptera; family Noctuidae; genus Fissipunctia; species Fissipunctia ypsillon. Next base: position 22,915,979 of record OX387660.1, read on the forward strand.
TGAGAAAAAGGGTCTGGACACATTGACAGACAGACAGATAGACGGACAGACAGACGGAAAACGAAGTGATCCTATAAGAGTTCCATTTTTTCCTATACCACGGTACGGAACCCTAAAAACCATGCAATTTACCGCCGCGTGCCAGCGCCTGCATCCTCGGAGCCTGCATCACTGCTGTCAGCACGGACCACTCCACACACACGCTAATCTATTGTTGTAATGTTCTTGGATAGTCTCCGGGTTATGATTAGATTAGATTAGATTAGATCATTTATTGGTCCAAAACATAAGTATACACCCCCATGGCGCGCAAGATGTTACATAAAATCATAGCACACTCATGTTTTGCGTTAACGGCGTACAAAATAATATAAGCAGGTAGGTCATTTTTATTAGTAGGTTTACCCATTACATGCGCGATTTACTTTACGTAATAACCAGTCTACGATGCAGCGCGGGCGCAGTAACCGCCACACGTAGTGAGCGAGGACACCGAGTCGCCGACGTTTATCACCGGCACATGCTTTTTACTTACTCTTAAAACACAAAACTCACAAACTCTGATCATAGCAACTACTCTAAATAATTCACCCATTAATAAATATTGAAAATACATTGCGTAATTTACGTAAAACTGATGAAATACAAAATCTGTTTCTACCATGTCGCTTAAATACCTAATTATCTACCGTTAGAATTCTTTATACACGTTTATTGCATTTAGTATTAATTATTTTAGAATTTAAGATTATTATACATTAACCGATAAATTATTTTTAAATGAACAAATATCAATTGATTCATTCAAAATAGTCTCATTATAAATTAAAATCTTGATAAATAACAATTGATATTATTAAAATAATGTGATACATCATTGCATAAAACAATTAATAAAAAATTCAAACTAAGTTATATAAATAAACAAAAAAAAAAAAATTATAACAATTGCTTCAATTACCAATAACAATTTAATAATAATTATAACAATTTAACATCATGCTACAACCCTTAGCAGCCGAGCAAAAAGAAATAAATCAGAAAGAAAGCTAAGCGAAAACGAAGTACTAGCGCGGGCGGGCGATGCAACGCGGCAGGTCGGGGACGACGGAGTTTTATTAAAATGTGGCCTGATACTTTAGTATATTGTATGTATCTTACGACTTCTACACGAACAAAGTCGCGGGGCACAGATAATTGCTAAACATACTAATGGGAGTCTCCCTGGAGAGAGGCTTCTAAAAATTCGGTTTGTACTACCATAAACGGGCGATCCTGTGCCTCTCCTGTGGTTCACCAAAATACTAGTTTACAATAACAAACCGGTTATACATATTTTTGAAAAAGGTTTCCTTTTCATTTTCCGCATCCGAGACCACGTCAAAAAATAATAGAAACAATTCGCATACGTATGCAAGCTGTCAGGCGATCCGTAATGTATCAGTCCAGGCGGCGCGACGTGGGTTTCATTTCACGGGGCGCGCGCCGCTGCACGCGCTGTCCCGCGGGCAATGGACGCGGAACCGAACGAAAGAGCCGCTCGTCACGCGCGACAGCTATTGATTTATTGTCTGTGGCGCGAAGTGGATCCACTCGGACATTTATATCAATTTGAAGACTCCGCGTTGAATGCCCTGAGGATTAAGTGAGATAGAAATGGGCCGCAATTTGCGTTGAGAAGCAAAGAAGTCGGTACTTAATTTTATCATTTTCGTAATTAATCTTCCACAATCATCTTCAGCTAATAATCTTCGTGGCTTTTTGTCTCAAAGTAGACAAAGAAGGATTACGTTTTTAAACGACTCCAAAAAAAGGGGAGGTTCTCAGTTCGTCGGATTTTTTTTTTATGTATGTTCCCCGATTACTCGAAGATGGCTGGACCGATTTGGAAAATTATTTTTTGTTTGAAAGAGTATACTTTCCAGGTGGTCCCATTGTCATCAGGTCAGGATCTGATGATGGGATCCTGGAGAAACCGAGGAAACTCTTTAATTATATGCACAGCTATAGTGATTTTGGTATTTTTATAGTAACTCGTGCATTTGCTCTCTGAAAGCACCATTTGGTGAAGTGGAACTGATGGTGAAGACCACAGATGGCCACCGGAACTACTCAATAATATTAGTATTTCATGGGTTGCGATTCGATTACATTAGTATGGTTGCTAAGCAATTTATGCTCGTCGCAATGCATATGGTGAAGTGGAGCTGATGGTGAAGTACCAGGAGAACTTCTCAACAATTAACGTCCCTGCATCGGGAAAAGCAATATTTTGTAAAAGTTGATGAGCAGTTAACATTAGGCTATTGTAACTTAGATAAATTACAAAGCGACCCATTAAAACGTGCAAAATAAAAAAAACTTTTTTACAAACAAAAAACAACCGACTTCCAAAAAAATACTACAAAGTGGAAAATAACTTTAATTTCGGAAGTCGGTGGCAAAAACTTAATACAGATCCAAAGACACCGACTACCGACATTAAAGTTATTTTTCACTTTGTAGTGTTTCTTGGAAGTCGGTTGTTTTTTTTTTAAATACAGTTTTTTTTTAGTCAAACGAAACTTGTCATAACTTGCAGCTAAATTTATGTCAGGAACGTGTAATATGCTCGACTCCTGTCAGACGAGACCTCCAACTGTCACCGTACTTATTACGGATGCATAAAGCAACCATTTTTCTTCGCACATTCATCACGAGCACATTATCATTTAGTTGTACAACGAATATTATGCTCAGTGAAATTGCACACAGACCACAACGTTGTGTTGCTGCTTTGCATTCAGCTGACAGCTGCACATCGTAAATTCATAAAGCGCTAAACATTCAGCGTAATGACTGACGCGGACTTAAACAACTACGAGTTACAGCGATGCTGTGCACTGCACTAGTAAACTTCTTCATGGAACAACAGTGAGACGGAGAAGTTTACCTAGCACAGGACTTCGACAATGGACCGGTGAAGAAGGAAACAAAATTTTGGCCTTACTATAAAGAAAATTTATCTGCACATAAATTTAACTCATGAAAAAAACGTATTATGCCCGTTATAAACATGCATTAATAATTCTAGACATAATTTCCTACTGCATGACTTCAGGTCAACAAACCTCAAAGATTAACTCAGCAGGCAGACCATTCACTGCTTTACTATTTCAATAAGCCTGACAAAAGTATGGGTCACACAAAATGACTTCCGAATTTAGGAGCTCCATAAAGAGACAGAAAATTGCTACATGTCGGGTGAAGGGGTGCTTGTCAAGAAATATGTCCTCGAGGCAGAAGGAATTGATTCAATTTCCCGGTAATGGCGGCGGAGGTAGTTAGGAGCACTTCACGACTCACCCGAGGTAAGCAGGGAATTTGTGGCAGCGGACAGCGGTGTGCTGCAATTTGAATAAACACTGTAAGTGAATGTTACACGCTCGATTGAAGACGGGCTCGGTACGTGCTTTGTAACTATACTTGTTATTCTTAGGGAGTAAAAATGAAACAAATTAATAATTTCATGTGCTGTTAATAACAATGAAAAGAAACTAGATAAGTAGCTGTTAACAAACTAGAGTTAACGTTTTCTAGCGAAAAGCCCACGAGTTGTCGGTGGCTTATTTACCCCGCGCGTACATCCAGGTGTAAATATCATCAGCTACTTGTCAAAAATCTGACTTTATGTATGTTAACAATATATGTCTGAAACAACGTCAATGTTTTTTAGTATCATAAATTAAAAACAAATCGCCAAATCGTATGGGTGTAAGCGCGGGGTGACATTATTATGTACGTGAGTGAACACATTAAGCCATGGTAGCTCGCGAAATTCAAATTTTCTTAAGTCTTTTGCAATTTGCATTATGTTTTATGTTGACCAAAATATGATTCGAGATCTAAACAATTATGTATTGACAGAATTCGCGAATTCCTCTTGACTTTTGAACATTAGACTCATCCCCGTGAGTGCCAATCAACAAATACATCTTCAACATGTTCAGGTCAGTGAATCGCGAACTGCGACCACAATTTAGGGGTTAGTCCGTTCCCTGCAGCATGGAGCAGTGAGTGTGAGCACGTAACCACTGACTAACGACTGCGCTGTTCACGACTGTGACTGTGCGACGCGTCCCGCTCCATTGCGCGCACATGGCGCGTCTCCCCCTTGCCCTGTTGTGGGCTACTAATGCCCTTCACGATACTCTGTGACGCACTTCTGCGGAACACCGTGTGGAGGGAACTTTACTTGCTATTGGCGGCGTCCGAAATGTGATAATGGTGTAGTGTGGCCAGTGTCAAAATGTTATAATGGTGTAGTGTGGCCAGTGTCAAAATGTTATAATGGTGTAGTGTGGCCAGTGTCAAAATGTTATAATGGTGTAGTGTGGCCAGTGTCAAAATATTATAATGGTGTAGTGTGGCCAGTGTCAAAATGTTATAATGGTGTAGTGTGGCCAGTGCCAAAATGTTATAATGGTGTAGTGTGGCCAGTGCCAAAATGTTATAATGGTGTAGTGTGGCCAGTGCCAAAATGTTATAATGGTGTAGTGTGGCCAGTGCCAAAATGTTATAATGGTGTAGTGTGGCCAGTGCCAAAATGTTATAATGGTGTAGTGTGGCCAGTGCCAAAATGTTATAATGGTGTAGTGTGGCCAGTGCCAAAATGTTATAATGGTGTAGTGTGGCCAGTGTCAAAATATTATAATGGTGTAGTGTGGCCAGTGTCAAAATATTATAATGGTGTAGTGTGGCCAGTGTCAAAATGTTATAATGGTGTAGTGTGGCCAGTGTCAAAATGTTATAATGGTGTAGTGTGGCCAGTGTCAAAATATTACAATGGTGTAGTGTGGCCAGTGTCAAAATATTATAATGGTGTAGTGTGGCCAGTGTCAAAATATTATAATGGTGTAGTGTGGCCAGTGTCAAAATGTTATAATGGTGTAGTGTGGCCAGTGCCAAAATGTTATAATGGTGTAGTGTGGCCAGTGTCAAAATGTTATAATGGTGTAGTGTGGCCAGTGTCAAAATGTTATAATGGTGTAGTGTGGCCAGTGTCAAAATATTACAATGGTGTAGTGTGGCCAGTGTCAAAATATTATAATGGTGTTGAATGAAAATGAAAACTGAAGTTTACTTTCAAGGTTTTTTATGTTTTTGCCTTTTAGAGATAGAAGAGTGATTACATATCACATAGACATTTACTTGTACTTTTATTAGCTCATAAAGTTTACTATAATAAATTAACATTGCTTTAGCTATGCATCTAAATTATCACCGCCCATAATGCCGGCGTGACATAACCTGCGGCGTCCAACTGTCCATTACTGCGGCGCAACAACATGTAACGCACGATACGTGCGACACGGTGACGTTTAGCATGACACGTGACGTCACTCATATCATATGACCCAGTTTAACATTCACTATTCAAACACACAGCACGTACAACACCCGTGCAGAAGTTCCACTCATACTACGTGTGACGTAGGAGATGGCATGAGTGTTACTGAGGTTGTGTTAGCAAGTGGGCCCAATAGTAACTAGTCGGTATTACTTGGCCTTTCCAGGGAGTTCGCTCCCTTACAGTATCTAGTCGGTATCACTAGCTACGATAACATTTGTACAAAAATATTAAAATCTGTTTCTACCCTTATTGCACTCGTCTTAAGCCATCTTGTAAATATGTGCATATCAAACGGCACATTTCCTGATATATTAAAAGTTACAGTCATAAAGCCTATTTTTAAGAAAGATAGCACTGAGGATATGGCGTGTTACCAGCCAATAGAACTAGTGCCAGTATTATCCAAAGTTTTTGAGAAGGTGGTCTATAATGTTATAAATCAATACTTTGAGAAAAATAACTTATTCACTGATAATCAAAATGGTTCTCGGAAAGATAAGTCCATTAATATGGGCATTTATGATTTTTTGAACATAGTTACATCTAGAATAGATAAAAGGTTGCCAGTATTGGCTCTATACATGGACATGTTAAAGGCATTTGACTGCATAGACCATAAAATTCTGCTTCAAAAATTAAACTCATATGGCATAAGAGGTAATGTCTATAGTTTTCTCGAATCCTACCTTAAAGACAGAAAACAATTTACAATTATTATTAATACAGTATGTGATAAGACTAAAAATGAAATTTATTATGAATCTAATATTAGAAGCGTGGCGTATGGAGTACCTCAAGGGAGTGTCCTTGGACCTCCATTGTTCATTATTTATATTAACGACTTGCCTACAGCAACTAATTACCCCATGACAATGTTTCCAGATGATAGTACGGTAATTTATGACCGTAATAATACTGATAAACTAGAATCTGACATAAACAATAATATTAATTCCATAATTAATTGGTTAGAGTTTAATAATTTGAAAATTAATTTAAGTAAAACCGTAATTATGAAATTTGGACAAAGAACAAATAACAAATTGAACCTTAATATTAATCATAATGGTGTAAGTATCAATGAAACAAACACCACAAAATTTCTAGGAATACATATAGAGAATACATTGACATGGGGCGTTCAAATCGAAAAAATATGTAATAAGCTGAGCCAATTTTCATATGCATTGAACATGTTGAGGATAACTGTAGGTAAATCAACATTGCTAACCGCATATCATGGGCTTGTTGCATCATGTTTAAGATATGGCATAATTTTTTGGGGTAATGCAACTGGAAAAGAAACTGCATTTATCGCACAGGAACGATGTATCCGAGCCATCTGTAATCTACAAAAGACCGACAGCTGTAAACCTCACTTTAAAAACTTAAAAATATTAACTCTACCGTCCATGTACATTTACGAAACTGCCCTTTTTGTCAGGCGCAACCTGTCTAAGTTTTCACATGTAGGTAGCGTGCGCAGAGCCGGTATGCTACATTCAGTTCCAAACAAAACTGCAATGTTTCAGAAGAGCATATTCGCAATGGCTCCAAAGGTTTATAATAAACTACCAAAGTGTATCAGATCAGCTGACAATAGTAATGAATTTAAAAAGAAGTTATTTCTATTTCTGAACGAGAAGACATACTTACTCTACAGAGGAATTCCTTAATGACCGAATATAATCTTTTTTATGTGTAATTGTTTGTGAAGTATTGCTTGCTTGTTGCAATAGTGGGACTTTATGTATAGGTTGACTGATATTCTAGTTATGTAATAAAAAAAAATTAAAAAAAATAGTTTATTTCAGAAAAAAAAGTCCATATGCAAGGCAAGGTTGTTAGTAACAAGAATTTTGCTTATATCTAATGTTAGTAATTAAAAAGTAACACAAACTAGACACACCGTCTACCCTGCTCAGCAGGCTCATCGGTCCCGCAACACATGGAGTTCAGTGAACCTACTAAGCAGAACAGTATCAGTTCTCTCGCCAATCATCCTGAGGACGCTATTTGGGCTCCCCCGTACTCGGCGCACCACCGACGCAACTTTTTTACGCATAATTGCGTAGAAGTCATCTACGCTGGCGTCAGCAAACATGCCGGATGCACTACAATATCGAGGAAGCCGAAACAGAGCCCTGAACACATTATTGTACTGGACTCGCAAGGCATTGTAGGCTCTCTGTGTAAAGTTTGCCCACAATCGTAATCGTATTGTAATCTAATGCTTTTATCTGACATTTCCTGCTATTTTAAAATTGTAATCATGATTAATTATTGACATTATTATTTTATTATTATTTGTACATCATCAAGTGGTAGGACATAGAGATCATAATATACTTGACTTTAACACCTATTGTAACCTATGTTCACAAATAAATAAATTGAATTGAATTGAATTATTTCTGACAGCAGACTTGTTCCAAATATTTTAACTCAATCAACAACCTCAGAACGTTGGGTATTTCCCATGTGCTCCAAAATTGTGTAAAAAAATGAAGGTAAACAATTGAAGTCTTTCTTAGAAACTTGAAGTTATCATCATCGTCATCCGATTTCACGCACTGCTGATGGGCCCATAGGCCACTCTTTATTTTGTACCAATCTCCATGCAACTTCTCCGCAATATTACCTATTATGGTCCTTCTGTACGTCATGTTGTGCGTGTAAATGCGTATAACAGTTCCGTGGCTCGCAGCTCGCAGCGCGGTATGACGTTTGTTCGCAAACATTCATTTGGCGGGATTACCGCGCGGCCGCTCGCCCTAATGTTAAGACCTCTCATAAAGCGCCACAATCGGTGCTCGTTCATAAATATCACGTATTTATATTAATTCAGTGCTCTCAGATTATTTGCGGGGCTTTATATTAATTGGGCCCGCTGTGGGTGCTTCAATGGTTTATTTAATTATTACACCTGTACTTGTGCTTTGAGTAGATTTATTTTTTCATTCATTTTGGAGTTTGGCTGTCACTTTAAATTAGTTTTTGCTTGTATGACATAGAATTTGAATATCAGAGAATTGTCAGTTAATAGTTTTGCTGTCATTGGAGTTTGACTATTATTTATGTTTCAATGCCATAGAGTTGAAAAAGCAATAAATACCAATAGATTTGCTGAAATGACAGCAATCAATGATAACAAGATAAGGTCAGCAAGTATACTTACCAGAAAACCCACCCTCAAACTCAAACGTTCAAAAAATATGGGCGTCGTGTGAAGCGCCACGTCGCGACTTCTCCAGCCGACGCGACGTGTGTTTGCGGCGCAAACACGGCGCAAGACAAAGCGACGTTGTATGCCGCGCGCGTCCCGCACGTGTGACCCGACGCGCCGCGCGCCGCCGCTGAGTGACAACTTGTACCGCGACGTGCATCTCGTGCCTGTACTCTCCCGCAGTTGAAAAACTAAGCTGTTTTTTAGACGAATTGATTTTTATAAAGTTGCCTGTCTTTATTAGACGACGGACGTGTTTATGAGACTTTTTCCTATTTACGATTCAAAGTGGTTTTTCTTTAAAAACATTTGCCAATCAATTTTAATCATAATTATTTTTAAACTAAATTCTGATTATTTAATATTAATAAAAATAAGTTTTATTTAAGTTTACAAGCCTTAGGTAAGTAGCGAGTTTAGTCCAAGTAACATGTTATGTGTCCAAACGTCAGTTCAAAAATGTCAGTTTTTTAACGTATAAACGGCAAGTAACTTGGTACTTAACGCAAACGTAAATCAGTCTTTAGCGGTGATACATACTTGTCCGACATTCGATTCGGCAGTATTTGTTGAACAACAAAACCGACCCGAAGCAATTACTACTCGTTCGGCTTTCATTCGGCTTGTGCCGATTGGCAAACTCCGTTCGGCACCTACCCTCTCTAGATCATGTTCGAGTTGGCTCGGTCCAATTTGAGCTAAGCCAAGCGGCTTCTTTTCGAACAAATGATATTCATTTTGAATGTTTTTATATATTTTTGTTTTTTATTTTATTTTAGATAGGTTTGCTCTTGACTCTAGTCTAGGTCAGAGATGACAGAGACAAAGTCGACGATGGAGCGAGCTTACCCAGAAGAAGCCTGTTCACTCTCACTTTGAAGAGATCGGGGTCGACGCCTTCGGAAACACAGACGCCGGCAGAGAGTTCCACTCCTTTGCTGTGCGCATCACAAAAGACATTTGGAAACGCTAAGTGCGAATTGGTGGGATAGCAACGAGGTAAGGATGGTAACCTGCAGTGCGTCTAGATGTCCGATGGTAGAAGGGGGCAGGCGGAATTAGGTCATGGAGTTCTCGAGCACACTCACCGAAGTACAATCTGTAGAAGACCGACAAGCAGGCAACCTTGCGGCGATGAGCCAAGCTGTGAAGCTTGGCATCCACCAGTCTTACGTCGCCAATGAGCCTCTTAGCTCTGCGTTCCACCGAGTCAAGCGCGGCAAGTTGATATTTAGCTGAGCCATCCCAAAGGTGACTGCAATACTCCATGCAGGATCGGACTTGCGCTTTGTAGAGAGTTAAAAGCTGTCCAGGCGTAAAGTATCGCTTCACCCTATTTAGGATGCCCAGTTTCTTGGCCGCAGTTTGGGCTTTGTACTCGATGGTGGCACCAAAGTTGAGACATGATGTCAACTCCATGCCTAGGAGCTCCAGAAAAGTAGGAGTTTGATCGAAACGACTCCTTTTAGCGGTAAAAAGACACGCCTGTGTTTTGGTGGCGTTAAAAGAGACCAGATTATCATCACTCCACTGGGAGACAACGCTTAAGGTCAAATCTGTCCGCTCTACCATGGCCTCTGTCAAGGAACGATTCCTGTCCCGCTGGGTTTTGCGCTGGACAAGTATCTCTCTGAAACTGTACTGTCATCTGCATACCCAACAATACCAGACTGAAGTGGGTCATTGATGTGTGGCAGGAAAAGAGTTGCAGAGAGAACAGACCCCTGAGGAACTCCGGCATCAATAGCCATAACATCGGAAGATTATTCACTTTGCCGCCCGGCCGTGTAGAATCATGCCAACCCGAACAAGCGTGCATCCCTTAGCGACATTATCAAAGAATTCGCTGAACAGTTATCCAGCTACCTTCGAAAATATTTCCTTGCATGTTATCGTAACTGAGTTGTTCTACTTTAGCATTCCGCACATTCACGAGGCGGCGCGGAGGGCGCGACCATCAGACGCGCGCGCTTTTTATTTTTATATTCATTACACGAGTCGAGTCAAACCGCTCCGAGTCCTCCCGAACCGCTCCGAGTCCTCCCGAACCACTCCGATTTCATGCGTCCACATTCATTGAAAAACAAGTTTTTCACTTGACTACAGTTGCTTTGTCGTGAGGTTCAATGAAGTTGCACGGAGCAGGTTGTTCCTGTCGGACCAACTAGTCGATGCCACTCAAACAACGCTGTCGTACCGCCTGCGGAGCCCCACAACAGTCGCAGTTACATTGTGTTATTTTATTAGTGCAATTTCTGTGACGAGAAATTACTGACAGATTTCCTGGAAATAGTAGGGAAAAATTCATTGTTGCTATAACGAGGAAACAGTTCTGCAATAGAGAGAAAAATATTTCTTAAGAAGCACTTACGTTCGCAAGCACACATCTAGCAAACTTAAATAGTTTCTGAGAATAATAGTGCAGCGTCAGTATTTGTATTTTGTAACAACAGGTGAATTGGTTCACGTAGACTTTTGCTGTACTATAACAACTGTATATTCAAGCATACGAGCTACATTACTCGTCTAAAATTCAATTGTGTGCGTGAATTCCGAACCGTTAAAAAATCCATGTTTCGTCCGGCATCGCTCGGCATCGGTCGGCATCGGTCGATGAGTCGGCGCTGATCGTGCGCTCAGTGCCAAGTGTTTGCTTGCTACAGTGCGGAGTAGTCTACAGTAGAGTGCACGAGCGATACATAATACAGAAGAAGTGGCTCTACGCCTTCACACTAGCCCGACTACCGATGCCGGGCGGGCCGCTCCGATACGTTGCGAATGTTGCGATTTTACCAGTTTGCAGATGTGAATTACGTAGTATAGGCGGATTGGTTGAGTAACCGAGGATTTTGGAAAGTGGCAAGCTTCAAGTGTGCAGTTTTGAGCAGCTAGTGATACTACAACTAATGTTTTGAGCAGCTAGTGATACTACAACTAATGTTTTGAGCAGCTAGTGATACTACAACTAATGTTTTGAGCAGCTAGAGATACTACAACTAATGTTTTGAGCAGCTAGTGATACTACAACTAATGTTTTGAGCAGCTAGAGATACTACAAATAATGTTTTGAGCAGCTAGTGATACTACAACTAATGTTTTGAGCAGCTAGTGATACTACAACTAATGTTTTGAGCAGCTAGAGATACTACAACTAATGTTTTGAGCAGCTAGAGATACTACAACTAATGTTTTGAGCAGCTAGAGATACTACAACTAATGTTTTGAGCAGCTAGTGATACTACAACTAATGTTTTGAGCAGCTAGTGATACTACAACTAATGTTTTGAGCAGCTAGAGATACTACAACTAATGTTTTGAGCAGCTAGAGATACTACAACTAATGTTTTGAGCAGCTAGAGATACTACAACTAATGTTTTGAGCAGCTAGAGATACTACAACTAATGTTTTCAACTTCAGAAAAAATACATATTAGGCTTGAAATGGGAGTTAAGTACCGGAATCATGTTCATGCAAGTACATGAAACGTTTTCAGCCGCACTGAATTTAGTGCCAATTTAGAATGGGCTTGTGCGTACGATCACTCATTGAAAACTAAGTTAAAAATAGCAAGGGTTTGTAATCAGTATGTAAGTAATCTGTAATTTTCCCTTGAATCGTGTTGTAGGTATTGTATTGGCTACACGCGGGGCGCGGGCGCGGCGAGTGCACGTTATTAATGAGCCGTGAGTTGCGCGTTTTTATTACGAGTACGTCTTAATACCACCCCCATCCCCCCACCGCCTGCCTCTCCGCACCGCGCGCCTTACCGCGAGATTTATGGACCGCGAGTAGTGGCCGTGTTTGTTTGCTCGGCGGCGGTACAACGAGGGTTAAGTGATTCAGATACCGCACTTACTCGTGCTGCCCGAGGACTGTTCTGTCGACAGTTTTACAAGTTCTTTTTTTAATGAAACTACTTTCTGTGCATACAATGGGAGTAGAAAATTTGTTTCTTGTTTTGTTTTTTTCTGCTAATACAATTATAAAAGTTGCCCATATAGTGCACTCTGTAAACAAGTCCATTGACTGTGTCCAGTCATCGATTGCGCACATATTTATGCAAAGTTACGAAGCATGACAGCAATAAAACCACATACAAAAACCATTCTGTCCTAAGACTGGCTACATGCTACATGTATCAGTCGGCAGGTGTCAATACGGCACGGATTTAGTTGCAACTGCGCGAGGACGCGACAGGCCGCTCGGCGTAGTGGCCGCCGTGCAGTGTGACAGCATCGCACGACGTGCGGCGCCTGTCCGTGTGCTGTGCATCTAGCTCGGCGTAGTGGCCGCCGTGCAGTGTGACAGCATCGCACGACGTGCGGCGCCTGTCCGTGTGCTGTGCATCTAGCTCGGCGTAGTGGCCGCCGTGCAGTGTGACAGCATCGCACGACGTGCGGCGCCTGTCCGTGTGCTGTGCATCTAGCTCGGCGTAGTGGCCGCCGTGCAGTGTGACAGCATCGCACGACGTGCGGCGCCTGTCCGTGTGCTGTGCATCTAGCTCGGCGTAGTGGCCGCCGTGCAGTGTGACAGCATCGCACGACGTGCGGCGCCTGTCCGTGTGCTGTGCATCTAGCTCGGCGTAATGGCCGCCGTGCAGTGTGACAGCATCGCACGACGTGCGGCGCCTGTCCGTGTGCTGTGCATCTAGCTCGGCGTAATGGCCGCCATGCAGTGTGACAGCATCGCACGACGTGCGGCGCCTGTCCGTGTGCTGTGCATCTAGCTCGGCGTAATGGCCGCCATGCAGTGTGACAGCATCGCACGACGTGCGGCGCCTGTCCGTGTGCTGTGCATCTAGCTCGGCGTAATGGCCGCCATGCAGTGTGACAGCATCGCACGACGTGCGGCGCCTGTCCGTGTGCTGTGCATCTGTCTATGAAGATTTGTATATAGTCAGATCCTAAAGTAGCTGATGAAAATGTAAACAAATTGATCAGAACACGTACCTGTGGATGCCTACAGAACACGTACCTGTGGATGCCTACAGAACACGTACCTGTGGATGCCTACAGAACACGTACCTGTGGATGCCTACAGAACACGTACCTGCGGATGCCTACAGAACACGTACCTGTGGATGCCTACAGAACACGTACCTGTGGATGCCTACAGAACACGTACCTGCGGATGCCTACAGAACACGTACCTGCGGATGCCCACAGAACACGTACCTGTGGATGCCTACAGAACACGTACCTGTGGATGCCTACAGAACACGTACCTGTGGATGCCTACAGAACACGTACCTGTGGATGCCTACAGAACACGTACCTGCGGATGCCTACAGAACACGTACCTGTGGATGCCTACAGAACACGTACCTGTGGATGCCTACAGAACACGTACCTGTGGATGCCTACAGAACACGTACCTGCGGATGCCTACAGAACACGTACCTGCGGATGCCTACAGAACACGTACCTGTGGATGCCTACAGAACACGTACCTGCGGATGCCTACAGAACACGTACCTGCGGATGCCTACAGAACACGTACCTGCGGATGCCTACAGAACACGTACCTGCGGATGCCTACAGAACACGTACCTGCGGATGCCTACAGAACACGTACCTGTGGATGCCTACAGAACACGTACCTGCGGATGCCTACAGAACACGTACCTGCGGATGCCTACAGAACACGTACCTGTGGATGCCTACAGAACACGTACCTGTGGATGCCTACAGAACACGTACCTGTGGATGCCTACAGAACACGTACCTGCGGATGCCTACAGAACACGTACCTGCGGATGCCTACAGAACACGTACCTGCGGATGCCTACAGAACACGTACCTGCGGATGCCTACAGAACACGTACCTGCGGATGCCTACATATGTGTTCACTTACAAATTGACTGCTTTGATTTGATTATTTGAGTAATTAAACACGAAATTCTAGTTTCAAATCACTTTATGATCCCTCGCAGACTACAGACTTTCTATCGGCCGATAGTTTGTTTGGCTTAGGCTACCAGCATACGCACATGTTTTTGTTCCGGAGGAATATCAATGTTTAATAGTCCTTCAGTATTTTAACTATTTTTACTGGTTATCCATTCCTTCTTGAAAAGACACTGTCTCTGGATAGGACTTACATCTATCGCACACGGTTTGAAAGCGAGCTCCTATGTTTTAAAAGATCATCGCAGATTCACACCTCTTTGAAGTAATGTTTAGTGAATGGCAAGCACTACAGAACTATAATTTTCCTGTATTTATACCCTATCTCATACTTTAATAAGAAATTAATCTTCGATTTCTGTCCACAACACGAGCGGCAACACTTAAAACCCATCAGCTACAATTTCCCGCCATCTAAAACGCGACATGGTAAATTATCCAATATGCGCCATAATATTTTCCTCTACACTGATCGGAAAATGGAAAGAAAATGTTTAGCTCGTTCAGTCCCGCGCTGAGATTCAATTAAAGGGATCGGGTTACCTTCCCTCCCCCCTTCCACTCGAGCGTGTGCACGGCGAGGCGAGGGGGGCGGGGGGTCACTTGCAATATGACAACAGTTGGAATTGTGTGGCGCATGAGTGGCGCTGTTCATTTGTTTCTAATTGGCATTGTGAGGGAAGGAACCAATCGCAAGCTGGCGTTATTAACAACAATGCAAAAATCAAAATAGAATAGTCTGCCACACTGTAGTCATTTGCTTCTAATGAGTGGAGCCGACCACGTATGGGATGGATATGTGTGAATAGTTGAGGTCTACCAACTTTTGTTAAATACCCACATTCTATGCGAATAAATGATTGTATTTGATTTGATTTGAGGTCGCAAGGTGAGCGTTGGGTCCTGGGTTTGAACCCCAGGTCGAGCAAAGTCTCAGTAATTGGGTTTTCCAACATTGTGAATTTTGATTTGTGGCAATATGATTGCCCCATAATACGTAGGACGTGGGTGTTACGCATAACTAGCGGAATGTGGGTATGATGTACAGCTTTACCTACTCCTTCAGGTGTGATCTATAGATTGCAAGCACGATAGTAACCGATACACCTCATCAAGCGGCCAAAAGTACTTCGCAGCTGGCTCTCTCCGACGAGAACATCGCCACCAGCAGCGCTAGATTGGTACTTTGTTATTATGACTGCTCACCTTCTTTACATTTTTCTACAGCTTCAAGCAAAAGTAGAGAACACAGAATATTTTTACGACTTTGTACCACAAACCACAAAAATCTGTTTCAAGTTAGCAATCTCCCAAAACCTTTATAAATGGCTGCTTTTAATAAGAACGTAAGGCTCGGAGTAATGCTTACAATTACTTGTAATAATTTTCATAAGAGGAACAATAAGAAATCGGTACCGCTGTAGGGCGGAGGTTGTTTGTGCAATAAATCGCGCAGGCATTGCGTGCCGCCCGCCCAGCGCGGCGAGGCTTTACTTAATGTAGATGTTGTTACATTGGGCGGCGATAGGGAGGATAATATTTCCTATCTTTTACTTGGTACCGATTATAAACCTTCGTACTATAAAAGCTTAAATAAAATTAACTAGCGAACGCAGACGTGATGGGACTTTATACTTGAAATATTAGTTTAAAAAATCAGTAACGACATTACCAGTGGCCGTTGACCCCAAACATATCATCAAACCATTTTGTTCTTGTATCATTATGTTTAGATATCTAAACTCATCGGTGCCAGTAAGTGCCAGTAAGTGTACCACTTGAATCCCATGAAGAGTAAGGTAAAGGTGCAACATAGTACTTAGTTCGGTGTTCGGTCGCGATAGGAACAGGATAATATAGGTAATATTATAATAATACAACGCGTATAACTGGTTAAGAGAAGACGGTTTCTTTCTGCCCTCCGAACTTGTTAAAAATGTGGCTTTGATTCCAATTAAAATCGTCCCCTTTTTTCTGTACAAGTAGTTTACTTCTCTAATACCCTTAATAGAAAACGCTACGTCTACGAGCCGCCCCGTAGCTCGTAGCGACCCAAGACTCAGTTAATTTCAGTCGCCACTAATCGTGACGTAGCCGTGGCGCTACGTAATCCGGTGCTACGCAATCTACGGCGCTTCGGCGCTACGGCGCTACGGCGCTACGAGGCTACGAGGCTACGTCGCCTATGAGCGCCACGACACGCTTACCTACTCAAGATCCCTTTTTACTGATACTGAAGCTAAATTGAGTTGGTCGATTGGAAAATTGGATACCTTTCTTTTTACGCAGGTATATTAGTAGCAGTTGTGTGGAGTGTGCGGTGATGTGCAAAAGTGATAAAGTTTGCCATTTCGTTGGAAAAATTAAACTATTGGTACCCAGGTTAAAAGTTAATTGAATATTATTTAGTACCATGATAAATAGTTACAGATTGATAAGATTCCTAATTTGAAAAAAAATTGTTTGAACTTAGAACACCGAGATACACCTAACAGAGAGTAATTCATTTCATCCTTAGACCTCTCAAGAATAAATGAATATTATTCTAACTATTCATGGTTTACTTGATACACGTTAAAAACAAGTGACGTCACGTGCGGCTATCTTATGTAATTGAATCCATTTTCAACTATACAAATAAACAAAATTAAAGTGTCTGTTTCTAATGTCAAAATAACAGCTTTTTACTAAATGCTATACGGACCTTATAACAATAAGACTATTTATAAAATTTTTGTCTGTCTGCCTGTCTGTCTGTTTGTTCCGGCTAATCTCCGAAAAGGCTGGACCGATTTTGGCAGGACTTTCTCTGGCAGATAGCTGATATTATAAGGATTAACTTGAGCTACTTTTATTTTAGAAAAAGAATTAGTGTCCCGCAAAAATTAAAAAGAAAACTCATGAAATTGTGAACAAAAAGTCGGATTTGAAAAATTATTTTTGCTTTTGGTAGCCCAATTCTCGAGGATGATTATAGACTGTTTAACATCACGTTACGACCTTTAGAAGCTAGTAAAACGAAAACAGTCAGAAAGAACGTTAAGCGAAAACGAAGTAATAACGCGGGCGGGCGATGCAACGTGGCGGGTCGGGGGACGAGGGGAGGGAGTTTTATTATGTGGCTGTAATTAATTAATTAATTTAGTATATTGTGTAACTGACGACATCCACGCGAACGAAGTCGCGGGGCGCAGCTAGCCGCACATAAAAGACTTTCGAAGGAGCGTCTAAAAATATTTCTTTAAATTGAGACTTTTCGACAAACTGAACTTGTCTCGTGTTACGTCACGCTCCCAATAACATTGTTATACTCCTTGGATAGCGATAACGGAGTAAAGTAAACAAGCGTGGAGAGAAAACGGGTCCAGAGCGAGTCCGGCGGTCGCTAAGGGTTCCGTACCACCACAGCTGTTGTACCTTACCTACCTTTTTTTATTAATTCCCATGATAGAGACAATAGCAACATATATTCTGTGGAATGTAATTTCAACTCGCTAACTATTATGTTTATAGCTCAACGCATGCGCATGAGCACTTCACCGAATCAGCGTCGCCTTCACTCGAGCCGTTCACCGTTCATTCTATGAAACGCTTTACTGCAACGCACACTTACACATAAGCATTGTAGCCTTGGATCGGGTTTAGCTAGTAAATGTACGCGTGCTAAGTGCTAGCTTTAGAAGAAATAGCCTTAAAACAGATAGACCGCGGTAGGCTTAGCAATAGTCATTCCGTTGGCATCTTTTGCACACGTAACCCTAAAACACATCGTGTGAGACCCCGCCATCCGCGCGGACGCACATTTGCATATCAAAGCGGCGACGCGCGTTAACTTAATGCCTCCGCGGAACATCGCAGAGTATCGCACGAGTTCGTACCGTGACGTACGAGCATTGTGCTCTCTTTGCGAATGTAGCCTTGTTTTTTTTGCCGTTTTTTCCAGGGACTGGCAAAAAGACGTGGGAAATTAAACTGGCAATGACTTATTTTAAATTATATTTTACTTGAAAACAGTGACCTTGAGATCTTAATTTTAATCAGACGTCAATGTAGGTGCAGTGAAAATGAAAATATCTCTTTGAAAATCCCATCCGGCTCTCCGTGCAAATACGATATGATACGATAGTGCAACAAGGCAGCTATCCGGTACGTAGCCTCCTTGAGTGCCGCTTGTGGACCATTGTGTGCCTCACGGTGGAGCGGGATGTTCTACCTTTGTGTCACACGCGAGACATACCCGACGTTCTTGCTCCGATATTACAGGATACACATGAAAAGTGTAATTTATTGCGACAAGTTATTACATGCTTCTTATCAACACACGTCGCTGGAACGTTCAATGAAAGCGTGTCACGCGTGCGTACAGTATGCTCGTACTTTTACTTCACACGAATGGGAAGATGAAAACCTTTTTGTCGAACTCATAATATTGCAAGGAGTGTAGTGGCGACAGTGGCGCTCGCCGGCGACAGTGGCGCTCGCCGGCAACACGAGCGACATTTGTCGCGCGTTGAGCTGGGATCCGTGCCGTCTCGCCATCACGCTCGCACGCACCGCACTTGATGTGTGTCATCTAAAGAATGCAATCTCGTGACCCAAGGACATCTGAAGGTTATATTAGAAAGTGTTTCCTTGAAGCTGAAGTGCGATGAACCAAGATTACTCATCAAATTATATTAAGGAGGGCTTCAGCTTGGATGAGCTTCCTCCGCTTGCGGTCACGTAATTGGTTTAGTTTATACTAAGATTTGTTATAGATTTATCCTCCATGGAGGCTTAAACCACGCGCAACTATGTCGCTGTTTTCTTTGTCTATGGCAAGTATTTGAAAGTGAAGAAGGGATGTAACCCGCGTACACACGACTCTCTGCTTACTAGTACATCTAAACCTAACATGGCTTGTGGAAGAATTTCGACGACTCTAATTATTGGTTGGCTGTATATAGAACTACAATATTACGGCGCCCATACATGACGCATGTTCCAGTCGGCTGGTAGTCCCAGTTAACATACAATGGTACATACTCAAGACTCCGTGCGGTGCCGTGTGGCCTGTTTCCGGCGCACGGGCCCGTTGTGCGGCCCACTAATGAACCTCATCGGGCCGCACGCGGTTGTTAAAAATTTTCGGTTACCGAGCATTGGATGTGAAGCAAGAACATGCAGAAGTTTCACATCAGAAGGCCGATAAAAAGGGACGTAATTTAGGTAAGTCTTGTTGAATATCGGAAGGAGAGAACAACGTCAAGCTGTCATCCAGGTATCCACAATAGAAGGATGGGAAACAAACAACAAATTGCAGTCAATTTGTCTTACACAGTACAACGGTTCTTCTGCACACACGCGAGACGGCGCTAGTGTCGCCACACTCAACAATTTAGCAACACACCAAACTTTTTTAATGAACTCTTTTGGCAAACTTTGATTACGAATACCGGTACATCGGAGTGCCGCAGTACCGGTACATCGGAGTGGCGCAGTACCGGTACCGGAGTGCCGCAGTACCGGTACATCGGAGTGCCGCAGTACCGGTACATCGGAGTGCCGCAGTACCGATACATCGGAGTGCCGCAGTACCGGTACATCGTAGTGCCGCAGTACCGGTACATCGGAGTGCCGCAGTACCGGTACATCGGAGTGCCACAGTACCGGCAGGATTGAGACCTGGATTTTCATAATCCTTGCAAACTCATCAAGTTGCGCGCCCTAGTGCGTGGGATTTATTCACGATCGCCAGATCGGCAGTTTCAATTTGTATGATCCTCTGTTACAAGAGAAGCAAAAACTTAGTTTGTTATAACTTCAGCGTGTGATCAGCTCGTCTCATATTCGATACAATCTGTACTTTCAAGTCACAGGAACTTCTGGAATTCATAAAAGTTCATTTATTTACCTGCCCTTTCTTGTCAGATTTATTTTAGGAATCATTATCATACTTATGTAAACACATAATAAACAAAAGTATCTAAACTTGGAAGAAAAAAATCTAAATAATTGCTTATGTATAATTATGGTGACGATAGTAACTGAAAGAGATTGGTGACACGTAATCAAGTAGTTTGTATCATAAACTGTGTACAATGTATAATATATTAGCGTAGTACCGCACGCCGCCGGGCGCCACATCTAACCAAGCTGGATATGTTACAATGTATTAGCGTAGTACCGCGCGCCGCCGGGCGCCACATCTAACCAAGCTGGATATGTTACAATGTAGTAGCGTAGTACCGCGCGCCGCCGGGCGCCACATCTAACCAAGCTGGATATGTTACAATGTATTAGCGTAGTACCGCGCGCCGCCGGGCGCCACATCTAACCAAGCTGGATATGTTACAATGTAGTAGCGTAGTACCGCGCGCCGCCGGGCGCCACATCTAACCAAGCTGGATATGTTACAATGTAGTAGCGTAGTACCGCGCGCCGCCGGGCGCCACATCTAACCAAGCTGGATATGTTACAATGTATTAGCGTAGTACCGCGCGCCGCCGGGCGCCACATCTAACAAAGCTGGATATGTTACAATGTATTAGCGTAGTACCGCGCGCCGCCGGGCGCCACATCTAACAAAGCTGGATATGTTACAATGTATTAGCGTAGTACCGCGCGCCGCCGGGCGCCACATCTAACCAAGCTGGATATGTTACAATATATTAGCGTAGTACCGCGCGCCGCCGGGCGCCACATCTAACAAAGCTGGATATGTTACAATGTATTAGCGTAGTACCGCGCGCCGCCGGGCGCCACATCTAACAAAGCTGGATATGTTACAATGTATTAGCGTAGTACCGCGCGCCGCCGGGCGCCACATCTAACCAAGCTGGATATGTTACAATGTATTAGCGTAGTACCGCGCGCCGCCGGGCGCCACATCTAACCAAGCTGGATATGTTACAATGTATTAGCGTAGTACCGCGCGCCGCCGGGCGCCACATCTAACCAAGCTGGATATGTTACAATGTAGTAGCGTAGTACCGCGCGCCGCCGGGCGCCACATCTAACCAAGCTGGATATGTTACAATGTAGTAGCGTAGTACCGCGCGCCGCCGGGCGCCACATCTAACCAAGCTGGATATGTTACAATGTATTAGCGTAGTACCGCGCGCCGCCGGGCGCCACATCTAACCAAGCTGGATATGTTACAATGTATTAGCGTAGTACCGCGCGCCGCCGGGCGCCACATCTAACCAAGCTGGATATGTTACAATGTATTAGCGTAGTACCGCGCGCCGCCGGGCGCCACATCTAACCAAGCTGGATATGTTACAATATATTAGCGTAGTACCGCGCGCCGCCGGGCGCCACATCTAACCAAGCTGGATATGTTACAATGTATTAGCGTAGTACCGCGCGCCGCCGGGCGCCACATCTAACCAAGCTGGATATGTTACAATGTATTAGCGTAGTACCGCGCGCCGCCGGGCGCCACATCTAACCAAGCTGGATATGTTACAATATATTAGCGTAGTACCGCGCGCCGCCGGGCGCCACATCTAACCAAGCTGGATATGTTACAATGTATTAGCGTAGTACCGCGCGCCGCCGGGCGCCACATCTAACCAAGCTGGATATGTTACAATATATTAGCGTAGTACCGCGCGCTGCCGGGCGCCACATCTAACCAAGCTGGATATGTTACAATGTAGTAGCGTAGTACCGCGCGCCGCCGGGCGCCACATCTAACCAAGCTGGATATGTTATAATATATTAGCGTAGTACCGCGCGCCGCCGGGCGCCACATCTAACCAAGCTGGATATGTTATAATATATTAGCGTAGTACCGCGCGCCGCCGGGCGCCACATCTAACCAAGCTGGATATGTTATAATATATTAGCGTAGTACCGCGCGCCGCCGGGCGCCACATCTAACCAAGCTGGATATGTTATAATATATTAGCGTAGTACCGCGCGCCGCCGGGCGCCACATCTAACCAAGCTGGATATGTTATAATCTGCACTTATTAGCCTTTATCGTAATAATATGATGAACTGTTTATTACAAATATAGTCTTTTAAAATGTACTATACAGGGTCTAATTACATTAGCTAGCGGAACTTCGCACATGTGATGGATATCGATGGGAAAACATGATAAAAAAAAATTGGGGTTTACTGCCGTAGTTGGTGTTGTTACTTGAAAAATCTTTTTTTTTTTTTAAACTTAACTGACGTGGTGGGTATTTTACTCTTAACATAATAAAATTAAAATAAAAACTGATTTTCTCAACTCATACTTCAAGTACCAGCGGACGTTAACCCCAAAAATGTTATCATCAAATCATTTTTCTTTTTAACCGTCTTTTGAGAAAAGTAGGAGGTTCTGAATTCATCTGTAAACATAAATATATATATATATTATTTAGATATTGTGACTGTCTGCCACTTATCCCAATTTATTAACAGGGTATTATATTTATTTTAAAAACTGCATATGGGAACGGCCCACTTGCAAACACATAAATTCTCTATTTTATGGGAAACATTCTACCTATTTAGGGACAATACGACCGACCGTCACTTAAGATGCGATATTTCGTACAAATTCTGAGAAAGTAGTAAAATATCCGATCACTAATTTCAAATAACAAAGCTTGGGCCACATCTGGCAACGATACGTTAAGTTCAGACAAACCAAATGGACTCTTAAAAGCTATTAAGAAATTACTAAAAACTGTTTGGGTCGATGTGACAAAAACAGTCATAAATCTGTTTCGGAAGTGTTGCGGGGACTCGCTGACGGAGCATGGGGGACTCGCTGACGGAGCATGGGGGACTCGCTGGCTGAGCATGGGGATTTTTGTGAGATGCGAAATGAAAGGATAGTTGGTTTTAGACCGCTATAGGAGATATACGTCCGTCTCTAGGCTAGTTAAGTTAGGATACTTGGTGAATACCAAGAGCCCATGTCCGAGTGGGCTGTCGCTAACTGCGAGTGCATATAGTTATTAAGTTAAATATAGTTGGGTTAACGCCCAGATTAGAATAATTTAGTACTTAATGTAGTGTGTGTGTGTGTATGTGTGTATGTTTGTTGGAGCGACTGGGTGAGTCTTTCATAAAAATAATTATCCTTGGCTGATAAAGTTATTAGAGTCCTTATGACCAGAGACGTGTTGCTGGTGAGTTTGTTGCACCGTTTCTTCTCCCCAGGTCAAACACTAGGAAGTGGTGAAGGGTGGGCGCTTTGGGGCTGTCTATAAACCTCCAAGTCTATTAGTTAATTATTCTGGAATTATACTCTTTGCCTCCGATCAATTAGTAGGCTTATAAGAGAGTTTATCCAAAACTATACCAAATAATGATTCTTGAGTTTCAATTCTCAACTCTATTATCAAGTAATTCTTGAATATTGTATTCTTTATCTCAGACCAATAATTCGGTCAGACTGACATGAACACGTGTCTTTGCAGATATGCTTGTTGTGCAAAGGGTGAGCTTCCAGGGGTTTGGGTGACCACATCTATCTCATATCCAGTCCAAGGACTGATAGGGGCTATGTCTCATTAGGAGCATGATGCCGACGCTATGCCGCTGGAACTAGCCGGGACGTTGTTAGACAAGGACGGTCACACGGTAGCCGCAGGGAAAGCCGCTTCGTCACGTTTATCAGTTCGAGAGAACTGCTAGGGACCATGTCTCCATAAGAGCATGATGCCGACACAATGCCGCTGATAAGCCGCATGCGTCACTTATGGAAGTGTAGCTCTGATTACTCCGAGTGTAGATGTGAGGTATCGTGTGAGTAAAGACTGATCAATTACCCGTTACGCTAAAGTAAGGGTTACTCACAGTTTATATAATAATATACTTAGCATCCCTCTATTAATTGTTAACTTTCTAAAACCACATCTAATGTACTTTCACATATATGAATTCCTAAGTCTCAATTACGATTTCTATCAAATCAATCCTTTCCTTGCCTTATTAATGGGACAAGGCATTTCATTTCGTTTGGGATTTCATTTCTTATAGTCGGTGGAAGAGTGACCAGTCCGGAGACGAGCTCTACAGGGTCGCACGGGGCGGGGTACGGCCTTTCCCCATTAGGGGAAACCGACCCAAACACTAAGATTATCATAATTAGGAAAAACGAAAATTTTATCAGCCTAGGGTAATTTAGGGACAGTCACAATATCGATACCAATCACATACGCGGAGTTTCGCTAAGTAATTCAATTTGACCCTGCATAAACCTACTGTATATTTCACAAGAGCACCCAGTCTAAGCATGACAGCATTTCACGTCTTGACGTCACCCACCATTTTACAAGCATTTACCTGCACAACTACGAGTAATATCAGTTACCGGCAGCACTCGCGTCGCTTCTCATTAGCGGGGCAGGTAGGCCTCACGGTCACCTGCGTTCAGGCTTGAAACGTCTCCACTAACAGCTATAGCAGCACAACTGCGAACCTGACACTCGCATGATCCCATAAAAGACCAAAGCATTCAAATGTTTTAGAATTAAAACTTTAAATTACGAACACAAACCAGCACTAATCTTTACTAGCTTTTCTTTTTGCAATCTCATGACAAGAATATGCGTGTGTTACGTTTTAGCTTGTCATGTTATAAGAAGCTTAAAATAGCTCCACCTTAAAGTTTGGGTTCAGTCTGTTTGTACTGGAGGTAACGCGATTTGACGTCGCTTTATTTGATTACGAGCTGCGTCAAAGAAACGGAGCCGAGGCGCGTCACCAGGTTTGACGCTAATTTCGACCTATTTTGACACTCCTATATTACACAACGTGAGCAGCGTTATGTAATATGGGAGTGTTGGTGTTGTGTTGCAAGCTTGTTTAGTAGTTCATGAGTTACTTTGTGCAATTGTCAAGGTACCTAGTTTAAGTGGTAACGTGATGTTTATTGTAATCTCAAACATACTTGACGAATTCAGTAACATTAATATTAGTAGCGCACTTACAAATGAACTGTGTCACGTATTGTAGCAAGAGTAGATGGTCAACTTGGTATGCATACAACTGAGTTAGTATGTAACATAATGCAACATGCTCTCCCGGTGTTGACACGCTGCTGAGCTGTGTCATGTATTGTAGCAAGAGTAGATGGTCAACTTGGTATGCATACAACTGTGTTAGTATGTAACATAATGCAACATGCTCTCCCGATGTTGACACGCTGCTGAGCTGTGTCACGTATTGTAGCAAGAGTAGATGGTCAACTTGGTATGCATACAACTGAGTTAGTATGTAACATAATGCAACATGCTCTCCCGGTGTTGACACGCTGCTGAGCTGTGTCACGTATTGTAGCAAGAGTAGATGGTCAACTTGGTATGCATACAACTGAGTTAGTATGTAACATAATGCAACATGCTCTCCCGATGTTGACACGCTGCTGAGCTGTGTCACGTATTGTAGCAAGAGTAGATGGTCAACTTGGTATGCATACAACTGTGTTAGTATGTAACATAATGCAACATGCTCTCCCGGTGTTGACACGCTGCTGAGCTGTGTCACGTATTGTAGCAAGAGTAGATGGTCAACTTGGTATGCATACAACTGTGTTAGTATGTAACATAATGCAACATGCTCTCCCGATGTTGACACGCTGCTGAGCTGTGTCACGTATTGTAGCAAGAGTAGATGGTCAACTTGGTATGCATACAACTGTGTTAGTATGTAACATAATGCAACATGCTCTCCCGATGTTGACACGCTGCTGAGCTGTGTCACGTATTGTAGCAAGAGTAGATGGTCAACTTGGTATGCATACAACTGTGTTAGTATGTAACATAATGCAACATGCTCTCCCGGTGTTGACACGCTGCTGAGCTGTGTCACGTATTGTAGCAAGAGTAGATGGTCAACTTGGTATGCATACAACTGAGTTAGTATGTAACATAATGCAACATGCTCTCCCGATGTTGACACGCTGCTGAGCTGTGTCACGTATTGTAGCAAGAGTAGATGGTCAACTTGGTATGCATACAACTGTGTTAGTATGTAACATAATGCAACATGCTCTCCCGATGTTGACACGCTGCTGAGCTGTGTCACGTATTGTAGCAAGAGTAGATGGTCAACTTGGTATGCATACAACTGAGTTAGTATGTAACATAATGCAACATGCTCTCCCGGTGTTGACACGCTGCTGAGCTGTGTCACGTATTGTAGCAAGAGTAGATGGTCAACTTGGTATGCATACAACTGAGTTAGTATGTAACATAATGCAACATGCTCTCCCGATGTTGACACGCTGCTGAGCTGTGTCACGTATTGTAGCAAGAGTAGATGGTCAACTTGGTATGCATACAACTGTGTTAGTATGTAACATAATGCAACATGCTCTCCCGGTGTTGACACGCTGCTGAGCTGTGTCACGTATTGTAGCAAGAGTAGATGGTCAACTTGGTATGCATACAACTGAGTTAGTATGTAACATAATGCAACATGCTCTCCCGGTGTTGACACGCTGCTGAGCTGTGTCACGTATTGTAGCAAGAGTAGATGGTCAACTTGGTATGCATACAACTGTGTTAGTATGTAACATAATGCAACATGCTCTCCCGGTGTTGACACGCTGCTGAGCTGTGTCACGTATTGTAGCAAGAGTAGATGGTCAACTTGGTATGCATACAACTGAGTTAGTATGTAACATAATGCAACATGCTCTCCCGGTGTTGACACGCTGCTGAGCTGTGTCACGTATTGTAGCAAGAGTAGATGGTCAACTTGGTATGCATACAACTGTGTTAGTATGTAACATAATGCAACATGCTCTCCTGGTGTTGACACGCTGCTGAGCTGTGTCACGTATTGTAGCAAGAGTAGATGGTCAACTTGGTATGCATACAACTGTGTTAGTATGTAACATAATGCAATATGCTCTCCCGATGTTGACACGCTGCTGAGCTGTGTCACGTATTGTAGCAAGAGTAGATGGTCAACTTGGTATGCATACAACTGTGTTAGTATGTAACATAATGCAACATGCTCTCCCGGTGTTGACACGCTGCTGAGCTGTGTCACGTATTGTAGCAAGAGTAGATGGTCAACTTGGTATGCATACAACTGTGTTAGTATGTAACATAATGCAACATGCTCTCCCGATGTTGACACGCTGCTGAGCTGTGTCACGTATTGTAGCAAGAGTAGATGGTCAACTTGGTATGCATACAACTGAGTTAGTATGTAACATAATGCAACATGCTCTCCCGATGTTGACACGCTGCTGAGCTGTGTCACGTATTGTAGCAAGAGTAGATGGTCAACTTGGTATGCATACAACTGAGTTAGTATGTAACATAATGCAACATGCTCTCCCGATGTTGACACGCTGCTGAGCTGTGTCACGTATTGTAGCAAGAGTAGATGGTCAACTTGGTATGCATACAACTGAGTTAGTATGTAACATAATGCAACATGCTCTCCCGATGTTGACACGCTGCTGAACCAACAGTGCACCTGTAAACAGTGCGACGCACACGACGTCATCTGCATTCCGAAACAATTACACGAACAAACAGATCTGGTTGGAGACGTCCGACTGGGGCCGGGACAAACGTCTTGTCAATTCAAGACAATGTGCAAGCACTGCTCGCACGCAATGAGCCAGTCGCAACTAAACGACGCTCTCGCTTATCCCGAGGGTTTGCTCACGCAATCCGTCTCCTGTAGCTAGCACAATTACAAGAGGGTCCGGCACGGGGGGTGGGGGACATGTGGTGGGGGACATGTGGTGGGGGAGGGGGCACGATTCTCACGACACACAGAGAATTATTTAGCAGCGTCTCACGAGTGTCTTACGGGCCGGAGGCGGCCGGGGTCATCGCCGGATTCCGTGCGTTATTGAAACCGAATTGAATCATGAATAATATTTATGCGATCCGTATCTAGGCTCTTACGAGGTCTTAGTATCGTACACGCTGTTATCTGATACAGTGGGCTCTTTATACATTACCCCAGTATACGTATTATAGGTATAACACACAATATACTAAACAAAGAAAGACCTGAAGCTCAAACGACTATTTGTTGAAGCTTTAGCTCGTTCCTTGTTCAGTTCCCGCGGGACGCTACCTTTGACTGAAGTAGTAAAGTAATAAATAATGCATTATGTAAAATTCACGCTACGCTTCTGTTTATATTTATATATGAGTTTTACAGGAACATAAGCATCAGTACTACGAATCTGCAGCTAATGATGAGTAAAATATTCGTCGACATCTCGTTGCATCAGAACAAGCGTCGCGTCGAAATGCACAAGACGTGGAAATAAAGACGGAACAAGAGTTGCCGCGGGCGACCACCACAATTAGTGGCGCAGACAAACAGACCGCAGTTATAACTTATAATGAACTTGTTAGTACAGTAAGTAAGATATTGTATTTTATTTTTATTTGTACCTGGGAAATTCTAATTTTCGCAGCTAAGTAATGATCTTCACGGTCATGCGTACCATATATGGTACCTATGTATATCACAAGTAATACACAATTCAGGAAGTAATTGTCTCCAATCTTTCAATTCTTTTCGTTACATCCTCGCCGTCGTTTGTGCGACATGTATCGATGTACCTATATACTATGACTCAGAATTGCCAACAGACAATTCGATATTACATTTTGCTACATAACAGATAATAATATAGCTATTAATATCTCGGAAAGAAAAGGAAACGTAATCTCAGTTGATAACAGATGATTGAAAGATCGAAAGAAAAGATTGCGTATTATGTAGTGAGCAGCGATACAATAAACAATTTCCTTCAGATCGGAATGTGATACGAAACGGTTTCAGTGAGGCGGCCGCGGAGCTAGGCTCTGGCACCGGCGGTGTGTAGGAGATAACTAAGTGGTCAGTTCGGCATGCGGCGCATGATGCACAGTGAGGCGGCCGCGGAGCTAGGCTCTGGCACCGGCGGTGTGTAGGAGATAACTAAGTGGTCAGTTCGGCATGCGGCGC
Source organism: Fissipunctia ypsillon (assembly GCA_947568875.1). NCBI lineage: Eukaryota > Metazoa > Arthropoda > Insecta > Lepidoptera > Noctuidae > Fissipunctia > Fissipunctia ypsillon. The sequence continues at coordinate 22,945,430 of OX387660.1, forward strand.
ATGATGCACAGTGAGGCGGCCGCGGAGCTAGGCTCTGGCACCGGTGGTGTGTAGGAGATAACTAAGTGGTCAGTTCGGCATGCGGCGCATGATGCACAGTGAGGCGGCCGCGGAGCTAGGCTCTGGTACCGGCGGTGTGTAGGAGATAACTAAGTGGTCAGTTCGGCATGCGGCGCATGATGCACAGTGAGGCGGCCGCGGAGCTAGGCTCTGGCACCGGCGGTGTGTAGGAGATAACTAAGTGGTCAGTTCGGCATGCGGCGCATGATGCACAGTGAGGCGGCCGCGGAGCTAGGCTCTGGCACCGGCGGTGTGTAGGAGATAACTAAGTGGTCAGTTCGGCATGCGGCGCATGATGCACAGTGAGGCGGCCGCGGAGCTAGGCTCTGGCACCGGCGGTGTGTAGGAGATAACTAAGTGGTCAGTTCGGCATGCGGCGCATGATGCACAGTGAGGCGGCCGCGGAGCTAGGCTCTGGCACCGGCGGTGTGCAGGAGATAACTAAGTGGTCAGTTCGGCATGCGGCGCATGATGCACAGTGAGGCGGCCGCGGAGCTAGGCTCTGGCACCGGCGGTGTGTAGGAGATAACTAAGTGGTCAGTTCGGCATGCGGCGCATGATGCACAGTGAGGCGGCCGCGGAGCTAGGCTCTGGCACCGGCGGTGTGTAGGAGATAACTAAGTGGTCAGTTCGGCATGCGGCGCATGATGCACAGTGAGGCGGCCGCGGAGCTAGGCTCTGGCACCGGCGGTGTGTAGGAGATAACTAAGTGGTCAGTTCGGCATGCGGCGCATGATGCACAGTGAGGCGGCCGCGGAGCTAGGCTCTGGCACCGGCGGTGTGTAGGAGATAACTAAGTGGTCAGTTCGGCATGCGGCGCATGATGCACAGTGAGGCGGCCGCGGAGCTAGGCTCTGGCACCGGCGGTGTGTAGGAGATAACTAAGTGGTCAGTTCGGCATGCGGCGCATGATGCACAGTGAGGCGGCCGCGGAGCTAGGCTCTGGCACCGGCGGTGTGTAGGAGATAACTAAGTGGTCAGTTCGGCATGCGGCGCATGATGCACAGTGAGGCGGCCGCGGAGCTAGGCTCTGGCACCGGCGGTGTGTAGGAGATAACTAAGTGGTCAGTTCGGCATGCGGCGCATGATGCACAGTGAGGCGGCCGCGGAGCTAGGCTCTGGCACCGGTGGTGTGTAGGAGATAACTAAGTGGTCAGTTCGGCATGCGGCGCATGATGCACAGTGAGGCGGCCGCGGAGCTAGGCTCTGGCACCGGTGGTGTGTAGGAGATAACTAAGTGGTCAGTTCGGCATGCGGCGCATGATGCACAGTGAGGCGGCCGCGAAGCTAGGCTCTGGCACCGGCGGTGTGTAGGAGATAACTAAGTGGTCAGTTCGGCATGCGGCGCATGATGCACAGTGAGGCGGCCGCGGAGCTAGGCTCTGGCACCGGCGGTGTGTAGGAGATAACTAAGTGGTCAGTTCGGCATGCGGCGCATGATGCACAGTGAGGCGGCCGCGGAGCTAGGCTCTGGCACCGGCGGTGTGTAGGAGATAACTAAGTGGTCAGTTCAGCATGCGGCGCATGATGCACAGTGAGGCGGCCGCGGAGCTAGGCTCTGGCACCGGCGGTGTGTAGGAGATAACTAAGTGGTCAGTTCGGCATGCGGCGCATGATGCACAGTGAGGCGGCCGCGGAGCTAGGCTCTGGCACCGGCGGTGTGCAGGAGATAACTAAGTGGTCAGTTCGGCATGCGGCGCATGATGCACAGTGAGGCGGCCGCGGAGCTAGGCTCTGGCACCGGCGGTGTGTAGGAGATAACTAAGTGGTCAGTTCGGCATGCGGCGCATGATGCACAGTGAGGCGGCCGCAGAGCTAGGCTCTGGCACCGGTGGTGTGTAGGAGATAACTAAGTGGTCAGTTCGGCATGCGGCGCATGATGCACAGTGAGGCGGCCGCGGAGCTAGGCTCTGGCACCGGTGGTGTGTAGGAGATAACTAAGTGGTCAGTTCGGCATGCGGCGCATGATGCACAGTGAGGCGACCGCGGAGCTAGGCTCTGGCACCGGCGGTGTGTAGGAGATAACTAAGTGGTCAGTTCGGCATGCGGCGCATGATGCACAGTGAGGCGGCCGCGGAGCTAGGCTCTGGCACCGGCGGTGTGTAGGAGATAACTAAGTGGTCAGTTCGGCATGCGGCGCATGATGCACAGTGAGGCGGCCGCGGAGCTAGGCTCTGGCACCGGCGGTGTGTAGGAGATAACTAAGTGGTCAGTTCGGCATGCGGCGCATGATGCACAGTGAGGCGGCCGCGGAGCTAGGCTCTGGCACCGGCGGTGTGCAGGAGATAACTAAGTGGTCAGTTCGGCATGCGGCGCATGATGCACAGTGAGGCGGCCGCGGAGCTAGGCTCTGGCACCGGCGGTGTGTAGGAGATAACTAAGTGGTCAGTTCGGCATGCGGCGCATGATGCACAGTGAGGCGGCCGCGGAGCTAGGCTCTGGCACCGGCGGTGTGTAGGAGATAACTAAGTGGTCAGTTCGGCATGCGGCGCATGATGCACAGTGAGGCGGCCGCGGAGCTAGGCTCTGGCACCGGTGGTGTGTAGGAGATAACTAAGTGGTCAGTTCGGCATGCGGCGCATGATGCACAGTGAGGCGGCCGCGGAGCTAGGCTCTGGCACCGGCGGTGTGTAGGAGATAACTAAGTGGTCAGTTCGGCATGCGGCGCATGATGCACAGTGAGGCGGCCGCGGAGCTAGGCTCTGGCACCGGCGGTGTGTAGGAGATAACTAAGTGGTCAGTTCGGCATGCGGCGCATGATGCACAGTGAGGCGGCCGCGGAGCTAGGCTCTGGCACCGGTGGTGTGTAGGAGATAACTAAGTGGTCAGTTCGGCATGCGGCCCATGATGCACAGTGAGGCGACCGCGGAGCTAGGCTCTGGCACCGGCGGTGTGTAGGAGATAACTAAGTGGTCAGTTCGGCATGCGGCGCATGATGCACAGTGAGGCGGCCGCGGAGCTAGGCTCTGGCACCGGCGGTGTGTAGGAGATAACTAAGTGGTCAGTTCGGCATGCGGCGCATGATGCACAGTGAGGCGGCCGCGGAGCTAGGCTCTGGCACCGGCGGTGTGTAGGAGATAACTAAGTGGTCAGTTCGGCATGCGGCGCATGATGCACAGTGAGGCGGCCGCGGAGCTAGGCTCTGGCACCGGCGGTGTGTAGGAGATAACTAAGTGGTCAGTTCGGCATGCGGCGCATGATGCACAGTGAGGCGGCCGCGGAGCTAGGCTCTGGCACCGGCGGTGTCTAGGAGATAACTAAGTGGTCAGTTCGGCATGCGGCGCATGATGCACAGTGAGGCGACCGCGGAGCTAGGCTCTGGCACCGGCGGTGTGTAGGAGATAACTAAGTGGTCAGTTCGGCATGCGGCGCATGATGCACAGTGAGGCGGCCGCGGAGCTAGGCTCTGGCACCGGTGGTGTGTAGGAGATAACTAAGTGGTCAGTTCGGCATGCGGCGCATGATGCACAGTGAGGCGGCCGCGGAGCTAGGCTCTGGCACCGGCGGTGTGTAGGAGATAACTAAGTGGTCAGTTCGGCATGCGGCGCATGATGCACAGTGAGGCGGCCGCGGAGCTAGGCTCTGGCACCGGCGGTGTGTAGGAAATAACTAAGTGGTCAGTTCGGCATGCGGCGCATGATGCACAGTGAGGCGGCCGCGGAGCTAGGCTCTGGCACCGGCGGTGTGTAGGAGATAACTAAGTGGTCAGTTCGGCATGCGGCGCATGATGCACAGTGAGGCGGCCGCGGAGCTAGGCTCTGGCACCGGCGGTGTGTAGGAGATAACTAAGTGGTCAGTTCGGCATGCGGCGCATGATGCACAGTGAGGCGGCCGCGGAGCTAGGCTCTGGCACCGGCGGTGTGTAGGAGATAACTAAGTGGTCAGTTCGGCATGCGGCGCATGATGCACAGTGAGGCGGCCGCGGAGCTAGGCTCTGGCACCGGCGGTGTGTAGGAGATAACTAAGTGGTCAGTTCGGCATGCGGCGCATGATGCACAGTGAGGCGGCCGCGGAGCTAGGCTCTGGCACCGGCGGTGTGTAGGAGATAACTAAGTGGTCAGTTCGGCATGCGGCGCATGATGCACAGTGAGGCGGCCGCGGAGCTAGGCTCTGGCACCGGCGGTGTGTAGGAGATAACTAAGTGGTCAGTTCGGCATGCGGCGCATGATGCACAGTGAGGCGACCACGGAGCTAGGCTCTGGCACCGGCGGTGTGTAGGAGATAACTAAGTGGTCAGTTCGGCATGCGGCGCATGATGCACAGTGAGGCGGCCGCGGAGCTAGGCTCTGGCACCGGCGGTGTGTAGGAGATAACTAAGTGGTCAGTTCGGCATGCGGCGCATGATGCACAGTGAGGCGGCCGCGGAGCTAGGCTCTGGCACCGGCGGTGTGTAGGAGATAACTAAGTGGTCAGTTCGGCATGCGGCGCATGATGCACAGTGAGGCGGCCGCGGAGCTAAGCTCTGGCACCGGCGGTGTGCAGGAGATAACTAAGTGGTCAGTTCGGCATGCGGCCCATGATGCACAGTGAGGCGGCCGCGGAGCTAGGCTCTGGCACCGGCGGTGTGTAGGAGATAACTAAGTGGTCAGTTCGGCATGCGGCGCATGATGCACAGTGAGGCGGCCGCGGAGCTAGGCTCTGGCACCGGCGGTGTGTAGGAGATAACTAAGTGGTCAGTTCGGCATGCGGCGCATGATGCACAGTGAGGCGGCCGCGGAGCTAGGCTCTGGCACCGGCGGTGTGTAGGAGATAACTAAGTGGTCAGTTCGGCATGCGGCGCATGATGCACAGTGAGGCGGCCGCGGAGCTAGGCTCTGGCACCGGCGGTGTGTAGGAGATAACTAAGTGGTCAGTTCGGCATGCGGCGCATGATGCACAGTGAGGCGACCGCGGAGCTAGGCTCTGGCACCGGCGGTGTGTAGGAGATAACTAAGTGGTCAGTTCGGCATGCGGCGCATGATGCACAGTGAGGCGGCCGCGGAGCTAGGCTCTGGCACCGGCGGTGTGTAGGAGATAACTAAGTGGTCAGTTCGGCATGCGGCGCATGATGCACAGTGAGGCGGCCGCGGAGCTAGGCTCTGGCACCGGCGGTGTGTAGGAGATAACTAAGTGGTCAGTTCGGCATGCGGCGCATGATGCACAGTGAGGCGGCCGCGGAGCTAGGCTCTGGCACCGGCGGTGTGTAGGAGATAACTAAGTGGTCAGTTCGGCATGCGGCGCATGATGCACAGTGAGGCGGCCGCGGAGCTAGGCTCTGGCACCGGCGGTGTGTAGGAGATAACTAAGTGGTCAGTTCGGCATGCGGCGCATGATGCACAGTGAGGCGGCCGCGGAGCTAGGCTCTGGCACCGGCGGTGTGTAGGAGATAACTAAGTGGTCAGTTCGGCATGCGGCGCATGATGCACAGTGAGGCGGCCGCGGAGCTAGGCTCTGGCACCGGCGGTGTGTAGGAGATAACTAAGTGGTCAGTTCGGCATGCGGCGCATGATGCACAGTGAGGCGGCCGCGGAGCTAGGCTCTGGCACCGGCGGTGTGTAGGAGATAACTAAGTGGTCAGTTCGGCATGCGGCGCATGATGCACAGTGAGGCGGCCGCGGAGCTAGGCTCTGGCACCGGCGGTGTGTAGGAGATAACTAAGTGGTCAGTTCGGCATGCGGCGCATGATGCACAGTGAGGCGGCCGCGGAGCTAGGCTCTGGCACCGGCGGTGTGTAGGAGATAACTAAGTGGTCAGTTCGGCATGCGGCGCATGATGCACAGTGAGGCGGCCGCGGAGCTAGGCTCTGGCACCGGTGGTGTGTAGGAGATAACTAAGTGGTCAGTTCGGCATGCGGCGCATGATGCACAGTGAGGCGGCCGCGGAGCTAGGCTCTGGCACCGGCGGTGTGTAGGAGATAACTAAGTGGTCAGTTCGGCATGCGGCGCATGATGCACAGTGAGGCGGCCGCGGAGCTAGGCTCTGGCACCGGCGGTGTGTAGGAGATAACTAAGTGGTCAGTTCGGCATGCGGCGCATGATGCACAGTGAGGCGGCCGCGGAGCTAGGCTCTGGCACCGGCGGTGTGTAGGAGATAACTAAGTGGTCAGTTCGGCATGCGGCGCATGATGCACAGTGAGGCGGCCGCGGAGCTAGGCTCTGGCACCGGCGGTGTGTAGGAGATAACTAAGTGGTCAGTTCAGCATGCGGCGCATGATGCACAGTGAGGCGACCGCGGAGCTAGGCTCTGGCACCGGCGGTGTGTAGGAGATAACTAAGTGGTCAGTTCGGCATGCGGCGCATGATGCACAGTGAGGCCGGCCGCGGAGCTAGGCTCTGGCACCGGCGGTGTGTAGGAGATAACTAAGTGGTCAGTTCGGCATGCGGCGCATGATGCACAGTGAGGCGGCCGCGGAGCTAGGCTCTGGCACCGGTGGTGTGTAGGAGATAACTAAGTGGTCAGTTCGGCATGCGGCGCATGATGCACAGTGAGGCGGCCGCGGAGCTAGGCTCTGGCACCGGCGGTGTGTAGGAGATAACTAAGTGGTCAGTTCGGCATGCGGCGCATGATGCACAGTGAGGCGGCCGCGGAGCTAGGCTCTGGCACCGGCGGTGTGTAGGAGATAACTAAGTGGTCAGTTCGGCATGCGGCGCATGATGCACAGTGAGGCGGCCGCGGAGCTAGGCTCTGGCACCGGCGGTGTGTAGGAGATAACTAAGTGGTCAGTTCGGCATGCGGCGCATGATGCACAGTGAGGCGGCCGCGGAGCTAGGCTCTGGCACCGGCGGTGTGTAGGAGATAACTAAGTGGTCAGTTCGGCATGCGGCGCATGATGCACAGTGAGGCGGCCGCGGAGCTAGGCTCTGGCACCGGCGGTGTGTAGGAGATAACTAAGTGGTCAGTTCGGCATGCGGCGCATGATGCACAGTGAGGCGGCCGCGGAGCTAGGCTCTGGCACCGGCGGTGTGTAGGAGATAACTAAGTGGTCAGTTCGGCATGCGGCGCATGATGCACAGTGAGGCGGCCGCGGAGCTAGGCTCTGGCACCGGCGGTGTGTAGGAGATAACTAAGTGGTCAGTTCGGCATGCGGCGCATGATGCACAGTGAGGCGACCGCGGAGCTAGGCTCTGGCACCGGCGGTGTGTAGGAGATAACTAAGTGGTCAGTTCGGCATGCGGCGCATGATGCACAGTGAGGCGACCGCGGAGCTAGGCTCTGGCACCGGTGGTGTGTAGGAGATAACTAAGTGGTCAGTTCGGCATGCGACCCATGATGCACAGTGAGGCGACCGCGGAGCTAGGCTCTGGCACCGGCGGTGTGTAGGAGATAACTAAGTGGTCAGTTCGGCATGCGGCGCATGATGCACAGTGAGGCGGCCGCGGAGCTAGGCTCTGGCACCGGCGGTGTGTAGGAGATAACTAAGTGGTCAGTTCGGCATGCGGCGCATGATGCACAGTGAGGCGGCCGCGGAGCTAGGCTCTGGCACCGGCGGTGTGTAGGAGATAACTAAGTGGTCAGTTCGGCATGCGGCGCATGATGCACAGTGAGGCGGCCGCGGAGCTAGGCTCTGGCACCGGCGGTGTGTAGGAGATAACTAAGTGGTCAGTTCGGCATGCGGCGCATGATGCACAGTGAGGCGACCGCGGAGCTAGGCTCTGGCACCGGCGGTGTGTAGGAGATAACTAAGTGGTCAGTTCGGCATGCGGCGCATGATGCACAGTGAGGCGACCGCGGAGCTAGGCTCTGGCACCGGCGGTGTGTAGGAGATAACTAAGTGGTCAGTTCGGCATGCGGCGCATGATGCACAGTGAGGCGGCCGCGGAGCTAGGCTCTGGCACCGGCGGTGTGTAGGAGATAACTAAGTGGTCAGTTCGGCATGCGGCGCATGATGCACAGTGAGGCGGCCGCGGAGCTAGGCTCTGGCACCGGCGGTGTGTAGGAGATAACTAAGTGGTCAGTTCGGCATGCGGCGCATGATGCACAGTGAGGCGGCCGCGGAGCTAGGCTCTGGCACCGGCGGTGTGTAGGAGATAACTAAGTGGTCAGTTCGGCATGCGGCGCATGATGCACAGTGAGGCGGCCGCGGAGCTAGGCTCTGGCACCGGCGGTGTGTAGGAGATAACTAAGTGGTCAGTTCGGCATGCGGCGCATGATGCACAGTGAGGCGGCCGCGGAGCTAGGCTCTGGCACCGGCGGTGTGTAGGAGATAACTAAGTGGTCAGTTCGGCATGCGGCGCATGATGCACAGTGAGGCGGCCGCGGAGCTAGGCTCTGGCACCGGCGGTGTGTAGGAGATAACTAAGTGGTCAGTTCGGCATGCGGCGCATGATGCACAGTGAGGCGGCCGCCGGAGCTAGGCTCTGGCACCGGCGGTGTGTAGGAGATAACTAAGTGGTCAGTTCGGCATGCGGCGCATGATGCACAGTGAGGCGGCCGCGGAGCTAGCTCTGGCACCGGCGGTGTGTAGGAGATAACTAAGTGGTCAGTTCGGCATGCGGCGCATGATGCACAGAGGCGCCGCGGAGCTAGGCTCTGGCACCGGCGGTGT